>JAJMFL010000007.1:0-102054 GCA_030574755.1 Hansenula silvicultrix
ACCGAAACGTGTCCCACACGAAATCGCCAATCAATTTGATTTTTCACATAGATACAGATTTTTTATGTGCAGTTGAATTGTACTCATTCGTACACCAAATTCGAAGAACCAAAGTTTTTCTTTTTAGACCAAGCCATCATGATGATTTCAAAGAGTTAAAAAAAAAAAAAACTTTCATTCAAATATAAATATATATATAGCCAGCATCTTCATCCCTTTCAAAATAATTTTCATTTAAATCCCTTTTTTAATTTGTAGTATCCAATTTGAATTTAATTCATTCGCTAATAACTAAATAAATTCACAATGGTTTCATTCAACAAAGCTACTGTGCTTGCAACCTTAATGGCTGCTGCTTCAGCTCAATACTTCAACTCATCCTCTGCTGCTTCATCATCAGAAGCTTCAACTTTCTCATTACCATCATCATCTGAATCATCTTCTGAATCATCATCTGAATCATTCATCTACTCACCAACCGCTGGTTCTTCATCATCAGAAGCTTCATCCTCTTCTTCAGGTTCTGCTTCCCCAACCCCATACATTGAAGGTCGTTTACAAGATGGTCAACCATACTGGGAAGTTCACGTTCCAAAAGAAGCTGGTCCATGGACTAATGCTGAAATCTCTTCATCCGCTGACACCGCTCACTACGTTTTCACTAAAGTTGAAACCGAAGTTGATGGTGAAGCTGCTGAAACTGAAAAAGATGAAGTTTCATCCGACTCTATCGATGTTGCCGTTGGTCCAATCACTGGTGACGAATTAGTTTTCAAAGTCTACTCTCAAGCTGTTGCCGGTGCTCCATACACTAACGATTTATCATTGACCATTGAAACCGCCGATGGTAGAAAATTAGTCAGAAGAGCTACTGTTACTTACACCTTATCAAGTACCATCTCTGAAGATGCTGCTTCAATCTCATCAGGTGCTTCATCTGCTTCTTCAGATGCTTCATCAGGTTCAGCTTCAGCTTCAGCTTCATCAGGTGCTTCTTCAGATGCTTCATCATCTGCTCCAGCTTCATCAGGTGCTTCATCAGGTGCTGCTTCATCAGGTGCTTCATCATCAGCTCCAGTTTCTTCAGCTGCTTCAGGTGAATCTACCTCAACTGCTACCGCTACTGATGAATCAACCACCGTTGTCACTGTTACTTCATGTTCAGGTACCGCTGGTTGTTCAGGTGTTGTTGTTACCACCGGTGTTACCGTTGTTACCGAAACTAAAGAAGGTACCGTTACTGAATACACCACTTACTGTCCATTAACTTCAACTGCTGCTCCAGCTTCAGCTTCCACCACCGTTGTCACCGTCACTTCATGTGAAAACAACGTCTGTACCGAAGCTCCAGTTACCACCGGTGTCACTGTCGTCACTGAAACCAAAGAAGGTACTGAAACTGTCTACACCACTTACTGTCCATTAACCTCAACTGCTGCTCCACAAGGTTCAACCACTGCTCCACAATCTGAAGCTCCAAAAGGTTCTGAAACCACTCAAGTTGTTACTGCTTCATCTACTACTGTTGTTACCGTCACTTCATGTGAAAACAACTCTTGTACTGAAGCTCCAGTTACTACCGGTGTCACCGTTGTTACCAGCACCAACGAAGGTACTGAAACTGTTTACACCACCTACTGTCCATTAACCTCAACTGTCCCAGCTACTGAAGCTTCAACCTCTGCTCCAGCTCAAGGTGAATCTACTACTGCTCCAGCTCAAGGTGAATCAACCACTGCTCCAGCCCAAGGTGAATCCACTACTGCTCCAGCTCAAGGTGAATCAACCACCGCTCCAGCTCAAGGTGAATCAACCACTGCTCCAGCTCAAGGTGAATCTACTACCGCCCCAGCTCAAGGTGAATCTACTACCGCCCCAGCTCAAGGTGAATCAACCACCACCGCTGCTCCAGCCGGTTCAACCACTGCCCCAGCTTCAGGTGCTTCATCTGCCCCAGCTACTCAAGGTGCTTCATCTGCTCCAGCTACCCAAGGTGCTTCATCAACTGCTTCAGTTTCCCAATATGAAGGTGCTGCTTCCAACTTACGTGTTGGTTTCACCGCTATCATTGGTTCATTCGTCTACTTATTATTATAAGTTTTTGAATAATCATTATAGTTTGCCACTTTTTTTTCGAATTCCTTGATGACTTGAGTCATCTTCTAGTCTAGTACTAGTTTTGTTTTGTTCATCTTTTTCAAAAAGCTTTTTTTTCGTAATTCAAGAGTTTTAGCCGTTAAGGTTAAAATGATTTTTTCATTTGAAATATATCCAAGGTATTATTAGACTGTTTTTTCTTTTCGTTCGTTCTTTCCATTTGCATGTGTTATTAAAGCAATTATTTTCACAAAAATTTTCATTTTATTCATCAGCATTTAACTTTGATGCTTTCATTGAAGTTGTCAGTGCTGTTTTACAAAGGGATCCATTAGGATTTATTTAATTATATATCATTTGTTAACGTTTTTATTTTAATTTATGATTATTTCTTATAACCTTGACCTTTGGAGGATAAATTCTTTCCATTTTTTGCGGGTTCAATTAATTCAGTTGTAGATTTTCTTTTCAATGCAAAGAAATTTATATATATTCATCTTACATGAATTTCTCAACTTTTGATTTGAGGTAGTTCTTTGTGATTGAGGAAGTTAGTCAAATCAACAGTATGCAAGGACCCTTTCAAAACGCAGTTGATTATTAAGCACTTCTTTCTATCGGCCCGCGGTAAGAGTTTCTTATATATTATGTCAGCCAGACTACTAATATAAAGCTAAGAAAATTATTATGTATGTCCAGGAGAAAAAATCAAACAAAAGAGATGCTAATAATTGTGTCCGTGTATGTAAGTCTAGAAAGTACACTTTACAGAAACCCAAGGTTCCATATAACTCTTGTCAGATTAATACACCCTTGCAATTAAATTAAAAAAAAATACAGGTTCCCAGGTAACGATGCTTCCAAAAAGTTTAAATAGCGGTCGAGGCGGAGATAAAAGTTCGGTTAAATGCTTTTATAGAGATCTTAACTTTAATGTTGCATCATATGTGTTGCCACGATCTGATTTCGAATCAGCCTGAGCCTGAGCTTGAAAAATCTTGAAGGTGCCCAATTGGAATAGAGATTTCGCTAGGCTAAATCTAATAAAGATACTGATCAAAAGTACATACCATCTCATGCTGCATGCATTCAACAAACCAAAACTACCTTTCAGACTTATATATGATTTGTGTACTAAACTATATAAAATTATATTGAAATCAATACAATGTATGCTTTATCAAATAATGGAGCTGTAACGAAAAAATTGCTCGTTGTAAAATAAGCCTTGACGAAGAAAAAGAAGTTATAAATAGTAAATCTGAAAAACAAACTGGATTCTAAAACATTTGAATATAAAATGTTCAAGATATTTGGCGGAGAAAAATATTGGGAATAAACGAACATCAAAGAAAATATCAAATTAATAAGACAATTGTCTAGAAATTTTGAAGTTAAAGAGCTAAAGTCACTTTAATATTATCATATCACAAAAGAAGTAAAGCAGCTAAAATAGCAAGGTTAGAGATACCAACTTTCACTGCAGAACCTACGTACGTAGATACACCTTGAACAGTTGATGAGCCGGAATCAGCATCTGTAGCAGCAGAGCTTGTCATAGCTGATGGTGAGGCACCAGGAGATCCTGGTAAAGATGATGTTTCACCTTGAGGTGAACCCCCGTTTGATGCAGTAGCAGAATTGCCCGCTTCGTTAGTTGAAGCACCTGTATCACTTGTAGCACCTTGAGCTGGGTTGGTTGAAGCGTCTGGATTACCGGAAGCACCTGGAGCATCGGTAGCACCTGGAACACCTGGAGTAGTTGAGCCTTCTGGAACACCTGGAGTAGTTGAACCTTCTGGAACACCTGGAGTTGTTGAGCCCTCTGGAACACCTGGAGTGGTTGAAGCATCCGTAGCACCTGGGGTAGTTGAAGCATCTGGAGTTTGTGAAGTACTTGCAGCATTAGGTCCTGGTACCCCTGAAGTAGCTGGGGCATTTGTAGCAGTTGAGGTGGTTTCTGAAGTTGTTGGAGCTTCTGTAGAACCTGTGGCACAGTCAGTACATGTAGTAGTTGTACTTTCGTTATTTGGAGAACTTGAAGTAGTTGTGCTCTCTTCAGTGGCTGAATCTGAAGTATCAGGAGCATTTGTAGTTTCAGTGCATAAAGTACATGGTATAGTTGTTTCTCCAGAGGTGTTTGAGTTGTCTGAAGTAGCAGCTGGATCTACTGTGGTGACCGATGTACTTGAAACAACTAATGTAGTCGACGACAAAGAACTTGAAAAACCAGTGCTGGACGAAACAATCAAGCTTGATTGGGAATCTGATGTTGAGCCTGCTGGAGCTGGAGCTAAAGAGCTTGATGGCAATTCGGAAGATGAAGTCAAAGAACTTGAGGTACCTTCATTTGATGAGAACGAAGTACTTGATGGGAATTCAGATGATGACACTAATGAGTTTGATGGTGTTTCACTCCCTGAGCTGAAGGTTTCGCTTGATGAGGCAGTTGAGCTTGTTATTTCTTCACTTGAAGCAGCGGAAGACGAACTTGAAGGCAATTCACTTGAAGAATCAGTGCCAGTACTTGAAGGGAATTCAGTAGATGTGCTTGTGACTGTACAGTCTGTTGGTGCTGGTCTGATTATCTTTGTAGGGATACCATCTTCACCGGTGAATATAGTAACTTGAGCAACACAATCGGTACTTGCATTTGGTTGTGGATCCACTGTTATAGAGCTGGAAGTTGGGACTTCTGTATCTGTAATTGTACTTGTACCTGTACTTGTAGCTGTACTTGTAGTAGTGCCTGTACTTGTAACTGCACCGGTTCTTGTAGTTGTTCCTGTGCTTTTAGTTGTTCCCGTACTTGTAGTTGTGTCAGTACTTGTAACTGCGCCGGTTCTTGTAGTTGTTCCTGTACTTTTGGTTGTTCCTGTACTTGTGGTTGTGTCGGTACTTGTAACTGCACCGGTTCTTGTAGTTGTTCCTGTGCTTTTAGTTGTTCCCGTACTTGTAGTTGTGTCAGTACTTGTAACTGCACCGGTTCTTGTAGTTGTTCCTGTGCTTTTAGTTGTTCCTGTACTTGTAGTTGTCCCTGTACTTGTAGTTGTTCCTGTACTGGTACTTGTAACTGCACCAGTTCTGGTAGTTGTACCTGTAGTTTTAGTTGTTTCTGTAGCTGGAGTTGTGTCGGTACTTGTACTTGTAGTGGAAACTGCACCAGTTCTAGTAGTTGTACCTGTAGTTTTAGTCGCTTCTGTAGCTGGAGTTGTGTCGGTGCTTGTACTTGTAGTGGAAACTGCACCAGTTCTAGTAGTTGTACCTGTGGTTTTAGTTGTTTCTGTAGTTGGAGTTGTGTCGGTGCTTGTACTTGTAGTGGAAACTGCACCAGTTCTTGTAGTTGTACCTGTAGTTTTAGTTGTTCCTGTGCTTGTACTTGTACTTGTGCTTGTACTTGTACTTGTACTTGTGCTTGTACTTGTACTTGTACCGGTACTTGTGCTTGTAGTTGTCCCTGTACTTGTAGTTGTGTCTGTATCTGTGCTAGTACTAGTACCTGTACTTGTTACTGTGCTAGTACTTTCTCCTGTGCTTGTACTCGTAGCTGTACTGGTAGTTGTTCCGGTACTTGTAGTTGTGCCGGTGCTCGTAGTCGTATCGGTATTTGTACTTGTCTCTGTATTTGTAGTTGTACTTGTTCCGGTGCTTGTACTTGTACTGGTACTTGTAGCAGTGGAGGTTGTGGTGGTAGCACAAGCATCTGAATGGTCAACGAAATATTCGAATGGGAAGTCACCTTCTGTTGATTGATCTGAGGAAATGTAATCAAATGAGTCGTGGTTCCAATCGTATTCGACTTCAATCACTGGAACCAAAAGTGTACAATCATCAACTTTTTGTGCATCACTAGTGAAAGTGATTGTGAAGTCATTTGGATCAGCAACGTTCTGTGTACCACTATTTTTACTAATAATGACATTATTAACAGGTCTAATAAGTTTCAGTTCCCAAATCGATGACAAATTATAGGTAGGATCAATTTGGAAATGGAAGGTGAATTCATAAGTTGAACCTTCGACCAGTTTGATGTTTGTGGTTGAAGCATCAATAACAGATGGAAAGCCTTCAGAATGGGTTGTGTAGTCAAGTTCTGGCTTGTACTTGTGGATTTCATCAGCGGACCAATTTTCTGTTTCTCTCTTCGTCAAGCTTAAAAATTCTGCGTTACCCTCAGAAAGAACAGCACTTAGTAAGGTACCAAAAATGATAACTAAATTCCAGTAAATCATTGCTTAACTGAAATGAAAGGGATAATGATTTCAGATCTTGGAAAGGTTGGGTAGTCAATGTAGAAGATTAAAAGGCTGAACTTTGGTGATTTGGAGGAAAATAGGTTTCAATTTATATTGCTCTTCGACTAATCATTTAGTCGATGTTTTAGCGCCATATACAAGACTCTTTGTTTCACAATCTATGTAGTTTGATGCCTACATTTTTTGCATAGTTGCACTGCATTGGTCCCAAGATCATGAGATCTTCAGTTTCTGATGGCTTCCTTTTTTAGGTAAATAGTTGTAAATCAGAAATCCAACACCTAATACACTGGACCAAAGTGTGTACAGAAGGTTCAGCAGTGAAATTGTCCACGTTAGGTGCAGTATTCACAGGTTTCTTTGAATATTTGGTGAAGTTGTTGATCAAAATCTCGCTTAAAAAGAAACAATAGTCTAAGACACTGAGGAAGAAAACTGTGCGTAATGGGCCCAGCTAATTCTTGGAAAATGACCCGAGAACGCTGAAATTGTAACACCAAAATCAAAAGAATAACTGATTATACAGTCGATCAAGCATCAATTCGCTAGGTACTCTGTCTAAAATTAAACTGGATATAGCACCACCTTTTAACTAAAAAGAAACAAAAACATAAGTACATGCAGGTTGCTGCCAGAATGTAAGAACAATAGTATACATCTTGATAGAAACAATTGGAAATTTTTAAACCCGTCTTAAAGGCTTCTCAAAATGGTGTATTTTTTTTTTTTTTTTTTTTTTGGCACTCTACTAGTAAAGATATAATGGAAGACCGCAAACTGCAACCTTTCTTTTTTCCGTACACCAATTAGTATCGCCCTCCATTTGCAAAAGCAGTATTTACAGGCCACCAATGTATACACCACCATAATGTGTTGATTTAATTTTCAACAGTGAGATACACTTTTATAATCTACTACATTGAGTCAATAACTTACCTTTGGTTTATTACTGAGGATCTGAAAAATTCTCTAATTGACTTCATTAAACTTTCGGGTATTTAACTTTGAACTCTAAATTGTTCTAATGTACCGCTCGGAAAATAAGCGGGCTTCTGTGCATCTTGAAAGTTTGTTCCCGATGAGGTAAAGTTTACAGAATAAACATCTTTTTGTCGCAGGGGCCTCAAAGTGATCCAACCGATTTACCAAAAACTTAATTAAAGAACTCAACCTAATGCAAACAATTTGGAAAAGCAAGTTGAAATGTTTTCTTGTTATAGCTTTTTGTTGTCGAACTCAAACTTCAAATTTTGTTATGGGCAAAGTGACAGTAGAACCAAAAATGGTTTTCGATCTAGCATCGACAAAAGGAGTAACTTCCGAAATAAGTTGCGTGTTGAACCATCAAACAAACGATACTATACAAGAAGTATCTTTTCACTTCATAGACAATAGTTGGTTGGTAGAGGCGCAAATCATGGAATTTGTTGGCTGTTTACTCAGGTTTAAAACATCGTCACAGCTCAAGCGAATTGTTGTTTAAGCAATCTATCTTGGTTCTACCTTGGAGTATTTCATGAAATTTGATTTTTGCTCTATTTTTGTGATAACTTAACCAAAATAACTCATATAGAGTGCCTCTTTACAATTCTGTACAGCTGCGAGCGCTGATAACGCACTGGTGCTCAATACTTTAAAAAGTTTTGAAAGACGCGCACATATAAATTTATTTTAAACTCATATGATTATACCTCTTGCTAAACCAGAATCTACTGGATCTTTAACTGCGGAAGGGGACTCAGGATTTGACCTCGACTCTAAATGAGAATACAAGTAAGAAATTTAAATCTTGTATATATCTTGTTAAGAAATATAAAGTACTTAGCTGTCATACGTCTGTCTGATATTTCTAGTGTGTAACTCTCTCAACAGCACTAGGGCCGAAAGAAATGCTCCTATTTTTTGATAGAGCTTCGAGCTCTAAAGTTATTAGAGTAGACTCTCTGGCTTTGCAGTCCCATCCTTATGAATAGGTAGTGGTATAGTTAGGCCAGTGAAAAGTCGAGTAAGGAAGAAAAGGGTGTCTCTTTTTGATGAAAGCCAGAAGAGGAACTTACAGCTTTAACGTACTTGTACACGAATTTAAAGATACAATCGAATATATAACTGACACCTTACGAAACCCATCAAAATGCAATAATGTAGAAGCCAAAAATTTAGAGAAAGACGCCAGACTCTCAGTGGTAGCTTCAAATCAAAATCACAATATATACCAAAGTTGATAAATGTTTTCCTTGAGTAGCACGAGAGAAAGTTGAATTAGAACAGGGGACTCGAGGTAAACTGCTCGAGGTTTAGGCATCACAAAATTTCTCATGAAGCACCTCTTGTCAATCTTAAAAACTTGAAGTTTGGCTTGTTAATAACATCTTGAAGATCTGTGAGAAACTCATCCCGCTCCTATGGAAATAAGTGCCATCCCGAGGGCTAATTTGCCCAAAGGTCCTTTGACTAAAATTGGTTGCATCGCCGAATATCTCTTCAATGGTTTTTTCGTTGACATATAACATAATGATCCCAAGCTTTCAATGGCACTGAGTGTGTGGAGCTGAGAGAACTTGCCTTGACTCGACCAGAGTAAACTTGTACCTCTTTTGATGCATGTCCCTTGACCTTACTCTTTTCTTAATTACCAAGCAAACTTCAGGCTTGTTTAATTAATTTGTTCGATCAAAATACAAAACCATCATTATTCTTTGAGAAAATCATTATATGCCTGTACGTTTTTTAAAGCTTTATCATGCCTGCTGATTGTGAATACAACAATCTTTTATTCCCATCATCTTTTACAAGTGATAATCGACCCCCTTTTATTCGAGCTTGGTCAACCGTTGCTTCGGAGATAAAGATTATAGAAGATAAAGTTTTACGCCAAGTTGGAAGTTATGCAATAGCCAGATATATTCCCGGATGCAAAGTGAACCCAAGGGGATTATAAGGAGGTTAACTTCCTTTTGAGTTGCAAGTCAGACGAAATTTGAGAGCAATAACGATTCTCATTCATGCTTCAGCTTCGTTGGAGACGAGTCAGTTTGTAAGCTGAACATGACCTTAGTCGTTGTGATGAATACATGATTTGCTTTTCCTCTATCCTCTGGTAAATCTGTTGTACTTGTTGAGTATTCAAATCCTTGAGTAGATAGAATATTGCTACTTGAAGCTCTTGAGGCTTTCAATGAAGCTTAGCTAATAATGAGATGAAACGCTTGGAGCAAAGCTTGAAGCCAGTCTTCAATAAAAAATTTTGCACAGGAATATACAGCTTGGCTATAAAACCAATTTGAACGGCAAGGAAGTGAAATTACAAAAACAATGTCTTACCTCAAACTCAAACAAACTGCTATACTTATGCTCCTCGGATACGAATTTCAAGGTTTTCAAGCAATTTAGCGAATAAAGCAAAAGATCAACAACTTTGACGAATGTGAGACATTCCAAGCCTGTAAAAACCTTAAACTCTTTAAACAACACCGAGAAGTAAGACAACTTTCAAACTGAAAAGACATTCATGTGGGGTCCGATGATGCACTTAATTTAGTGGTAGATAACTAGAATTGGTTTCCAAAGAAGGCTCAACTAAAGTAGAGTGCTCTCAATCCCGAGGCGCTACACCCGTTGAAATCGTATGCTTGGATTGAAGTTTCTCCAAGAACATTGATCAATTGAACCAACCCTCAGCAATCCCTCCAAACTTATTCAACTACAACAAAATGAAGAAGTTTGGCATCTAGAAATATTTTAGTATATCTACAAAACAAGAAGGCTAAATGAGATATATATCATGTAAAACTAGAATCTATATATTTCACCGATATTGATATGTCTATGACCAACTCGGAAGAGCTAAAAAAAAAGGCAGGAATTAGAACAGAGCCCTGAAAAAACAAAGTACAAGAGTTTCGAAAAACTCTGAGTGGAATGAAATTGATGAAACTAAAAAAGAAAATGTAGTGACCTATCAAAACAATCAGCCAAAAATCAAATATGCAGTAAAAAGTGTGTTTTCCTCCTAAATTAAAAAGAGGGTCGAACAAAAATGGATAATAAAGAACGAAGAAAAAAAAGAACGAAGAAAAAGCAAGAAGTCTAAAATGTCAGCTCATTGAATCATAAAAAGAATAAGGCAGCTAAAACGGCAAAGTTTGAAATTCCAAATCTCATAGCTGAACCTTCAAATGTAGAAATAGCTGGTTTTGAAGATTCAGAACCAGAAAATGTGGATGTGGAAATAACGTGCTCAGTCTTTGTTTCATCTGAAGTAGAGGATCCATTAGGACCATTTGGAACACCTGAAGTGGTTAAACCGTTTGAACTGTTTGGACCATTTGGAGCACCTGAAGAAGCTGAAGCACCAGTAGTACATGACTCAGTTTGAGTACTAGTATTATCATTAGCACATGAGGTACACGAAATTGTTTGAGTACTAGTGGTACCTTCGTTACCACATGAAGTACATGACTCTGTTCCAGTAACGGTGTTGTCTTTTCCAGTTGAAGTCCATGACTCTGTTTTAGTACTGGTGGTGTCTTTACCGCATGAAGAACATGATTCGGTTTCAGTAGTGGTGGTACCTTGATCACATGAAGTACATGAAGCAGTTGTAGTTGTAGTGGTAGCAGATCCATGGGAAGAACTAGGTAAGGATGTAGCACTTGATAACCCTTCGCTTGAAAAGCCAAATGAGCTTGATGAAGCTTCTGAAGATGTCCAGAAAGAACTTGAAGCTTCACTTGATGATAAAGAGGAAGCAGATGCAAAATCAGAAGATGAAACTAAAGAGCTTGATGATAAAGAAGAAGTAGATGCAAAGTCAGATGATGAAACTGAAGAGCTCGATGATAATTCAGATGAGGGACCCATAGAGCTGGAGGACATTTCAGATGAGGAGACCATAGAGCTAGATGAAATTTCACTTGCTGAACTTGCTGAGCTTGCTGAGCTTGCTGATTTTTCGCTCGAAGAGGCTTCTGAGCTTGCTGATTCTTCACTTGAAGTTGCTGAAGAGCTTTCTGATTCTTCACTTGAAGAGGCTAAAGAGCTTTCTGATTCTTCACTTGAAGTGGCTGAACAGCTTGGAGCAGCATCACTGGATGTGGTTGTAGCATCAGTAGTTGATGCATCAGTAGTGGTAGTTGAAGCATCAGTAGTGATAGTTGTGTCTGTAGTTGTAGCATCTGTGGTTGAAGCTTCGGTAGTTGTTTCTGTAGTTGAAGCATCTGTGCTTGTACTTGATTCGGTTGTTGTAGCAGTGGAGGTTGTGGTGGTAGCACAAGCGTCTGAATGGTCAACGAAGTATTCAAATGGGAAATCACCCTCGGTCGATTGATCTGAGGAAATGTAATCGAATGATTGTTGGTCCCAGTTGTATTTAATCTCAATTAATGGAACAAGAAGGGTACACTCATCAACTTTTTGTGCCTCACTCTTGAATGTGATTGCAAAATCATTTGGATCCTCAACATCCTTTGTGCCACTGTTTTTACTAATAATGACATCGTTAACTGGTCTAATAAGTTTCAGCTCAGAAAGGGAAGACAAATTATAGGTGGGATCAATTTGGAAATGGAAGGTAAATTCATAAGTTGAGCCTTCGGTCAGTTTGATATCTGTGGTTGAAGCATCAATAACAGATGGAAAACCTTTCGAATGGGTTGTATAGTCAAGGTCTGGCATATACTTATGGATTTCGTCAGCAGACCAACTGTCTGCTTCCCTCTTAGCTAAGCTTGAAAGCTCAACTTTATCAGAAATCGTAGGCGCTGCGAAGGCACCAGCTAAAGTTCCCAAAATGATAGCTGACTTCCAGTACATCTTTACTCAATTGATAGTGTAGTCAAAGTGGAAGACTTCAAGATTGGAATTGGTGATTCAAGGAAAATGAGTTTCAATATAAACACATCTTCAACTAATCATGATTCTAAAGTTGTAACGCCATACGCTAGGCCCTTCGTTTGCCAATTTATGTAGCTCAGTGCTAGCATTCTTTCAATCCTTACACTAAACTGTTCCAATTTGTAATTATCATCTTCTGATGGCTTCGTTTAATTGATGAAAGGGGACAACTAGACTTTGTACGCGCTAAAGTAAACAGAGATGTTCCCTGAAAGATCTTTTCTGGTAGTAAACTCGTTTGGTTTGGAAGCACCAAAAAATAAAAGCACAGCGTATTGACTATTTTGTAAGTTTTCCTTTCATTATAGGTAACTGATCAATATTTTTCCCATGGAGAAGCCATGGTCTGACACACTAAAAGTCGAAAGAACCTTTGTACATAGAGCGGCTCGCTTAGCTCTTACTATAACCACATGAGAAAGCTGAAACTTTGACCAAACGCAAAAATAACCAATATAGTAAATATAGTCAACAGACCATATGTGTGTATCTAGCTCATAAGGTTGTCCTGTCTATCAATTCAACGAAAACAAATCACTATAAGCGATAATCCAGACTGTAAACTGCAAAGTTTCCCTCGTCTTGGTCTAGAAACTGTCTTTAACACTGAAAGTTAAACCAGTGACAGGCTGCAATTATCACAGGATAGCTGAAACCGATTAAGGTGACTTAGCTATTTGACCTTCGTTTGTGGGTACAATTAGCACTATGGCAACTGAGCTATTAACTGTGCACCCAATAATGAGGATAATAAGCAACCAATTCAAACTCAACTCTAGCTCGTTGAGGGAAAGATGGCTAGGCCTTCTGTGAATCTAGTATACTCATTCTATCAACCCACCACATGATAGTCAAAATGGACTGATAGACAAGTTCACATTTGTGTTTGGTCTTAAACAATAACAATCAAAAATCGCGATATAACCAACTTGACATACAAACATACGGTGAGTGCACTTTCTTCTTTGGATCACAATAGACAGAATAAGTAACTTCCGAAAGGCGTCGTTTGTTCATTATCAAAAAAATCGATAAGGTATATGCAATGTACTTTTATGTTCAAGTCCAGTGTCCCAATATGCATAGCAAACATGGTGAACTCTTTGACCTTAAACATCACAAGCAATAACCATAAGTAGGTTATTACTTAAGAGCTATTACTTGAATTCAAGACATCGACATGGCTCAGCTGTTGAAATTTGACACTCCTACTTTGAAGATAAGTTTACCTGATTGGTCGAGTTACATTTTAAGCAGACTTATACTAAAAATAGATTACTGTGTTAGCAGACATCTCAACACAATAACTTTACGCAGATCTCTATTCTGCTTCTTTCTCTCACTTTTGTTCACACTCATAATCAAGCAGTTACTATTGATGCATGAGCTGCCTCTCATTTGCAAATCAGAGCAGTTGTAGCAAGATTTCGATTTCTCTTTAGATGCTTCCGACGCAAAAACGTACCACGATGAGTTATTTGAAGCAGTACAGTACAGCCTAAATAATAATTTGCATTTGAACCGTTTGAGGGAGTACTACAGGAGTAATGCAAGAACATTCACTTGGATCTAAAAGAGCTGATCTATAGCCAAAAGCTTCTCGAGGACTTTGTTCAATATGGCAGGTGTACTTTCTCGAAACAGTATTCAGCAAGAAGCTTTGTCCCTCGGCTGTTATAAAGCTCTTTGCTGTGAGTGATTGCAAATCTATACAGTCGTGTGTGAATACTGAAATATGAATTATATTTGAAACATACAGATGGAAGGAGCCTTTCCTATATTTCAAAATTTTCTTAATACAGAATGTCAAACGCTTGGGACCGTAGAATTTTAAGCTACTCTTATGAAAGCTCATAGTGGGAAGTTCTCGTAGGAAGAGAGTTACTTGTTTGTGTTTCAAATTGTTTTCCCAATACTAGCGATGTGTTTAATAACCCCACTGTCTTAACAATTCTCAGATACTCAAGCCTTCTCTCATTAATGATATGGTTTGGACCCTTATTCAATATGAAACCCATACTTTAAAAAGCTCACCACCTGGAGGAGATGTTTCTAATTATTGGTAAGACATCCTTCTCTAATACATTCGCTCCATGTGAGTTGAACTGTATCAATACATGCACATCTAACAAGGACTGGTGGAGATAAAAAAATCAGAGACCTCTACGATTTGAAAATAAGTAAAACATTTCTCGAGATTGAATGTTCATTATTCTATATAAAAATTGTGAGCTTCATAAGGTATACATGTCAAATCACAAAATACACAAGACAGCCAAAATTGCTAAATTTGAAACGCCAAATCTCATAGCTGAACCTTCAAATGTAGAAATGACTCCAAAACTTGAAGATTCAGAGCCAGTAACTGTAGAGGTGGAGATCATGCTCTCAGATTTTATTCCATCTGAAGTAGTTGAACCATTTGAGCTGTTTGAAACATCTGCACTAGTCAAATTATTTGAGTCACTTGAACTGCTTGAAGTTGCTGTTGTAGCTGAGCCTTTTGAGCCATCTGCGTTACCTGAAGTAGCTGAACCGTTTGAACCATTTGGTGCATCTGTTGCGGCTGAACTTTCTGAAGTATTTGGGACATTTGTGGTAGCTGAACCACATGAAGTACATGGCTCGGTTTTAGTAGTTGTGCTATCTTTACCACATGAAGTGCAGGACTCAGTTTCAGTGGTGATGGCTCCTTTATCAGTTGAGGTACATGATTCTGTTTTAGTACTGGTGGTATCTTTACCACATGAGGAACATGATTCGGTTTCAGTGGTGGTGATATTATTGTCTGTTGAAGTACATGACTCGGTTTCAGTAGTAGTGGTATCTTTACCACATGAGGTACATGACTCGGTTTCAGTGGTGGTGGTACCTTGGTCGCATGAAGTACATGAAGCAGTTGTGGTTGTAGTGGTAGCGGATCCATGTGAAGAGCTTGATAAGGTCGTGATACTTGATGATCCCTCGCTTGAAGAGTCAGATGAACTTGGGTATGCTTCTGAGGAAGACCCGGAGAATGTGGAAGAAACTTCACTTGATGATAAGGATGAGGTTGATGAAGCGAAAGAACTTGATGACAATTCAGATGAAGAAACCATAGAGCTTGATGATGATTCAGTGGATTCACTTGAAGCAGCTTCGGATGATGAGGCTGGTTGACTTGAAGAAGCTTCAGATGATGAGGCTGATGGAGTTGAGGAAGCTTCAGTTGAGGAAACCTCAGATGAAGAGGATGAGCTTGATACATTATCGCTTGATGAAGTTTCGGTTGATGTGGTAGCATCTGTTGAGGAGGTTTCGGTTGATGAATTTTCAGCTGATGAAGTTTCGGTTGATGTAGTGACATCTGTTGAAGTGGTTTCGGTTGATGTAGTACCATCGGTTGAGGTGGTCTTGGTTGATGAAGTTTCAGTCGATGTGGTAGCATCGGTTGAGGTAGTCTCGGTTGATGAGGCTTCAGTTGATGAAGTAGATTCGGAAGTGGATGTACTATCAGTAGCTGTGGTTGTGCATGGTCTCAATGGAGCTTTATCAATTTCTGTGACAACTCCATCATCACCTGTAGTAAATGAAGTAACTGTTGTACATTTAGGATTCATGGAAGTGGTGGTTGTAACGGTTTTTGGAAGGTCTTTTAATATAAATGTTAGTAAAATTTCTTCAAGATATCACATTGGAAAATACATACCTGTGGTAGAGGCCTGTAGTATCAGTATCACCGTCAACGGTAACATCTTTGCTGTATTGGTCTGTTTTACCGTCTTTACAAGTTGCTTCAAGTTTAAAGTTGAAGTCGTGATCGAAGTTGAGATGATGAAACATTCTGAAAGTTGATAACCAAATTCTCTTACCAGCTTCAACTTCTCCAAATTCCACTCTAATAGTTGTACCTTTGTTAAGGTATGTGATTTTATGATCAACATCACTGTAAGACTTTGGTAGATTGAATGGACTAACATCACTTGTGGCATAGAACTCTGTTAATTCTTGTGAAATCAAACCTTCAACTGTACCTTTCTCCCATTCTGAGTTTTCATGTGCTGTGACTTCAATATAACCCTTGGAGATACCTGCGTTATGACAAAGGTTGTCACCACTGATGTAATAGTTCCACAATTGACCTTTCATGTTATTGACATGAAGTTCGTACTCATCTGAGGTGCTTTGGCCTGTCAAGTCGATGCTGTTTTCCAAGTTGTCATTCCATGTGACGGTATTGGTACCAGTGCTCCAGTGTTTTGCACCCCTAACAGTTTCTCTTCTACCACCTCCTTCGAAAATGACACCAAATTCCAAATCACCAGCAACAGTTTTGAAACTGGACACATCAGCGGTTAGCTGACAGTTGATACTTGTTTCCATTGCTTCACCACCAGCTTGATCAATATTACAGCTAGCAATATGAGCATTTTCATTTCCAAGAATGTCAAAGTGGTTTTGGTAATAATTACCATATTTCATTCTAACTTCATAGACAAATGGCATTTTCAATGAAAATCTGTCACCGGTTGCAAGTTTTGAAGAGTCAATGGAGTAGCTCACTTTAGCCTTGTACAAGTCAAATGGAGTGTCACCATTACCTTCTTCAAGAGTTAATGATTTGATCGCGGTGAAAACATCATTGACTTCCTTTGCGGATGTTGAAGCAATTAGGAAGAAATAAAATAGAGCCCAAACCAGGGATCGACCTTGAACAAAAGATGAAACCATTTGTTATAATTCAATGAATGGATTGTTAGCGAGCAGATAGTTTACAATTTTGATGATTAGAATTCTCAACAAAAAACTTGATAAAATCATGAGTTCTTATACTCGAAGCTAAGCTCAGTTCGATCTGACCATCTCATGGAATGAAATACAAATCCACAAGCATCATGCGTCTAATTAAACAAGAGCGTCAAGCGTGTCTCAAAATTATTCATTTTCCAGTAAACATTTGGTTAAAATCGAATGATGAACAGACATCCGGCTTTTATTTGAGTGTGTCAGATGAATCCCGTATAGCATGGTAATGAAATAGGATAATGTGTAATTTTTCCCATTTCAGCTATCAAACTCCCTCTGTACTCTTTCTACTTTTCAGCACGGCAATTCCTAGCAGTAAGGAATCAATTGAGGATGACACTTACCTTGCAGATGAGTGAGTGCCATTTATTCTTTTTGACAACAATCATGCAAGAACGTTTCCTTTATTTCAAAACTTTGTGTCCCGAACAAACCTAATCCTGCGTAACCGCAAACTTTAAATGTGTAAAGTTATTAGTGAAAATTAGAATTTACAGTTTGACTTTCTATTTTTAATCAAAAATAAGTCAAAAATAAGTGAAAGAAGGAAAATACAATCAGGGTCTCTCTTATCGTGCTCTTCCAGAATGCGGAACTTCTTTTTTTGAAAGTTTCTAAAAGATGCGGGATTGACAAAGATGCTGCAATTTATTTCAAGTCGTCTTTGCAAGATATTCACTAATGCCTGATTTCTGTTTCGTCTGTGGTACACACTGGCCTTTGCACGCGACTCAAAAAAAGCATCTCTGTGACCGTTTTTGAAAATTCCATTTTCTTTTGTAGTCCAGTCTCCCAAACTCAAACAAAATCTGATTATAACGGAGTTCGACTGTTTCGTGAACATTCAATGATTGAAGGGGAAGTGTGGTACTAAACAAGCTTTTCATGTCGCATCGTGTACCACGAAATAATAAAGTGAGTCGTTCGAAAACTAAAGGCTACGAGAAAGTCTTTGTTCCCGTCCAATATCTTTTGCATGACTGATTCTGGCAGATACAGGTAATGCAACCCAAATTTTAGTTTTGAATGATGAGACGTTCAGATCGATTGACATTTAGTGAAAATTAATAGTTAGCGGGCTTGTCCCTTCTGCACCTCCAGCCAACAAATACTAGCAATTGAAGCGATCAAATTTATATACAAAACAAGAATATTTGAAAATAAGATATTTCATGTTAAATTAAAATCTATATATTCTACCAAATTTTGAAAAAAAAACTGAAAGAAAATCTCGATTGTAAACTTGGAAGAGCAAGATACCTAATAGAGATTCAAACAGTGGAGTCTTGAAGAAACAAAATACAAGAGATCCGAATATTAATAAAAGAGTCGAAAAGGAAACCAAAAAAGAAACAGCGGTAGCCTTTCAAACCGCCACCACATATTCAAATATGCAGTGGAAAATGTTTTCTCCTCCTAAATTAGGAAGAGGGTCGAACAAAAATGGATAATGAAGAACGAAGAAAAAGCAAGAAGTCTAAAATGTCAGCTGATTGAATCACAAAAAGAATAAGGCAGCTAAAACAGCAAAGTTTGAAACTCCAAATCTCATAGCTGAACCTTCAAATGTAGAAATAGCTGGTTTTGAGGATTCAGAATCAGAAAATGTAGATGTGGAGATAATGTGCTCAGTCTTTGTTTCATCTGAAGTAGAGGAACCATTTGGACCGCTTGGGACACCTGAAGTAGTTGAGCCGTTTGGACCATTTGGACCATTTGGAACACCTGATGTAGTTGAACCGTTTGGACCATTCGGAACACCTGAAGAAGCTGAAGCACCAGTAGTACATGACTCAGTTTGAGTACTAGTAACATCATTAGCACATGAAGTACATGAAATTGTTTGAGTAGTAGTAGTACCTTCGTTACCACATGAAGTGCATGACTCTGTTTCGGTAGCGGTGTTGTCTTTTCCAGTTGAAGTACATGACTCTGTTTTAGTGCTGGTGGTATCTTTACCGCATGAAGAACATGATTCGGTTTCAGTAGTGGTGGTACCTTGATCACATGAAGTACATGAAGCAGTTGTAGTTGTAGTGGTAGCAGATCCATGTGAAGAACTTGGTAAAGATGTAACACTTGATAACCCTTCACTTGAGGAGCCAAATGAGCTTGATGAAGCTTCTGAAGATGACCAGAAAGAACTTGAAGAAGCTTCACTTGATGATAAAGAAGAAGAAGATGCAAAATCAGATGATGAAACTAAAGAGCTTGATGATATTTCAGATGAGGAAACCATAGAGCTGGAGGACATTTCAGATGATGAGACCATAGAGCTTGATGAAACTTCGCTTGCTGAGCTTGCTGAGCTTGCGGATTCTTCGCTCGAAGAGGCTGATGAGCTTGCTGATTCTTCACTTGAAGAGGCTGAAGAGCTTGGAGAAGCATCACTGGATGTGGTGGTAGCATCAGTAGTTGAAGGATATCTAGTGGTAGTTGAAGGAACTCTAGTGGTAGTGGAAGCATCTGTAGTTGTAGCGTCAGTAGTGGAAGGATATCTAGTGGTAGTTGAAGGAACTCTAGTGGTAGTGGAAGCATCTGTAGTTGTAGCGTCAGAAGTTGAAGGATATCTAGTGGTAGTTGAAGGAACTCTAGTGGTAGTTGAAGCATCACTGGATGTGGTTGTAGCATCTGTAGTTGTAGCGTCAGTAGTTGAAGCATCTCTTGTGGTAGTTGAAACATCTCTTGTGGTTGTTGAAGCATCAGTAGTTGAAGCATCAGTAGTGGTAGCATCAGTAGATGAAGCATCAGTAGTAGTAGCATCAGTAGTTGAAGCATCAGTAGTAGTAGCATCAGTAGTGGTAGCATCAGTAGTTGAAGCTTCGGTAGTTGTTTCTGTAGTTGTTTCTGTAGTTGAAGCTTCGGTAGTTGTAGCATCAGTAGTTGTAGCAGTGGAGGTTGTGGTTGTAGCACAAGCGTCTGAATGGTCAACGAAATATTCAAATGGGAAATCACCTTCGGTTGATTGATCTGAGGAAATGTAATCGAATGATTGTTGGTCCCAGTTGTATTTGATTTCAATTAATGGAACAAGAAGGGTACACTCATCAACTTTTTGTGCTTCACTTTCGAATGTGATTGTAAAGTCATTTGGATTTTTAACATCCTGTTTACCGCTGTTTTTACTAATAAGAACATTATTAACTGGTCTAACAAGCTTTAGCTCAGAAAGTGAAGACAAATCATAGGTAGATTCAATTTGGAAATGGAAGGTAAATTCATAAGTTGAATCTTTGATCAGCTTAACATCTGTAGTTGAAGCATCAATAACAGATGGAAAGCCTTCTGAATGGGTTGTGTAGTCAAGGTCTGGCTTATACTTATGGATTTCGCCAGCAGACCAACTGTCTGCTTCCCTCTTAGCCAAACTTGAAAGCTCAACTTGATCAGAAATCGCAGGTGCTGCGAAGGCACCAGCTAAGGTTCCCAAAATTATAGCTGAATTCAATAACATTTTCGCCTAATTGATTTTGTTGTCAGAATTAGAGACTTAAAGATTGTAATTGATAATTCAAGGGAAATGAGTTCCAATTTATACTTATTTTCAACTAATCATATTCTCAAAGTTGTAACGCCATTCAATATGCTCTTCGTTTGACAATGTATGTAGCCCATAGCTAACATTCTTTCAATCCTCACATTGAACTGTTCCAATTTGGAAAGCACTCTATGCCTTAGGGCTTCGTATAAATGACTAAAAGGGTACGACTCAGACACATTACGCGCTAAAGTAAACAGGGATGTTATCTCAAAGACCTTTTCTGGTAGTGAACTTGTTTGTTTTGGATGCTTCAAATGGTAAAAGCGAAGCGTGTTGACCATTTTGTAAGTTTTCCTTTCATTATAGGTAACTGATCAAAATCTCTTCCAAAGAGAAGCCATAGTCTGAGACACTTAAGTCGAAAGAACCTTTGTACATGGCGCGGCTCGCTTAGTTCTTATTATAACGACATGAGAAAGCTGAACTTTTGACCAAGCGCACAACTAACTACCCAATATATGGTAAAGTTAGTATCTATAGTCAACAAACCATGATGATAGCTAGCGCATGTTTTGATGTCTATCAATTAAATGAAAACAAATCATTTTAAGCGACGATTCAAACTGTAAACTGCAATCTCTCTTTCGCCTTAATTTAGAAGCTATCTTATACTTGAAAGCCAAAGCATTCACCTACTGTCACCATTACAGATTTGCTGAGATAGATTAACTTGAGTTAGCATTTTGACCTTCACCTATGGCAACTGAGCTATTAAGTGTGCACTCAATAAAATGAATATTCAGATATCCAGCTCAAACTCAACTCTAGCTCGTTGAGGGAAAGATGGCTAGGCCTTCTGTGAATCTAGTATACTCATTCTATCAACCCACCACATGATAGTCAAAATGGACTGATAGACAAGTTCACATTTGTGTTTGGTCTTAAACAATAACAATCAAAAATCGCGATATAACCAACTTGACATACAAACATACGGTGAGTGCACTTTCTTCTTTGGATCACAATAGACAGAATAAGTAACTTCCGAAAGGCGTCGTTTGTTCATTATCAAAAAAATCGATAAGGTATATGCAATGTACTTTTATGTTCAAGTCCAGTGTCCCAATATGCATAGCAAACATGGTGAACTCTTTGACCTTAAACATCACAAGCAATAACCATAAGTAGGTTATAACTTAAGAGCTATTACTTGAATTCAAGACATCTACATGGCTCAGTTGGTAGCGAAGCCATCTTTTTGAAATTTGACATTCTTGACTTGAAGATAGGTTCACCTGATTTGTCAGTATCTATTCTACCAAAAAGAGATTACTTCGTTAGCAGGTGGCGTCTATAAAAAAATCAAGACCCTTTTGAAATAACCATCGCCAGATAATTTTTCCTTTCCGCTCACATTTCAAACCGTTACTATTGATGCATGAGTCGCCACTCGCTTGCAAAACAGAACAGTTTAGCGTGATTCAGTTTCTTTTGAGATGTTTTTGACGCAAAATCGTACTACGATGAGTTAGTTGAAGCAGTACAGTGCAGCTCAAATAATAAGTTGCATTTGAATCGTTTAAAGAAGAATTGTCATTGTTCACCTCATTAGTGAAGTAAGGATATTCAATTGACTCCAAACGCTGGTATTGAGTAGGTGATTTCTTATGACTATATTTCATTCAGGACTTGTTACTGGTGTGTGAATATTTAGCAAAAAGTTTTGTCCCTCCGTTGCCACTCAGCTTTTTGTTGTGACTGATTGCATATCTATACAGTCGTGTGTAGATACTGAAATATGAATCAAAATTTGAAACATACAGATAGAACTCTCTCTACCTTTCAAAATGTCTAGAATGAAAAAAGAAACTCTTGGGACTGTAACATTATGGAATATACCTATTGGTGCCCAGGTGAGTACCCATTCAATACTATAGTGTGAGTGATTGTGAATATGAGTGAGACGTCTGTGTAGATAGCTACCAATGTGATATCGCATTGCAACCAGCGGGCTTAATTGGCTGGAAAAAGTTTGCAGCTGAAGATTCCTACAATTGGACATATAAACACGCTTTCAAACTGAAATGCCGGTTTCTGTTACTCAACAGGAATGGGTTTCTGGAGAAGAGAGAGGATTTTGAAGGTAAAGGGGTCAGAAGAGAAGATGAACTCAAGTCGTTACGAGTGTAACCCAAAGAATTGCGGAATGTCGACCTTCAGAGCAGGAGAGCTTCACACGGAGTTCACTATATTATCAAACTATGTATTGAAACATATGATCCATACATAAAGGGAACAAAGCAGGTTGAATGCTATATCAACTAGTCTGCTGAAAACATAATACTCCATGGAGAATTACTTTATTTCAAGACTAAAAAAAACCTACATGAAGATATCAATCAAATCTCGACATATGATTTGTGTGAAAGAGTATAAAAGTTTTATAATATCAAATTCAGGTTACTATTTAGCTTGGTTAGCGTTCAAGATAAACTCATATAAAAAGGTGATGACTTGTAAATGTGCTTCTGGAGTCAAACGTTCATCAACACTGTGAATACCATTCGACATAGCATTAACATCATTCAAAGTACCTTGGAATCTATAAATGTTTTTGGTCAAATTCCAATAATTTTTGGTATCAGTGTTAGCAGGTAAGATGAATGGTGCAACTTTTAATTTTTTATCATTGTCCTTGTTAACAATGTCATCGTAGACATGCTTGATTGTACCAGAGAATAAATCCCAAACGGCACCTGTTGGTGGTGTAACTGGAGCTGGTTCTAATGCACCTCCTAGTTCAACCTTGAAATTACCCTTTTCGGTTGCTTCTTGCAACACTTTCCCATCAAATTCAATACCTAATTCAAATTCTTGAGCGATAGTTTTCAAATGAGTCAAAAAGCGTTCATAAGTTTCATTCAATGATGAATGGATATCAATACGTTGGTTAACGACTAAAGTGACATATTCAGGTAGCGCATTTGATTTAACACCACCGTTAATAACATCAATGGCTTGACTTGTACGGGTAGCAGATTTTGTGAAGACATCCTTTGACAAGAATTCAATTAGTCTTTCTTTAGCATGCTTATCAGTGTCAACATTTTGAAGATCCTTTTTGAGAGAATCACTCATTTTATCGGAATGTTCATAAGCAATTTGTAAAAATTGGATCAAAGGATTTTTGGATGATAGTGCTGGCTTGTTTGGATTTTCTTCCAATAAGGTGACAAACTTAGAAACGATACCAATAGAGGTATGATCTGGAGGAATTGAAGAATGTCCCCCCGGGGTAGTCAATTCTAAATAGAAATCAAGATGACCCTTTTCAGCTGTAGATGGCACAGCGATTTGTTGACCATCAATTTCTAAAACTCCAGTACCTTCATCCACTAGGGCAAATAAAGAATCTTTACCGTATCTTTTTTCAATATGTTCACTTAAAGCTTTAGCACCATAACTTGTACTTTCTTCATCACTACCAAAACCAAGCAAGATAGTTCTTTCTGGTTTGAAGCCATCTTTGATCAATTGCTCAGCTGTTTCAAAAGTACCAACTAATAGATTTTTACAATCAGAAACACCACGACCCCAAATAAATTTACCATCAAAGACACCACCGTATGGATCATGAGTCCACAAGTGTTTTGTCTTTGGATCGACTGGAACAACATCTTGATGAGCAGTCAACAGCAAAGGTTTCAAATCTGGGTTTGAACCTTCCCATGTATATAACAAGCTGATTTTTTCCACCTTTTCACGTTTTAAATGTTTATGAACCAATGGGAAAGTTTTCTCGAGGTATTCATGGAATTTATAGAATTTCTCCCAGTTTGTCATATCTTCACTTGGTTTTGCGCCATTATCATAAGATTCGGTTTCAATTTGAACAGCACCTGATAATTTTTTAATTGAATTCTTTCTAAATTCCTCATCATAGTAAATCTTGTGTGCGCTATTACTGTCGGATAAATAGTTAGCCGGGCGAACAGATTCAGGTTGTGGGAAACCTTGGACAGCACCGTCTTTAGAAGAACATTTGAAGAAACCAGTACCAACCCCTGATAGATACAAAGAACCACCAATGAATTTTAACAATAGCACAGCAATCACAAGGTGCTTGAGCAAGGATTTTTTCTTGTTGGTATCTTTTCTCCCAGTTGTCACTGGCAATTCCAGCTCTTTCAATTCCCTTTTTTCATCAATCAACTCTGGCATTCTTTCTTCAACTTTCCAATGAACTCCGAATGGAAGGTATAGGTATAGGTGAGTCTAAATGTTTTATCCTCGAGGATTTCAATGAGTATAAATGGTTTATATGTGTCTCCATATATTCCACAAAGCTCCGCGAAAGGCATCGGCGATCGCCCTTTTCAGAAGCCAACCCGAGTCAACTGATAAGGTCAATTGGATAGAACTCTACTGATAAGCTCATCTGTGTGTGTAGATATTTGTACCGATAAGCAGGCTTAACTGGGTACGAGTCTCGGAACTTTAATAAGTAGCCAAAGGTTATGCATTGTATCTGTTCCTCGGGTGCTTTACAAATGGGGTTATAGCTAGAAAAAGAACTACAAAGAGCTATTATTGATGCTATCATGCCATGCAAACGTTTAATCTTTATAACATCTCAAAACATATTCATATGTCCATATGGAGATTGCAGTTGTTGGTGCGCTTTTGATTATTGACACGAAGAAACCCTTGTATAAGCCCTTTATTCCTTCAGCTTTAACAATTTTCAAACCTGTCAATATGAAATTATGGTTTTTGGCTCTATTCACTTGTAACCTCTTCCTTATGAGGTCTAGGGGAAACACAAGACTTTTGGCAAATATACCGGCACTTAATCCACACATTGGTTCGACTATTGACCGGAACACTGTGACATTTTGTGATATCATACGTGATATCTCATAGGACCAAAACATCAACCCTGTGTACAACGATATGGATACCAGACCTGCGTTAACACCTTTGAACATCCCAAGGGCACCTTCTTTCCTCAAGATGCTTTTCACTGTGGTGGATAATTTACTAAATTCTGGCTCGCTCGCAAATCTTGTCCTCAGCAGATCAAATGGGTAAGAAGCTAATGTACTAGTACAACCAGCTAACGAACCCAAGACAAATGAATGGCTTGCAGGGCCCATGTGCAAATTGTATTGTTCTTGTAAATCACTAAGTAAAGTATTGTACATTGAATAACTTGAGAATTGTGCAGCACCATAGAGAATATACATCGCTGCGGCTGGGACATTACCTTTCCATAGCGCTAACAACCCTTCTTCCCTTGATATGACTTTCATTGTATGTAAAATGCCCTGGTACTTGTCACCGTGAACTTGTAGCTGAAGCCGTATCTTCACCACATCCAACGGAGCTGTACACATTCTGGATCAAAAGGGTTAGTATTCATATATACAAGAAATATGGATGAGTTTCAATACTCACCTAGCTACCAGTCCAGAGATTGAACCTGCAATTGCAGACGTCACAGGTGACACTTTGATTCCCTGTCTCAAGTGATCCGCATTGGGCTTTTCTTCCATTCTATATCAAGACTAAAACAGAATAGCCCATTCAAAGATTACGCTTTTATAATTCAAAAGACAATCTCTGTTTGGGCATCTCATCGCTGAAAAGTTTATAGCAATGGATCTCCGAGAACCGACTAATCTGGGTCGGATTTCAAGAAAAATTGTTTATGCACAAAAAAGTCAAAGCCATAATATGATTTAGGTTCCCATTATAGTATATACATAAAGAGAGCTCTTGCGTATCAGTGATAATGGTTTTAGAGAGCGAGACCACTATTTTAAACAGGGTTGATGGTTCTGCAGCTTTAAATGCTGGTGAAACCAAAGTTATCACTTCGATTTCTGGTCCAATAGAGCCAAAAGCGAGACAAGAATTACCAACAGTATCTGCATTGGAAGTCATAATAAGGGCGGATGTTGGTGTATCTAATACAAGAGAAAAACTACTAGAGGACAAGCTAAGATCCATAGTGTCACAGGTCATCATTGGCCATTTATATCCTAGACAACTCATACAAATTACATCACAAATACTAGAAGCAGGTGAAGATAGAGAATACACAGCGAAAGAATTAGCAGCCATAGTGAATTCATCGTATTTGGCACTTATCGATGCTAATATAGGGCTTAGTGTTTCGTTCGCTGCTCAGGACATTGCGATTGCTGAAAACGGTGAATTGATCTCGGGACCTTCAAAAGAACAGTTGAGGCTTTCCAAAAGTTCACACGTTGTGGTTTACGCTATAGAGAACGGTAAACCAAGTGATCTCTTGTTTAGTGATAGTATCGGTACCTTCACCGAGGAAGAAGTGTTTAAAGTTCTGGAAGCTGCTAGTAAAGATGTTGCTCAGACTCATCAAGCGTTCAGAAAGACTTTGCAACAGAAAGTTGAAAAGGATTTCATATGGAGTGTATGAAAAGATGCATACTAGTATTTATGTAATATAACGATTCTTTACATGTTTCTTTTGTTTTTATCTATAGGACTTCTCTGTACATGACTTATATCAGTAAACTATATATCTATAATTTCAAACGTTCTAAATTGGCAATGGTCTGTTCAAAACCTTCAATTTCAGCAGCGGCGTTTTCCAACTTGGTTTTATTTTGTTCTTGAGCTTCTTTATTAGCCTTTGTAGCATAATCTTTACTGTTGACAATCTTTTCAATTGACTCTTTACCCTTTTGAACTTTATCTAATTTCTTTTGAGCTTTAGCAATTTCAGCATCAATATCAACATGACCTTTAACTAATAAATGAACATTAATCTCTGGTGAAACAGCTTGTAAAACAACACCTTGTGGAATTTCTTCGACTGATTTGACAACTTCAATGGAGTCAATAGCTTTAATCAAGGCAACAATTGAATCTTTTTGAGCACTAATCGTTTCGTATTGAGCAGCATCGATAGCTTCAACGAAAACTTTACCGTTTTTCAAAATGTTATATTGAGATAATAATGAACGTGCTTCTTTAGTAACGTTCAAAATGTTTTCATAATCAGCACTGGCTTTAGCATTATCAAATTCTTTGGTATAAGTTGGATAAGCTGCTTTAACGATTGATTTAGTACTGTCAGAAGCACGACGTGGTAAACGTTGCCACATTTCTTCCGTAATGAAAGGCATGAATGGATGAATTAATCTTAAAGCACCATCAATAGTGGTATATAATGTATCTCTTGCTGATTTACGTTCAGCTTCAGTACCTTCCAAAATCAATGATTTAGAGTTTTCAATATAAACATCACAAACTTGATACCAATATTCATAAATTGCAGAAGTTGAAGTTAAGAAATCACGTTTTTCAAAAGCTTCGTTAACAATCTTGGAAGTTTCATTAAATTTATGTAAAATCCATTTTTCAACTAATGATTCTTGGCCTGTTAAACCTTCATTAGCTGGTGGTTTATAATCATCTCCAAGACGTAGTAAGGCAAACTTAGTAGCTTGGTAGATTTTGTTACAAAATTTTCTATAACCTTCAACACGTAAAATATCCAAGTTGATATCACGACCACCAGTGGTGTAAGCACAAAGGGCAAATCTTAAGGCATCAGTACCACATTGTGGGATACCATTTGGATATGATTCTTTTTGACCGGCTTTAGCCTTTTCAACTTCCTTAGCAGCCAAGTTACCACCTAATAACTTACTATGTAAATCTTCTAAACTGATACCAGTAATAACATCTAATGGATCGACGACATTACCTAATGATTTGGACATTTTTCTACCTTGAGCATCACGAACTAATGAATGACAGAAAACTTCTTTGAATGGAATTTCACCAGTCATTTTCAAACCTAATAAGATCATTCTTGAAACCCAGAAGAATAAAATATCCCAACCAGTTTCTAGCATTGACCATGGATAAAATTTGGATAAATCCTTGGTCTTGTCTGGCCATCCCAAAGTGGAGAAAGGCCATAAACCTGATGAGAACCAGGTATCCAAGACATCTTCATCTTGTCTCAAAGTGTATTTCTTACCTGCGAATTTTTCAGCAGCTTGTTCTTCAGCTTCTTTCAAAGTTCTACCGGAAACCCAGTAATGACCATCATTTTCATCATTTGTTTCACCTTCAATTTCAACAAAATAAACTGGACATCTGTGACCCCACCATAATTGACGAGAGATACACCAATCTTGAATGTTTTCCAACCAATGGAAATATTCGGCTTCTGATGATTTTGGTGTAATGGTGATATCACCGTTTTTAACAGCTTTGATAGCTTCAACAGCCATATCTTTTTGTGAAACCCACCATTGTGGTTTCAATAATGGTTCAATAACATCACCAGATCTTGAGCAAATTGGGATAGACATTGGGTTTTCAGTTTGTTCGACGAATAAGCCTTTTTCTTTCAAAGCTTCAATAACTTTCTTTCTAGCATCAAATCTCTTGATACCGGCCCATTCACCAGCATTTTCGTTCAAAATACCATCATCAGTTAAAATGTTAATGATTTCCAAGCCATTACGCTTACCTGTGTTATAATCGTTAGTGTCATGACCTGGGGTAATTTTAACAGCACCAGTACCAAATTCCATATCAACGGCTTCAGCATCAGTGATAATTGGAATTCTGGTGCCTAAAAATGGATGAATAACAAATTTCCCATGTAAATGTTTATATCTTGGATCTTCTGGATGAACAGCAACACCTGTATCACCGAATAAAGTTTCTGGACGAGTAGTAGCAACAACTAATTTTTCATCAGAGTTTTCAACTGGATAGGCGAAAGATGTTAAAACACCAAATTCAACTTTTTCATCATAACCTGGAACTGATAATAAAGTTTTACCTGGGATTTCCTTGTTATCAACTTCCAAGTTTGATAATGCAGTGTTTAAATGAACTGACCAATTGATTAAACGAGAAGCTCTATAAATTATACCCTCACGATGTAATCTAACAAAAGCCTCGGTGACTGATTTGGATAAATCTTCATTCAAAGTGAATCTTTCATAATTCCAATCGTATGAAGCACCTAATCTTGTGAATTGACTCTTAATCTTAGCATGGTAAACTTCTTTCCATTCCCAAACTTTTTTAACAAAAGCTTCACGACCTAAAGTGTGTCTTGAGATACCATCTCTGGCTAATTGTTTTTCTACAACGGATTGTGTTGCAATACCGGCATGATCAAAACCTGGTAAGAATAAAACGGTTTTACCTTTCATTCTGTTATATCTAATCAAAGTATCTTGAATGGAAACAGTTAAAGCATGACCAATATGTAAAGCACCAGTGACATTTGGTGGAGGAGCTGGAATACAGAAAACACCTTCTGGTTTGACACCATTTTCAGCAAATTCTGGTTCAAATAATCCTTCTTTAATCCACCATTCATACCATGAACTTTCAACATTCTTTGGGTCATAAGCTTTCAAAGATGCATCTTCTAAATTTACCAATATTTTTTTTTCACCTGGAACAGTCTTATCAACAAATTCAGGAATTGGTTCTACAACTTTTTTTTCCTTCTTTGGTTTAGTTTCTTTGTTAGCTTCAGCTTTCTTCTTAGCTTCGGCCTTTTTAGCTTCCTTTGCTTGGAATTTGGCCAATTTTTCAGCCTTTTTACGTTCTTTTTCCAATTCCTTTTCGGTCTTTACTTTTGGAGCACCTTCAACTGGTTCACCGCCTTCATTCGAGGCAGGTTGAGCCGCAGCATTAGTAGCTTTTGGTTGAGCTGATTCACCAATCTTCTCACTCATCTTGGACCTATACGTTGAATGCAATAGTCGTCTCCCACCTAAAACTGTACTTGGCTTTCTCAAATGGAACGTGAAGTTTTTAAATATCGCTTCACGAAAAAGAATTGACATGCACAAGTTGTAAGTATCAACTTTCCAGTAGTTTTATCAAAACTTTGTTATTACTCACTTCATTTTGTGCCATTTTCTGAAAAAAATTTACCAACACTGATATTTCCCCGTTGCCCCTACCAGATATGTACCAAATCAGTGGCCACCCGGACGACAGGTAAAGATGTATATAGAAATTTATAGTGGCATACCATGAAAGGAATATCTTTGTTCAGCTTTGATGAGAAGCGCTTTATGTTCAGTGCAATATGTCGCTGGATGATGAGCTGCTGAAGGATCTAGACAGTGATAGTGATTTTGAGTCAGAAAAAGAAGAAGTTCAAGAGGCTCAAAACCAGCCAAATGGTAGTGAAAGACAATCTAGTGATGATGCTGGTGATGATGTACCGATGGAGGGTGTGGAGGCCCAATTGAATGATCTCATCAACGCAGGAAAAGATGTATCGACAGCAGACTTGCTAAGAAGGATAGACCTGTCAACTGTACAGGATGTCACAAAACTTTCTAAACTGAGCCATAGAACTGGTCCAATACTGGATAAGATTCAACAATACAAATCACAACCAGTTTCCAAGAAGGAAGAATATGATTTCATTATTAAAGTGAATGATCTTTCAGTGGAAGTAACGAACGAGATAAGTTTAATTCATGATTTCATCAAGGCACATTATAGAAGAAGGTTTCCAGAATTGGAATCACTCATACCCAATTCGATTGAATACTCCAAGATTGTCAAGACATTGGGTAACAACTTGGATATATCAGAAGGAGAGCTATATTTTGTGTCAAAAGAAAAAGTCTTGGTGTTAACAATGTCTGTGATACAGGCCAAGGATAATACACAGGAACTACCGCCATTGGAATTACAAAAAGTCATCACAGCTTGTGATTTATTACTGGAACTAGATACATCTAGGAAGGAGATAACAGAATATGTAGCTTCATGGCTATCAGTTTTTGCCCCAAACCTAGCTGCAATTGTTGGATCATATACAGCATCCCAACTAATGAGCGTGTTGGGAGGTTTGAAAGGTCTTTCACAAACACCGTCATGTAACATACCGTCATTGGGAAACAAGAGAGCAGTTGGTATAGGGTTCGGCCAAAGTGGTGTTAGGCAACAAGGTATCTTATATTATAGTGATTTGATCCAATCTGTTGACCCTGATCTTCGGAAACAAGCAATGAGAATAGTATCTGGTAAGATCATTTTAGCTGCAAGGGTGGATTTTTCAAGTAGTGTACCTGATGGATCCCAAGGACAAAAATGGAGAAGAGAAATAGATGAAAAAATTGATAAGTTACAAGAGCCACCTGAAAATAAGGCACCAAAAGCTCTTCCAGCGCCTATAGATAAACCTGCCAAGAAGAGAGCCGGTAGAAAATATAGAAAAATGAGAGAAAGGTTCCAATCTTCAGAGTTGAGGAAAGCTCAAAATAGAATGGAGTTTGGTAAACAAGAAAATTCTGTCACTGATGGATTTGGTGAAGAAATTGGGTTGGGGATGTCCGGATCATTATCTGGTATCGCTATAAACACAAATACAAATGCAAAAGTCACCAAAGCAATGAAGAATAGATTGGAAAAGGCTTCAGAAAACAATGAACAGTTCAACATGGCTGTCTTAAATTTTGGTAATACCGATAATACAAAGTCTATAGAAAATGGAAGGGCGATCAAGAGAATTAAGAAATAACTTGGAGAACCTCCTAATCTTCATCCGTAATTCAACTTTCATAAATAGGAACTCAATTGACAGATCATCGGGTAAGAGATTCTTTCATTTGTAGTTATAAAAGTTCAAGTCTCCACAGATATCAAGAGTGGCTCTGAGTTTATATTCGCGACCTTAAAAGATGATAATTGTAACCAAAATGGAGGCTTTTCTTCAAAAGGTTGTTTTAGCTTCCACAAAAAACGTTAGTATTTTTTATGAGTAGTTAATATACATAACTCAGTTACGAAGCTATGCAAATCATCTCTTCTAACTTTTTTTATAAAATTTTCCATCATTTATATAAATTATTTTAAAAATAACCATCTTAATTTTTTAATATTTAGTTCAAAATGACACAAAATTTAATATTTTAAATAATTTGTTAGATTTTTTTCTCTAAATCACGGCTCACTAATAGTCATCATCTATTGGTTCTTGATAATGTGATTCCTTCAAGTTAACCTGTGATTTGTACCATTTAAATTACTATTAAATATAAGCAAATCACGTGATCAGTCAAACAAACATAAAAAATCACCAGGGCAACAACAGGCACAAAAAAGAATGACGTATCACGTGAGTTTCAGTTTCCGTCCGCGAATCATCTCCCGAATTGGGTAAATTGTAAACAAAATCAGAAAAGTACAAATGAAAACATCAAAAGCCTGTGTTTACACTTTTGAAACTGGAGAACAAACTTAGCGTCATCATCCCAGTAGCTTTGTACTGTCCTATATAAATTTTGCCTTTTTTGCTGGCTAAGCTTACTATAGAGCTTTATCGGAAGATGGTAGCTAATTTTTTCAGTAACAGGATGAGTAGAACTCCTGTCGTTGTGGATGATCTGACTAAAAACATGGAGTCATTACAATTTCAAAATAGACCAACTAATGGTTATACCAATGATAAATTCAGCTTTGAACCAAACTCACCGTTAAATAAGGAAAACCGTCCTTTGGATTATACCTCTCCTTCAAGGTTGAATCAACCAACAAGCAATGGCACAAGTCCATTAAGACCAAGACACAGAGAACTACAACCAAAACCATTAAGTACAAAGCATAAGCGTATGGTCAACGTTTGCCAGATGTACTTTTTGGACTACTACTGTGACTATTTTGACTACGTGATCACCAGAAGGGAAAGAACAAGAACTGTGCTAAACAATGTCAACAGATCAAGAAACCCAGAGATGGAGTGGAGAAGTTATATTAACAATGAAACTTCAACTTTGAGAAAAAGAAGATTGAAACCAAAAAACAAAGATTTCGAAATAATAACACAAATTGGTCAAGGTGGTTATGGGCAAGTTTACTTATCTAGGAAAAAGGATTCAAAGGAAATTTGTGCCTTGAAAGTCATCTCCAAATCAATGATTGTTAGAATGAATGAAACTGAACATCTATTGACAGAGCGTGAAATTTTGGCTGCGTCAAGAAGTGATTGGTTGGTAAAACTATTGTATTCATTTCAAGATACCACAAGTGTTTATTTAGGTATGGAATACGTTCCAGGTGGTGATTTCAGAACATTGTTAAGCAATTGTCATACTTTAGCTCCACCGCATTGTCGTTTCTACCTAGCCGAGATGTTTGCTTCATTAAATGATTTACATAAAACTGGGTTCATTCATAGAGATTTGAAACCTGAAAATTTTTTGATAGATTCTAAAGGCCATTTAAAATTAACTGATTTTGGATTAGCATGCGGTACAATTGCAGATGAAAGAATTCAATCCATGAAATTGAAGCTAGAAAAAATTGGTGATGCTTTTGGTAAACCAAGACCTGATAGATCGTTACTTGAAAGAAGAAAAATGTATCAACAATTAAGAGAAACTGACCTAAACTACTCAAAATCCGTTGTTGGAAGTCCAGATTATATGGCCATTGATATAGTTAAAGGTTACGCTTACGACAAGACAGTTGATTACTGGTCTATTGGTTGTATCTTGTTTGAATGTCTTTGTGGATTCTCCCCATTCAGTGGTGAATCAACGGAGGAAACATACTCAAATTTGAAGAACTGGAAATCATATTTTGTTAGACCTAAAAACAGCGATGGAACATATGTATTCAGTGATAGAACTTGGGAATTTTTAACCCGTTTAATTGCCGATAGTCCAAATCGTTTGAAGACTTTTGAACAAGTTAAAAAAATGAATTATTTTGCAGGTGTTGATTTTGATAATCTGAGAAACAAATCTCCACCTTTCATTCCTTCACTAGATTCTGATCTTGATGCTGGTTATTTCGATGATTTTGAAGATGAAGGTGATATGGCAAAATATGCAGAAGTTTTCAATAAACAAGCACATATTGAAAAACTGGCCAGTCAAAATAAACAAAAACCACCAAATTTCATTGGCTTTACATTCAAACATAAAGGTCAACTGAATAATATTAGAAGTATGTTTGAAAATACCACCAAAGATCCATTTTCAACATTGTATTGAGTTGTGTTATATTTTTTTTTTGGTTCGGGTTCATGAATTAAATTCACTTCGAAAATAAGGAAAATGAAAAGGAAAGGAGAATATATTGTTTTATTAGTTATTGTTTGTTTTTTTCAAAGTTGTCGAGAGATACACAAGAATAAATTTTGTATTATGTTTATTTTATTCAAAGAATGGCAAGTTTATAAACAATGCATTTTATATTTTTGTAGTTCATATGCCAAGTGTAAAATCAAATGGTTTGAAAGCTTCTTTGAAAGATTCAGTTTCTTGAGTTTCCTTTTGTTCTGACTGCTGGCACTTATCCCATTTAATTCTCTTGGGAGTTCGTAACAAATAAGCTAAAACACGACGACCAAATTGTAAATCCAACGGTTTGTCTAATGAATCGATTTCGGTAATGTATATAGCTTTATCTTCAATAGATTTATTGAAAACCGTAAATGAAATGTAGTTTTTTTTCAAAAGTTCTTGATACTCAGGAGTCGTATCATCCGTAAATTTTTGGAAATTCAATTGGACGTTTTTGGAATACTTTGTGTTGTTTATTGCAGCATTTTTATTCAAATTTTTTTGGAAATCGTTGAGGAAATCAACAGCAATTGGGAAAACTTGCATATGGAAATGGACATTATTACTTTTGTTGATTTGGAAAAAAACGGTGCTGAGGTTAAAACTTGCATAAAATTTTACCAGTGCCAGCTCGAATCTCAACGCTTCGCTCAAAGTCTCTTTGTTCTCTTTATTTGTATCGTCATTGTATTGTTCTAGTGTAGGCTTGTGAGCAATGGGTATTATAAGACAGTGTCCTGAAAATTTCATCTTCTCGGTAGGTCTTGTCAGTGGACCTTTAGCGATTGTTAAGTAACAATGTTCACCAATAGATATGATCATGTGTTCTTTCAGTTTTGGGTTACTCAAGCAGAGGAAACAATTTTCCGGCAAAACGACCTCATTTGTTACTGTTCTTTTTTTAACATGCGTAAGTTCATTATCATCTAATGTGTTGATGTCTGAGTCTTGTGCCTTACGTTTTTTGGAATCTGGACTTACAGATTGAGAATCCTGCTTGTTGATAGTTGTAAATGGATTAGGGGTAACGATTTTCGGTGGACTTGGGTCCTGGTCTTTAGAATAATTGAAGGCATAAATCCACTTGTCTTTTGATCCAAATTTAGATAGACTTACAAACCTTGTTATTCTGCCATCATCCCATTCAAAAGGTGCCCTCTCAAAGAAGTGTCCAGAGGTAGAACCTATGGCGAAATGATATTTCGGTTTCGTAAGTTTCACGATAGTATCAATATTAGAGTTCCCAAGAAATAAGTTTGCTTCATGTGATATCGCTTTAGGCCATTGATGAGTTATTAAAATATCGATATCTTTCCCTTTCAATTTTGACTCTATCTGGTCTATTTTGTCAGAAAGAAGCGCTTCATCACCGGCAATGTATGCTAGAGTGATACCATTTGCGTAAGTATGAACACCGTATTGACCCAGATTGTACAAGTTTGGTGTACTATCCACTAAAGATGAATCGGCGCTATCTGTGAAATGAACGGGGTATTCTATATTTAACTCTGAGACCACTTGGGCATCCTTTCCCTTGGGTATAACATTACCTAAAAAGATGGTGATATCAAAAGCGCCTAACTTCTTATTCAATTCATTTGTTTTGGTTACTACCGCACCGAGATTTTCTTCTCCGGGATAAGCTACTAGTCTGTATTAGCAGAGAGGTTAGTATATAATGCGATCATGCTAAGAGCTGCTTATTTCAAAACTTACATCTTTGGCATGTGTTTTCGTTCCAACTATAGGCAATTTGAAAGATCAAGTTTATTGTAGCTGTATTGAAGCAAGACTTTTGGTTATCGGTGTCTTTTGAAATGGAACGATTCTCAAAGCAGTTATCAAACCCCTTTATAGCTACTCTCGACCACTGATCAATACACTGCACACTTAGACCACAAGCACACACTATAAATTACTTTGCATATACAAAGTTTATACCTTTCACGGAAATAATAAAAAATTTCCATTGTATGTGTGCCTACCGAATATATAACCAATGTGCCAATATTCACATTATACTACCGAGATATTCTAGCCAAGGGGACCTCATCAGTTAATATGCTAATAGGCTAATAGGCTGAATAAAATTTAGGTCACAACTCATTGCACATTTTCAGCTGAAAAGTACTGGTACCTGCTCTGATTGAAAATGTTTTAGGTGGGAGCTATAATACAGAAGAGAAAAGAGCCTTGGTATTAGCCCTGGTGAAGTTTTCGACCAACCGAGACCTTTAGTGAGGAAAAAGTTGTTCAGGAGGCTGGCTTTGACTAGGTCCATTTCTCGAATACACATAACTGAAATCGAGATGGAAATTTTGGCTCATTCAACCTAAAGTATTGTTTATTAATTAGCGATGTATCTATCTACTTGTCTTTGTTTAATTTTAGATGCTCTGTATGAAAAAATTGGCAAGCAAAGGTACTTCCAAAACTCTGTGCAGAAATAATAAAAGATGAATCTGTGATTCGTGAATAAATCTATAATATACTTTGGTATGCTTTCAAAAGATTCGGTGTTACGATATCCCTACAACTGTCTACTCTTCAAATGTGCCTTGGGGGCCTTTGAGTATCTTTAATTTTACACAAAATTTTCCTGCAAAACACATCGATAACCTTTGAGGCTCATGAAAACTCGAAATGAAAATAAAACTGCTGCATTTCTAATCCCACCTTACAAGACTCTCAATTATCATCTTATTAAAGGGCACTACGTTGTCATACTACTTATTGGTATCTGCTATATAGGCTATATTAAAACCGTCGACGATCTTTGTTGATTTCTGCATAGAATTCAAACTTTAACTAAATTTGAAAACATGCATAGAAGTTCTTTCCCAGGTTTTTTCTCTTTCTCTAAATCGAGTCTCAAATCTGAAACACAACTCCACAATGGAGAAGTTTGAAACTTTCCCCTAAGCCAAAGATTCATTGCTCTGCTTCTGAGATCTAAGCTTTGAAAGACCCTCAAAAGCTTAGCTGGTGGAAGATCACTAGGTTATACATATATAGCTCATCGATATATCACAAAGTTGATGGGAAAGTACCATCAATTCATGAGTGGAATCAGGTCAAGTTATGTGCCCTCTTCACTTTTGTGCTTTTTTGGTACAAATGATTAAAGTACGAATTTCTCTTAATTGGGCATATACGTGCATGAATTCCAATTTGTTGGTGTATTGTTTTTGATAAAAAGTAATCACAAATTGACTAAATTTTGGTTTAAGGAGCCTTAAAACTATAACGATTGCCATAGTTATACGGTGCCTTATAGCACTTTTCATGTTAGTTCCAGGATTTCGATCAGACCATCATATGTATACCTTCGTCACTATTTGAGCCCTTTTTCAGTTCCTTATTTATTTTTTAAAAGCATGGATCTAATTGCTTAAAACTACTCCGTATATTTTTAAATTATTTAAAAATAGTTATCAATATTATGCTCATAAAGGTTTTTCCGTGATTTGTATACAAACGTTTGTACCTCGATCAAATGAAAAACTTGAACTTTACAATAATGTACAAATAAGCTATATGCACCGTTGAAGCCTTGCCGCGCCTACATTGTAAAATTATTGAAGACCAAATCAAACAGAAACCATCAGGGTTTGGGTTAAATAGAAAGTACAGGACTTTGGCTACTAAATGGAATTCTTGCGTTTCACATGTATATACTTAGTTGTAACATCCCGTAGATATACCTTTGTGAGTTTACTATCATAGTTTCAATCTACAAACGGGATTGGCCTCATTACATAATTGCCACTTTTTTAAACACTATTGTGTTTTTTCTCATTACCTGAACCCCTATTGCGCTCTCTCTAAGGGTTTGTTTGGACTTTGCGTTATTACTTTCTTTTTTCTTTTTGTAATCTTTCGGGATTTGATCAGTATAGATACACGGCTTTCCCATATTAAATCCGCGCTGGACACAAAGTTTTCAAAATAAGCGAATCGACCTGCATTAATGTTGGTGGGAAGAATGAATAGCATACATTTGCACGGTAAGCACTCTTGGTACTCCAAGTGTTGATCTCTTGGGTACTTTAACGTCAAATGTTGATACTTAATATATAGATTTAGAGTAGGAGGAAAAGTCAAATTGATTGGACTTCATACTTATCTCTTCCTCAAGTTTTTAGCCAAAAGAAACTACTTGGAAAGGTACTAGCGGAGGTCAGTAGGTCTTTAAAGAATTTCTATTGATGTTGGTAATCCAGAGGCATGGCTTTATGCATAAAATATTAATTTCAGCTTGAATTCCTTTTATTAGATATTATAAAATAATTCCCTCGTTTCTAGCGTCAACGAGTACTTCAAGCGGCAACTGATGAATAAAAATATCAAAAGAGATCTTGTATAAATAGTTCAAGTCATCATCAATTTTGCAATCGAGATTCATCTATCCAAAGGTTTCTTCTTAGCTCGATAAACACAGACAGCATATTATCGTTTATTTGAGATTTTTTTGGTAACAATGGTCTCATCATTCGTTAAAGGCCGGTCTTTTTTATGGACTTTTACCAATTTTTTGTTCATCACTTCAGTTTTCGCTAAAGAAGTTAAAGATGTCTTCACTGAAATCAAATCTTTAACTTTACAAACTGGTGACGGTAACAGTCCTTTTGATTTCTACAAGGCACAAGTTGCTTGGTCCATTGATCCTTCATCCATTGCCACTGGTGATACTTTTTCATTAAACATGCCTTACGCCTATGAGTTGAGATTAACAACTGGTGGTGGGTTCAAAAATTATTTCGATATTATTTTAGATGACGGTGTTCATATTGCAAGTTGTAATATTGATCAAGCTGGTGGTAGATCCTTGGAAACCAAAGTTAAATGTCAATTGACTGCTGATGTTTCTCGTTATGAATCTCTTGGAGGTGAAGTTGACTTCACCGTTGTTTTCGAAGGTGGTGGTAGAGTTGAAACCGTCGATGGTGCCAAACATTGGAAGGTAGGCTCAAACACCATCACATGGAACGATAACTTGAAGACCGAGATGAAATTGAAAGCAAGAGACACAACTAAAGCTTATTCAATTTTTAGATATACAATGAAAAACGACATGTGGAGTTACTTCATCTCCGGTAAAGATTTCTGTCGTGGGTCAGGTATCTCTGAAGGTACTTTGAAATGCGCTGTCCAAGGTGGACCAGGTGGTGACTTCGGTGTTGTTAATCAAGCTTTAACTGAATTTTATGCAACAAGTGAATCTGACCCTTTCAATTTCCCAAAATCTTATAAAGAAGGTGGCCAACAAAAAATCATTTATGACAACGATGGTAAAGACATGACCGTTCACTTCAAAGATATCGATGCCGGTGATCGTATTTGGCTATCAGCTTTCAGAAAATATGCATTCACTAACAGTGTTTATGACGTTAGCTACCATCTTACCGCCAAGTGTAAAGATGGTAAGACAGATGATTATTTCGAATCATGGCAACTAAATTTGGTTCCAGGTGACGCCGATGGTGAAGCTACTGGTAAGTGATTTTTCTCTTTCTCTCTCTTTTTCTTGCTTTTTTGGCATCATACAAGACTTCATTACTAACTTAACTTACAATAGAGGTTCCAAAGACAATCACAACAACTTCAACTTATTCTGATTGTTCAGAAACTGGTACATCCACATCTTTTGCTACTGGCACTGATGAAGTTGTCAGTGAGATTATCATTGTACCAGAAACAGACTGTTCAACAACCACGTCTACTTCAACCACATCCACTTCTACTACATCTACCTCTACCACACCAACTTCCACATCAACAACCACAACCACAACTGATAACACCGACTGTGCTACAACTACTGATTTAATTTCCGGTAAAAATGGGATTGTCACAGAAATAATCAAAACCCCTGGTCCAGATTGTACCACTACAACAAAAACAGGTCCTATTACTCTCTCAACTTCAACAGGTTTCACAGGTTCAGATGCTTCCACATCTTCAAGTTCAACTTCAAAGAATCCAGGTCCAATCACTATCTCAACTTCAACAGGTGTTACAGGTTCAGATGCTACTACATCCTCAAGTACAACTTCTAAGAACCCGGGACCAATAACTATTTCAACTTCAACTGGATTTACTGGATCAGATGCTACCACATCTTCATCATCTGGAGCTTCATCAAGTGAATCATCTGCATCATCTGAAACTTCATCAAGTGAAGCATCTTCATCATCTGAAACTTCATCAAGTGAAGCATCTTCATCATCTGAAACTTCATCAAGTGAAGCATCTTCATCATCTGAAACTTCATCAAGTGAAGCATCTTCATCTGAAACTTCATCATCTTCAGAAATGTCATCATCTTCCGAAGCTTCATCATCTTCAGAAATGTCATCATCATCAGAAATGTCATCATCTTCAGAAGCTTCATCAAGTGAATCATCAGAGATGTCATCATCATCAGAAGCTTCATCATCATCAGATATGTCATCATCTTCAGAAATGTCATCATCCTCAGAAATGTCTTCATCATCCGAAGCTTCATCAAGTGAATCATCTGAAATGTCATCATCTTCAGAAATGTCATCATCATCAGAAATGTCTTCATCATCCGAGGCTTCATCAAGTGAATCATCAGAAATGTCATCATCTTCAGAAATGTCATCATCATCATCAGAAATGTCATCGTCTTCAGAAATGTCATCATCTTCAGAAATGTCATCGTCTTCAGAAATGTCTTCATCCTCAGAAATGTCTTCATCATCCGAAGCTTCATCAAGTGAATCATCAGATATGTCATCATCCTCAGAAGCTTCATCAAGTGAATCATCATCATCCGAAGCTTCATCATCCTCATCTTCAGAAGCTTCCTCAAGTTCTTCAGGTTCTTCCGAAAATACTTCTAGCTCTTCAACCTCAACCAACTCAATGACTACAACTAGTTCAGAAACTAAAACTGAAACTATTACAACTGGCAGTGAGACAACCAAGACCATTACATCTACATCTGATGGCCCAGATGGTCCAACTACTTCAGGAAACCCAGACGGTCCAACTACTTCAGGTAACCCAGACGGTCCAACTACTTCAGGTAACCCAGACGGTCCAACTACTTCAGGTAACCCAGACGGTCCAACTACTTCAGGAAACCCAGACGGTCCAACTACTTCAGGTAACCCAGATGGTCCAACAGGCTCTGCTACTACAGGTAAACCAGATGGTCCAACTACCTCAGGTAACCCAGACGGTCCAAATGGTCCAACTACATCAGGTAACCCAGATGGTCCAACTACCTCAGGTAACCCAGACGGTCCAACTACTTCAGGAAACCCAGACGGTCCAACTACTTCAGGTAACCCAGATGGTCCAACAGGCTCTGCTACTACAGGTAAACCAGATGGTCCAACTACATCAGGTAACCCAGACGGTCCAAATGGTCCAACTACATCAGGAAACCCAGACGGTCCAAATGGTCCAACTACCTCAGGAAACCCAGATGGTCCAAATGGTCCAACTACATCAGGTAACCCAGACGGTCCAAATGGTCCAACTACCTCAGGAAACCCAGACGGTCCAAATGGTCCAACTACCTCAGGAAACCCAGATGGTCCAAATGGTCCAACTACATCAGGAAACCCAGACGGTCCAAATGGTCCAACTACTTCAGGAAACCCAGACGGTCCAAATGGCCCAACTACTTCAGGAAACCCAGATGGTCCAAATGGTCCAACTACATCAGGTAACCCAGGTGGTCCAAACGGTCCAACTACCTCAGGAAATCCAGATGGTCCAGCTTCAACAGGTAACCCAGATGGTCCAGCTTCAACAGGTAACCCAGATGGTTCAGCTACCACTGGTAACCCAGATGGTCCAAACGGTCCTGCTACTACTGGTAACCCAGATGGTCCAAACGGTCCAAACGGTCCAAATGGTTCAGCTACCACCGGTAACCCAGATGGTTCAAACGGTCCAAACGGTCCAAACGGTCCAGCTACTACTGGTAACCCAGATGGTCCAAACGGTCCAAACGGTCCAAACGGTCCAAACGGTCCAGCTACTACTGTTAACCCAGATGGTCCAAATGGTCCAAATGGTCCAAATGGTCCAAACGGTCCAGCTACTACCGATAGAACAAAACCTGATGGCATTATTTCAATCTCTACATTTGCTGGTTCCGAAACTTCAAGTTTCGGTGGTATTTCTACATTCGAAGGTTCAGCTGTGAAATTTGGAGTCTCAAATTTCGCCATTTTAGCTGTCTTGTTTTTTGTGTGATTCAATGGTTTAACATTATCAATTTTCTATTCTCTTTTCGTTTTCAATCATCTCGTTTTGTTTCGACCCTCTTTCTTCATTTTGGAAAGATTACACTTTCTATTAAATATTTGAAATTTGGCTAGTGATGTTCGGAGCTCTTGTATTTCGTTTCTTCAGGGTTCTTTGTCTCAAATTTTATTATTTTTTTTTTCAGCTCTTCCAAGTTTACAATCGAGATTTCTTCTCTTTGTTTTTTAGATAATTTGGTCGTATTTATAGATTTCAGCTTAATATAGAATAATATATCTTCATTTTTAATCTTCTTGTCTTGTAGAAAAAAGGGCTTTTTGAAAGTTTGTTTTGTTCTCTCGAGACAATACTAAGATTCAAGTAGGTGGTTTAAAATATCCCCATTCTCCAAATTTGCTGATATTAATCCTTCATTTTTGTCCCAGACCGCTAGTTTTAAGTATCAGAATTTGCTAAAGCCTTAGGTGAGACATTGTATTTGAAATTCAATTTACTCACCTTTCAAGCTGGGTATCATAATCAAAACGCCAAACTACATATTTCGAGACAACTTTATCTATACAAGACTTGGCTTCAATGGGAAAACACTACATCTAATCAAAAGTGGTTCTTGCAAAAGCCAATAAGTACAATAAGTCAAACTAAACAGACGTTAAAGTTGATTATAGATACGTTGTGAAGTCCGCTCCGCATTTTTGAAAAATCGAAAAAAGAAGTTGCCGCACTTTGCAGTGTTATAGACATTGTTCTTTTGTTTTTTTCATTTCTTCTTTCATTATTGATGGTTGTGTCTAGAGCTTGTCAGTACAACGACAAGTTGATTGTTCTCGATTAGATCGCTTGGTTACAGATTCATTGTTTTGATGTTTTTGAAGTCGGTTTAAATGTACCAATAAGTCCACTCTATGTACGTGTTGATCAAGTTCCAGTGCATTGAGACAATAGGTCAAAACAAACAAACCCAGGTAATATTCCTATTACCGTATCAAATATCACGCATGAGATTCTTCGAGACTAATATAAGCTATAATTGGCTAAAGCTGATAAATGTTCTTCGCTAGCAGAATGAAAACCTGTTGTTTATAACCTGTTGTTTATTGTTGAACATCAGAGAATGCTGTAATAGTATCAATACAGATGTCAAATCGTACCGGAGACCAACTTTCAAAATTAAGCGAAATGATCATGCATGAATGTTTGTAAAACCAGAATGAAGTGGCACCCACTCTATGAAAGCTGGTCGTTTGTTTATCATTCGATTATTAGTAGTTGCAATGCTTACCGGAAAATAATTTGAGACAAGCTTGACAGCCAATTTTGGTTGTACGCATAGTGGTTGCAAACATTTGTTTCATTAAATGAAATGGTCACCTCGAATTCAACTTTAGCATTGGGTATAAGAACTCATGGTTGTAACGAAGAAATCCAGAGTTATACTTCTTCTTCGCTAACAATCCATTCATTGAATTATAACAAATGGCTTCATCTTTTGTTCAAGGTCGATCCCTGGTTTGGGCTCTATTTTATTTCTTCCTAATTGCTTCAACATCCGCAAAGGAAGTCAATGATGTTTTCACCGCGATCAAATCATTAACTCTTGAAGAAGGTAATGGTGACACTCCATTTGACTTGTACAAGGCTAAAGTGAGCTACTCCATTGACTCTTCAAAACTTGCAACCGGTGACAGATTTTCATTGAAAATGCCATTTGTCTATGAAGTTAGAATGAAATATGGTAATTATTACCAAAACCACTTTGACATTCTTGGAAATGAAAATGCTCATATTGCTAGCTGTAATATTGATCAAGCTGGTGGTGAAGCAATGGAAACAAGTATCAACTGTCAGCTAACCGCTGATGTGTCCAGTTTCAAAACTGTTGCTGGTGATTTGGAATTTGGTGTCATTTTCGAAGGAGGTGGTAGAAGAGAAACTGTTAGGGGTGCAAAACACTGGAGCACTGGTACTAATACCGTCACATGGAATGACAACTTGGAAAACAGCATCGACTTGACAGGCCAAAGCACCTCAGATGAGTACGAACTTCATGTCAATAACATGAAAGGTCAATTGTGGAACTATTACATCAGTGGCGATAACCTTTGTCATAACGCAGGTATCTCCAAGGGTTATCTTGAAGTTACAGCACATGAAAACTCAGAATGGGAGAAAGGTACAGTTGAAGGTTTGATTTCACAAGAACTAACAGAGTTCTATGCCACAAGCGATGTTAGTCCATTCAATCTACCAAAGTCTTACAGCGATGTTGATCATGAGATCACATACCTTAACAAAGGTACCACTATTAGAGTGGAATTTGGAGAAGTTGAAGCTGGTAAAAGAATTTGGCTATCAACTTTCAGAATGTTTCATCATCTCAACTTCGATCACGACTTCAACTTTAAACTTGAAGCAAACTGTAAAGACGGTAAAACAGACCAATATAGCAAAGATGTTACCGTTGACGGTGATACTGGTACTACAGGCTCTACCACAGGTATGTATTATCCATTGTGATATCTTGAAGAAATTTTACTAACACTTATATTAAAAGACCTTCCAAAAACCGTTACAACCACCACTTCCGTGAATCCTAAATGTACAACAGCTACTTCATTTACTACAGGTGATGATGGAGTTGTCACAGAAATTGATAAAGCTCCATTGAGACCATGCACAACCACAGCTACTGATAGTACATCCACTTCCGAATCTACTTCATCAACTGAAGCCTCATCAACTGAGACTACCTCAACCGATGCTACCACATCGACTGAAACTTCATCAACCAAGACCACCTCAACCGATGCTACTACATCAACCGAAACCACTTCAACAGATGCTACTACATCAACCGAAACTTCATCAACCGAAACCACTTCAACAGATGCTACTACATCAACCGAAACTTCGTCCACCGAAACCCCCTCAACCAAAACCACCTCAACAGATGCGGAATCTACATCAACCGAAACTTCATCAAGTGATAATGTATCAAGCTCATCATCTTCATCTGAGGTTTCCTCAACTGAAGCTTCCTCAACTCCATCAGCCTCTTCTTCTGAAGCTTCCTCAAGTCAATCTGCCTCATCATCCGAGGCTACTTCAAGTGAGTCTACCGCATCATCTGAAATGTCATCAAGCTCATCAATTTCCTCATCTGAAATGTCATCAAGCTCTATGGTTTCCTCATCTGAAATGTCATCAAGCTCTATTGCCTCTTCATCTGATATGTCATCAAGCTCTATTGCCTCTTCATCTGATATGTCATCAAGCTCTATGGTTTCCTCATCTGAAATGTCATCAAGCTCTATGGTTTCCTCGTCAGATATCTCATCAACTTCTTCTTTATCATCAAGTGGATTTTCTTCAAGTATTTCCTGGTCATCTTCAGAAGCTTCTTCAAGCGAGGGTCCATCAAGTATCACAACCTTATCAAGTTCTGGATCTGCTACAACTACTACCACAACTGCTTCATGTACTTCATGTGATCAAGATACCACCACTACTGAAACAGAGTCATGTACTTCAACAGATAATAATACCACCACTGAAACAGAGTCATGTACTTCGTGTGGTAAAGATACCACCTCCACTAAGACAGAATCATGTACTTCAACAGATAAAGATACTACTACTACTGAAACCGAGTCATGTACTTCGTGTGGTCAAGATACCACCAGTACCCAAACCGAGTCATGTACATCAACTGATAAAGGAACCGTCACCACTGAAACTGAGTCATGCACTTCATGTGGTAAAGATACCACAACTACTAAAACCGAGTCATGTACTTCATGTGGTTCAGCTACCACAGATGCTCCAAATGGTTCAAACAGTTCAACTAATGACATCCCAAATGGTCCTAATGGTTCAGCTACTTCAAGCGTTACAAAGGGACCAAATGGCTCAACTACTTCAGGTGCTCCAAATGGCTCAAATGGCTCAGCTAATACTGACGTCCCAAATGGTTCAAATGGTTCAGCTAATACTGACGTGCCAAATCGTCCAAATGATTCAGCTACTTCAGGTAACCAAGATGGTTTAAATGGTTCAACTACTTCAATTGCTCCAAATGGTTCTAACGGCTCAGCTACTTCAGGAAATTCAGACGGTTCAGATGGCTCAAATGGTCCAGCTACTTCAGCGAACGCAAATGCTCCAAACGGTTCAAATGGTTCAGCTACTACAGTAGTTTCAAACAGTTCAACTACCACCGCTGCTCCAAAAGGTTCAAATGATTCAGCTAGTTCAGGTGCAACAAGCTCTGAAGGTTTGATCTCTATATCCACCTTTGCTGGTTCTGAAACTTCAGGTTTTGGAGGTATCTCTACATTTGAAGGCTCAGCTATGAGATTCGGAGTTTCAAATTTCGCTGTATTGGCTGTCTTCTTCTTTATGTGATTTGATTTGCATACCATAAAAAGTTCACACATCTATATAGAATAATAAAATCTGAGAAGTTTATCACCTTTGTAATTTTTTGAGTCTTTACACTCTCGACTATCTCTTTACGGGAGTTTCACATTTCATCTTCTTCAAAGCTATTTTGAGGATAAAAACTGGGTTGTGAAGCTAAAACTGAGGACCCATATGACCCAGGATTACTTTTACCAGCTATTGCAACAAGTTTAAATCACTTGTCCCACCTTCAGATACAGCCCTTCGCCTCACGAAGAAGGGTTTTGCTCTACAGAGCCTCCACCAGCACTCTTTTGCTCCTGCTTTCCCGCTAGCCTTGTACACCTAACTTTTCTCGTCATTTTGATACCATATATGTCTATATCTCCTTCCCTAATTCCTCCTGGTATCCCTCTCCAAAGTTTGGCATGTTCGAACAGCGCTTCCCATACAAATAAAACCGACCGCCTGGTCGAAAATCCACCCATCCATGGAAAAAACCAGCGAAAAAAAACCCGCCCATGGATTCCACGGGTTCCCCATGGGTTCCATTGTTTTGGCTAATAGCGTCACAACAACTGCTTGTCACCATACTCAAAGCGTGTGTATATGGTGCAAAATTTGCGCTTAGTTCAGTATCTGGCACCAAAGCTTCCCCATTTGGCCTTTCCGTAGCTGACTGCCCACAATCAGACAAATCCCTGGTTCCCTCATCCACCGAAATCCCGTTTTTCTCAATTTGATAGCGATTGATTAATTTTTGTTGTTATCTATAGATCAAGATGTGCCATTATTGTTGAATGAATAAATGGGTTTGACGGTTTTATAAATCCTTGTCACTTTTAGCCACTTGAAGTCCGTAGACTGAATTTATAAACGGTGGTTCCGCTAGGTAACCCAATTCATGAGCGTGTTGAAACAGTGGATAGTATTATCTAGAGCTGAAAGGGAAATTCCGATTCCATTAGTGAAAGGTGAGTGATTGAAAGCTATGATTTTCCGGTCATTGGGAATTGTAAGCGTTAATAGCCATGGATATTATATTTGAAGCTTGTAAACAAGAGATTCCGTAACATGCTCTGTTTACATTTTAAAATTCATAGATATTAGGTCGGAAATGTATAATTTTGCGTCAATATCACGTGCGAGCCTCGTAATTGAAATTGGTCACGTGAGCTTAGTATTCAGAGTACTATAAGAAACTTATGCTTAAAGCTATTCGAAATTGTGATTCAACTTCAGCTGCGATCCAATTGTACTACTGAAAGGAGGACATCAGAAAGTTAAATGATGAAGGATCTTAAAATATGAAAAGTACTTTATAAAGTTTACGAAAATTCTTGGAGATTAAACTTGAATAATGTATAGAGACCAGTCAAAGCATCTGGTACAAGCATTCCAAAAATGCCTTCAGTTGGGTTGTCCAGTGATGTAAAATAAATATATAAGTGTATTTCTTGTAAGAGTGTATAAGCTCCAAAGGTTTCTTAAAAGTGTACTATATTTACCCAAATGGAGCCCAAAAGATTACCAACATTGGGAAATAATAAGTAAGAAAAAATACCAATAACGAACAAAGGAAAGCTTCTATGGCCAAGTTGGTAAGGCGCTACACTAGTAATGTAGCGATCCTCAGTTCGACTCTGAGTGGAAGCATACCTTCTTATTTTTTTAACTCGCATATATAACCATTACGAATTTTTTTTCATAAGATCAATATAAATCCTCATTCTCTTTCACATTACTATACCTTTTAATAACCATCCTTTCGTATGCAAACACCAGTTATGTAAAACCAAAAGTTATTCATCAAAGACCTAAAATGATTCTGTTCCGGGTAACGGAAATGACAATCGCGAATTTTTTTTTCATTCACAGCTTCCACTATAAATTAACACTCGAGGAAGACAGTTTTGAAAACTTTTTATATACACTTAATTTTTTTTCCCTTTCTTTATATCCTTCCAAGTTTTATACTACATGATGAAGTCTCGCGTTTTTTTTCATACAATTCTCCTAGGGGTTGAGTGATTGGTAAAACGATCATTCCCTTTAAATGGTGTGGTTTTCAAATCATACCTGGGTTTTAATGGAGAAGGTATTCGGCGCAACCATTATCTTGTTACATTTTAATTTATACGGATACCATAGAGAATTTCTGACCCTATTGTTTGTATAACGATTGGGGAATTTGAAGATTTGGAAGGATATCAAATTTTAATATATAATTTTCCTAATGGATTATTCGTTATGTAGTGGTGTTTTTTTTTTCCGTCTTCGCAGATTTGAGTACAGTTTGATCTGTTGTATAGTTGATGAGTTCAAACTTCAGATATTTGCGATATATCAAAAGGGTTATATGAGACTAAAAGGCAAGTGTTGTTGATTGTTGTCTTTTACGATTTATTAGTAACCTATAAAGTTATATTATTGTCATTCTATTTTACATATTAATTGTATATACTGTAGACACATTAGTGTGCACCGCTGTTTTTCATTATATTGTATAACATATCTAATTCTTTTTGGATTCCAAGTCTTCAATATCCAATTCAGCTAATAAAACAGCAGCTCTTTTCAACTGAATAACATTGGTTGTTTGTTTGAATAGATAAAATGGGAAACACACAACAGCCAAGATCCCAGCAGCTGAATATACTTCACCAAAGATTGTAACAGTGTATAGGGGGAAATAGTATAGATATAGGGCAACGTAAAAAATTTCATTGAAAGCACACATTGTGAATAAGACATTTCTATTTGTATAGTATAAATTCAATAGATAACTTGATTCCTTATCAACATTTTTATGAGAATTACCGCCTGTTTGTAGAGTAGCGTACATGTGCATATAATGTGAAGCCAAATCCAACGAGACTAATAATTGGAAAATCAAGGCATAATCTGGATATAACACACAAAGGAAACAAATCAATGAAGAAGTTGTACATCTGTCGGTAACCATATCTAACACAGCTCCGAATCGACTTGTCTGCTTGAAATATCTAGCAGCGTACCCGTCCAGAGCATCTAACAAACATGAGATACAATACACAACCGTACAGTATATTGGATGTGATTTCATCAACTGGAAAGACACCACAGCTGATATCACTCTTAGATAACCAACATAGTTTGGAATGTAGTTGAAAATAGTTGTAGTTGTGACCTGATTAGTAGACATCTTGCACTTTGGAATCTAGACCCAGATAATCACTAAAGCAACACAATCTCTCAGTATCTTCTAAAAGGCAACTTTCAAAGTCAAATCAACGGAACAACCTAGTTAACTGAAACCTTTTCTTATACCTTTACAAACTGAAAAAGAGTAAACAGTTTTTTTTCTTTTCTGATCCGAAATGCGCAAAAAAACTCTCAAATTCGCGAAACTCTTTCAGTTCTTTTGTACAATTTTAAACCAAAATAAGGAGCTAATGGTGAATGAGTTGGTTGGGGTTATTGGTGTAGAGGTTATAGTGTTGATTAGTTATCAGTATCTACCCACTAACCAAACTTTCAAACTGGCTAATTACCTCAAATATCAACTGGTTTAACCAAAAATTATCAGCTCATCTCCAAAACTGACAGAGTTTCACGTGTCAATATAGCCGCCTAAGAAAAAATTTATAGCGCATTTAAACCAAAACAAGTTACTTTATATTGAAATGTAGTTACACTTGGAACTGGTTAGTAGAGTTGAAGTTTGATAGTGAGGGAATCGTTGTGATATGTCCTCTTCTCCTGAGATCCCATTGGTTGTGATCCTGACGCTCTTAGAGAATCCGGAAACTTCTACGTTGCCATATGTGTTGAAATCGCTATACCAATCCAAACACACCATAACGAAAGCATCAAAATCAGAACTAAATCATTTGATCTCCAAGACTACAAATTTGCTAAACTCAAAAGATGCATTGAAAAGATGGTATGGGTCCCATGTTGTGCAGATCTTGGCTATGAACCCAATTATCTTGAGTAACGGCGGTAATGGGTTTATCGTTGCCCTATTGAAGATTATTAATGAGCATGGTGTTGCAATTGTTAACTTCACAAATGCTGCTTTGGCCTTGGATAAGTTGATCCAAGGTATGAGAGGGAAACCAGTCTTAACTCGTGAAATCCTGACACCAAATTTACCAAGTATAATCTCATCATTACTGGAAAGTTTGAATAAAGATATCTATACAGTTTTACCAATTTTAAAGAAACTGTTATTGAAAAACACAACAACTTTCAAACAGTTTATCAATAAGTTTGAAACCAAGTTGACCTCACTATTGGTTAATAACTTCCATAGTGTTAATTCCACTTTGAAAACCGAGATTTGTACATCATACGCTTATTTGAATTTGGTTAAACCATCACAAAATTCAAATCAAGGTGGCCAAAATGTTCAATCTTTACCAGATGAACAATGGAGATTCAAAATTTTCAAACTCTTGGATGAACTACGCTCCACAGTTGTTATTTATGATAATGTAATCGAATTGAAAAATGATAGAGATGCCCAGGAGTTAATCAATCAATTACCAGACAATGAAAATTCTAAAGACTATATCTTCCCATTCTTGAAAATTGATCTTTCAGAGCCAATAACCATTGTGCAAATCTCACAAAGAATTGAAGTACTAAGCCATTTAATCGTGGCATTCTTAACTTCACCAACTCCCTTTGCTCTTAGAATCCCCCTGGGGTTGGTTATTCAAGCTGCTATTTTATTATTGAGTATTTCACCTAATTATATCCCCTTCCAAAAGGATGTCGATAGAAATGAAGAATTGAAAAAAATTATCAAAATAGATTTAGCTACAACACAGTCTCATGGTTCGTATATACTGTACAACATTACCAAGCTGTACAGGAAACTGGTATTACCACATATGGATTCAATCTTGTCATCTTTGGAAGTTGTCATCCCGATCAAGAATGAAAAAAAATCCAAGATTATCAAGATTAATGAAGACTCATGCTTAGCTATCGAGCCTGCATTGGTTTCAGTTTTGAAAACCACAGTGGAGTTATTGAAACAATTTCATGGAGTTTCCGATCTGGATTTGATCAATAAACTGGTTGATGTCTCAATCTTATTCTTGCAAAAAAGAACACCATTGGATGACTTGTTGGATAAACAAGATTTGAATCAACAAAAGATTCCAAAGAATCAAAAAAAGAAAAATAAAAACAAGGATTCAACACCTTTAGCTGATATCTTATCACATGCTGAATTATTTGAATTGAATGCTCCAAAAGAAACAGTATCTGTTATCCAAGGATTTTTCGAAGTTGTTATCAAGCGTATTCCAAACCTAACACCAAACTCAAGAATCAAGATTGTTAAATACGTGATCTCTACAGCAACTTTAGAAAAGACTACAAGAGGTGTTATCTCTGATAAATTGGCAAAATTATTAGAAGCTATTGTCTTATATCCAAGTGAAGGTGAAATTTACTCAATTTTACCAATTGCTAAAAACTTGTTGAGTAACAATGAGGTTTTGAGTTTATTAACAAATCCAAGATTCCCACCTTTGGAAACTAAATATAAAGCCCCTGTTCAAGAGGATCAAGTTGAGGAAATAGATGTTGAAGAAGAAGAAGAAGATGGATCAGATGTGGAATCTCACGAGATTGTCGAAGAACCCAAACATGTTGAAATTGCCGATGCAATTCAAGAAGGTATCAAACCAAATGACGTACCAATCCCAGAGCAAGAATCGAAAAGATCTATAGTTTTCAAAACAAACGATGAAATCAAAGACAAGACGGTCCTTTCATTCGCCACAGATCAAACTCCAAGGGAATCAGATGAGGACCCTGCAAACAAAACTAGATCACTCGATGAAAAAGATGATGATGAAGAAACACCTTCTAAAAGAATGAAGATAATCAGTGAAGGCTCTAAAACCGTTCAAATTCCAGAACAAAAAATAGGCGAAGAGGAAAGCGATAGTGATTTTGAAATCCCAAACATCGACATTGGAAGCGATGAAGACGATGACGAGTGAAAACATAGAAATACACGAGACCTTGTAACATTTTACAACCTTCCACTTGTATATTCGCGTAAAAGGTGTAAAAACCGCATCAAACTGAAAATCAATTCAACCGAAGCCCGTACAATACACCCGCCATCGAAAACAATCTCAAGTATAAAAAGTGATGTAATGGGCTCCTGCTGTTGTTTCTAGGTATTTAGAGATTCAATGACAACAGGTATTCATGATGAGGTTCACAGATTTGCCCACAGAGATCTTGGTGGATGGTATATTCAACAGATTTGATTCCTTGCACACTTACAAGGCTCTCTCTGAGACATGTCACAAGTTTAAAGACCTACTGGGCGAGTCGTTGATAGTTATTCACAATGAGGATACCAGCGGTTCAGCATCAAAAAGATCGTTTGACCTCGAGGGTTTGCCACATATCGATATCTCCAAGATTTCATTGGAAGTGCTGCTGCGGTTGATGCAAAAATATCACTTCTTCATCTTCAACTTGACAATCAAGTCTGTAGAGGCTGGGAAACTACAAAACCAAATACGGATTCTGAAAATCATCTTGAAAAGCCTACAGGAGCATCATGTTTATCACACGGTGTATGTGAACTCTAAAGATTTCAATTCAAACCCCTTGATTAGGTTTCTACTCCCCAAACTGAACTCTCCATTCACAGAGTTCTATTTCCCATTTGTGTCGAAAATTGAAGGATTCGATGATTTGAGACTATTGGATAATACAAATTGTTATTTCAGCCAGCTACAAGAGATGACTATAGGAAGCTTATCATTCCAACTATTCAATTTAAAAGCACCAAAGCTCAAAGTGCTGGATCCAAGTAAAGTCATCTTGTCAAGGGCTATCACGGAAAGTGTGAGCACGGCAAGAATCACAAGTACTAAGTTTTTAGATAACTTGAAATGCTCTAGACTGGAAACATTGGAAGTTATTGGAGGTATAGAAGCATCAACCTTGCAAAAATTTGATTCGTTGAAAGTGCTAAAAATTTATGCTGACCATAATTCGCAGAAATTGGACATTAGGAAATTGAAGACGCTGAAAGAGCTTGTGATTTGTAAATGTTCAAAGCTTGAGACCATCGATGGTTTAAATGCTTCAAGTGCTACACTTGAAGTTATAGATTTATCAACCAATAAGAATCTTAACCAACCAATATCTGGATCGTACCCCCACCTAAAGCTGCTAAACCTCTCTAATACCAAAACACAAGCATATCCAGTTATTGAAACAATGCAAAGTCCCGAAATTTACGTCGATGGATGCCATAGTCTTATCGAATAATGAATTAAACCACAATGGGTGGTAATGAGCGCTATGAATCGAGCTTTTACAATTTGCACATTCATCACAAAATCATCTAATAATACACACTATAAATAAAATGATCTGTTTCAATCCTTGTGTGCAATGGAAGTCTTCACATCAACAACACTTGGATCATAAGCACTCCCGCTACTCAATTTAGCTTCCTCGATATGCTTCAAATCATAGTCTTTCTTTTTATCTCTATGTAATTCAAATTTGAAATCATCAATACCTTCACCAAACACTTCGGCAACTTCTTCTAAAGTTCTACCAGATGTTTCCACCACTGTCAAATAAATTGTCATCAACTCAATAAATAACAAAACGCAATAAACAATATAATACTTCCATTGAATTGCTTCCATAGCAATTGGATTGACAAACCCATTATAAATCAAGGCAATCTGTTGAACACACCAAAATATACTAACAGCTCTACTTCTCAATATGAAAGGTGTGATTTCTGTGATGTATAAATACGGGAACCCATTACATGAAAGATTATAGGCAAAATAAAATAAAAAAATCATAGCCATAACACCTTTCCCTAAACTTGTATCTTCAAAATTTCGTTGTTGATTTATTGCAGACAGGATTGTCCAAATGAGATAAAAAATTAACATGAGTCCAAACGAAGTCATGAACGTTGCTCTTCTTTTGAAAGTTTGGAATACTAAGAGATTGATACCAATGGATATACCATAGTTATAAATCATTAATCCACCATTGAAGATCAGCTGCTGGTCAGTTGAAGTGATCCCAATTGAATTTAACACCAAATTCAAATAATAACTAACAAGACCATTACCACACAACTGCATGATAGCACCCACGAAAACAATCAAAAATAAACGTTTCTTATTACCAGGAGTCTTGAAGAAATCCATATAAGACGATGTGTTTGCAATTTTTTCCTGTTCGATTGCAATTTCAATCTCTGACATTTCAAAATCCACCAGAGCACCACCAACTTCTTCATTATCACCAGCATGGTATTTCAATAAGACTTATCTTGCTTCTTCAAATCTACCTTTGAAGACCAAATATCTTGGAGATTCTGGCACTAGATAAATTAAAAAAGTTTGCACAATGGGGAAAAAACCTTGAAAAATTGACGGGACTCTCCATGACCAATTATGCTTAACATTTCTTGAACCATAACTAACCCAGGCTGCGATTATAGCACCCAAGTACCAATTTGAGTTATAGAAAGCAGTCATTGGTTGCCTGTGAGTTGGATAACTTAGTTCAGAGATCAAAGGGGCAGATGCCACAGTGGCAATAGTGTTCCCAAATCCTAAAATAATTCTTGCAATTAAAAACATTGTATATGCTCTTTTATCATTATGCTCATACTCACCTTTAACAGTTAACCAAACACCAGCACATGATTGAATAACAGCGCCCCAAAACATTATGATATTACCCACTGTGATTGCATGACGACGGCCAAGCTTATCACTAATCATTGGTGCAATTGTGAAGCCTAGGGCACAACCAAAGACGACACCATTTGCAACAGCACCCAAAACAGCACCTGTTGGGCTCCCCATAGCATGTGTCCAATCCGGTAATGACTGGAATGCGTTAAGTAAAGAACCATCATAGCCTGTATTTGTAGAAGTTAAACTAACAATCAACAGTATAAGATTCAATTTCAATAAATGAGGTACTCTAATCCATGATTTCCCATAATTTGGTAGATATGCGTTGATCTTGGGCTCTTCATCTTCAAGGACAACGCTGTTGTGATCTTTAGAGGATTTGTTCTTTCGAAAATATTTCACTTCGTCAGCAATAAGACCAACCATGCTGCCTACTTGCGGATGCTATGCTTTGACGGGTGAAGTGCAATTTTCAAGGGAACCCATCTCTATTTATACTTGTTCTACTAAGGATGATTTAAATTGAATCACACTGGAGAAATCACTTGGTAAAACCTAAATGCTTAAGTTTACTCAGAGGGGTTTGATCCAGAATTCCATTTCTTGCTTTGATCCACCCCAAGAACTTATGAGACATGCAACCTTGGAAATTAGTCTTGATGATTAAACCAACAGGGGAAAAAAGAGTGCAGAGCTTGTGAATAATGATGGACATTATCACCATACTTCTCTATAGTATCTAAAGTATCGTCCATAGTTCACCTTGTCTTCTTCAACTCTCGTCTGAGAACTGAGTGTTAGCTTGGTGTCTGCGAGCTCAGGATCTTTAAATCCAGGGAAAAGCTTACCACCCTCTTGATCTGGGGTAACAAGATCTTCGGCGAATATGCAGCCATACGTGAATATGAACAATTTTACTACGACATACTAGAACTAAACAGCGTCGAGATTTATCCTGCTGGCTCCTGTGGGGAATTCAGGACGCATTTATTGCAAAAGCATAACTTCTCAAATGCAAAACACATATCTGGTATTGATTATTTTGTCTGCATCTTGTTTTTCCATTCTTCATAGTTCTAATCACCGGTATATAGTTCCTTGATAATTGTGGCAAGTTGAGCTTATAAACAACCATTGCTCTGGGATGTCACTGTAACGGTTCATATTCTACTTATTGGAACACCAAAATTGGTCTTTGGGGTGCTCTGTTCTGGTGTTGTTATGTATAACGATGATAATCTCATAAAGTCAAGAAAAAACTCGAATATGGAGCCTTTGGGGTAACGTTAAGAGACAAAACCCCCAGCAAGAATATTTTGAGAAACTGTCTACTGCATTGCTGATAAGACAACCTCTCCATTCCCTTTGCCCATCATCAAATGAGCTTGTGTTCTTTTCTTTGCAATGGAATCTCGTGCGGACATATTGTGTGAGCTTTTAATGCAGTTCCTGTTTCTTATATACAAATTAAGTGCGCCGCCATGTTGAATGTGGAAATCGTCTGCCAAACTGAGCTTTCTCAATACCCACAAAAACGGTTTCAACAGCAGGAAGAAGCTTAGATCTTGGGGATATTTTGCTTGGTTCAAGTGGTGGTGGTCTTATTTATCATGACTCCTTTCGAAGGCTATTATTGCCCCGAAGAGTGTGTATTTGGGTGTTCCATTTAGGCTCAACAGAGAGATAGAAATCGGTATTATAGGCGAAATGTTTTATGTCCCTCACTTTTCAAGACTCAAGTTATATCAGTGACTTCCTATCCACATAGTGGTTTTCAGCTTTGAATATCCAGATGGTTGATAGCTCTAACAGGATGGTGTTTTTTCAAAAATGTAAGTAATGGGCATATTCGAGTCCACTTGAGTACCACATCTTTCAACATCTCACATACCGTTGGACTTAGCCTCACACATAACACGAGTCCTTTGACACTACACAACACTACACAGCACCATCATTATCTACCATAATACTCCTGTGATTCTTTATCCAATTCATACAAAGTCCAAACACTCTCAATACAATGTCAGTTGGTGTCAAAACGAAATTCTCGGATCAATTTTGTGTCTCCGTTGATCCCGAGCTTCAAGACAATCTGACATAATCCATAGTATTATAACGGCTATGAAACGTTTTACACTAATCACTTAGAACCACGAATAACTTTAGATACTGAAGAGGTAAAGTTTTTGATTTCACTTGATCTATAGCAATCCCATCATGGCAAAGCATCAAGCTGGCCATCTATTTGTATTGGTCCATGGGTATGTGTAATTTGAGCTCTAATAGTTGCAAAGCAATCGTAATCATAGCTAACAAATCAAGTCTCTGGGGAGGCGCATCGCATCTTCATGCCATTGAAGAGACAATCCACGATACAATTCAAGATTCTAAAGAAAAAGTTGTCACGATAAGACCTAAAAGTTCAGCACTGTTCAAGACCTATGATGGTATAGAAATCGTGGGGCAAAGAATGCTACTTGAAGTCCTTCATGAAGTTCATAGATTATTACAAGACGATGCAGTTGCTGTTACAAAGATAAGTTTTGTTGGTTATTCATTAGGTGGGCTTATTTCAAGATACATGATTGGGGAACTGGAGAAGCTGGGATTCTTCGATACAGTGGAACCGCAATTTTTTACAACTTTTGCTACACCTCATCTCGGTGTGTTTTTCTTTAAACCTTGGTATAGAGCTTTCAACACATTGGGCAGTTCATTACTGGGACTTGCAGGGAGAGAACTATTTATTAAAGATCAGGGCAAGATACTGGTAGAATTAAGTGAAGGTGAATATTTCAAAGCTTTGGAAAGATTTAAAAAAAGATTTTTATTTGCCAATATTCGTCATGATAATACAGTGAATTTTTATACCGCATATATAACAGATAAAAACCCATTTGACAAACATTGGGATCAACTAGATTTGAAATTTGAGTTTGACGAAGACTTACTATCAACGTATACTGTTAGAGGTATAGATGTATCACCGAAAATTGTTAATTTGAAGACCTCAACTTTCAGAGATAAGAGTTATAAGCCTCCAAAGGCCTCATGGTCCTCTAGGTTCAAATACGCAGGTGTGCTTCTGTTTGTCTGTTGCATATTGCCGCTATGGATTCCATTCATCTTCACAGCAAGCACCATAGGGTCTATTGCAAGTTATTTTATAGTTAAAGCTTACAAGGGACCAGACGTTGATACTTTAAGAAAACTAACAAATATCAAGAATAATAAAATTGAGAATGACGAGGAAAGAAATGACTCAGATGAGCATGAACCTTTGCAAGAAAGGCTTGAAGACGCTACAGGCGAAGCATTGGAAAATGCAATCAATATCGGTGACTATTCTGTATCAACGGAATCCAGCTCTTCAGATAAGCATAAACTGTTACCAAAAGACACCAAACCAGGCGTTAAGGGAGCACCAAGAGTTTTGATTTTAAAATCAAAAGTTGAGAAACTATACAAATACCTGAGCTCTATCTTTTTGGACCCAAACGTTGACGAATATGAGATATTTGATAAAACGAATCCACTACCGCTAAGCTCTGAACGCCGTGAAATCTTGAATAACTTGAGTAAGCTAACTTGGAATAAATTTGCTGTATATGTCAACGTGCTTAATGCGCATGATGGTATTATTGCAAGAAAGGGACTGAAAAGAAGTACGGTGAAAGGGGTTGCAACTATATATTTCTGGGGTGAACTGATCAATAGAGAGATCAAAGACTCGTACGCTTAGATACTTACAAACAATACATTATATACATTGGGGAAATTCTTTGTGATTATAGTAGATATCAGTGTTGTATCGATACACCGAGTAACGCATTATCCCGATAAGGCAATTTACCGCATTCGGTACATTTCTCACAGATTTTCGAGATAGCGCAAGTAATTTCCGCGGATGTGGTTCTGATTATGCCCTGGGCGAATAAAGTCAACTCTCAGTTTTATAAGCCTTGATTTGGATCTTAGGGGTTCCCATCAGGTTTAGTTTACTGTTGAACTACTGGATGCTATACGATGACAGAAGCTGATAGACCGTTTTTGAACAACAGCTTGCCCAATGATAACGATGATGACTCATTTGAGATCAGGAGAGACCGATATGATTCTCCGAATCCTCATTCAAGTTTTGGATTCCTAAGATCTGGAAGGCCATCTTCATCATCATCACACTTGAATCTTAAATATATATTAGAGTCACCAAGAGAAATGACAAACTCAGTCTTATATTTCTATCACGAAAAAATCATACCCAATGTGGGTTTGCTATTCATCATATTATCTCAATTTTTCAATTCAATCATGGTTGTTGCAACGAAATTATTAGAAACAGATCCTGAATTTGAAGAACCCATTCACCCATTTCAGATCCTATTTGTGAGAATGATTATTACATTCGCTGGGTGCTATTGCTACTTGAAATACGTTAAGAAAGAGGTGGAAATATTTGGCCCAAGAGATATAAGGTGGCTATTGGTCCTTAGAGGATTTGTTGGGTTTATTGGAGTGTTTTCCATGTACTATTCATTAATGTACCTAACTGTTTCAGACGCTGTTGTGATAACCTTCTTGGTCCCAAGTGTCACGGGGTTCTTAGCATGGGCCATCCTAAAAGAAAGATGGACTCTAGTGGAGGCAATTGGTGGAGTTGTTTCATTATTTGGTGTCCTGCTAATTGCAAGACCAACTTTCATATTTGGTGAAAGATCGTCCTCAAAGGATGATAGTCTTGAAACCTCAAACCCAGAAGAAAGATTACTAGCCACTTTGGTTGCATTACTCGGTGTATGTGGTGCGAGTGGTGTTTATATTGTGATCAGAAAGATTGGTAAATCCGTTCATTCATTAGTCACTGTGGAATATTTCGCTGCATTATGTGTTGTAATTTCATTAGGTGGTATCATTGTTGTTCCGGGTTTATCTTTCAAAATCCCACACACTTCAAGACAATGGTTCTTATTCTGTGCCTTGGGGATCAGTGGGTTCTTTATGCAGTTTTTGTTAACAGAAGGTATCCAACGTGAAAAGGCAAGTAGAGCTTCCGCAATGCTTTATACACAAATGTTATACGCCATCATTTGGGAAGTTATAGTATGGCACCATTTCCCAAATATTTGGTCATGGCTAGGAATAATCATTATTCTAGGATCAGCATTTGCAGTTATTTATTATAAACCAAAAGAAATCAAAATTGATGATGGTGAAAACAATTACGCTGTCTTGGGAGCTGAAGATAATTCAAGTTTAGATCAGTCACCAGTTATCAGAAGAACTCGGTCAAACACTAGTGGTATTTCCTTAGACGATTATGATAGTGATCATTAAACCTACATGCACAATTTCATTTTCTATAGATGCGTTTCTTTTTAATTTATTTTTTTTCTTTCACTGGTGTTCATTATATATTTACAAATACATTATTTTATAATTTCTTTTAATCGCTGAATTCTTCTTCAGGTGGTGGAACGTAAGGTGGAGGTTTGAAAAATTCTTGATCTTCAATAACAGCTTTTTTAAATGCTTCTTTATCATCTGTGTAGTGGTATAGATAATCTAACTCCAAATCATGTACTTGTCTACCCAAGATAATCAAGGAATGTAATGGTTCACCTGATTCGTAATCACATAATTCTTTTAGTGTAGCAGCTTTGAATTTTTGTTCTGGGGATCCTAATCTTGAGATTGCAACAGCTGGTGTATTTGGTGTATAACACTGTTCGTTTCTTTTCTCTTCAACTTCTAACAGTTGTTGAGCAGCAGTTTCAATACTCATGTATCTTGGTGGTTCATAAATCAATCTACCTCTTGCCATATTTTCAATACTTTGTTCTTTGACTTTAATATCTAATAATACTAGAGTATGCAATCCAATTTTTCTATTCTCCATAATTTTGTTATAAAAACTATCAGGTCTCCAATTATCAGTGAAAAACACTAGAGAAACAGTTTGACCAAATTGATATAATTGTAAACCACAAGCACCAACTGCATTCATAACTGATGCATTATGAATGGCTTCGGTTTTGATACCTAATTCTCTAGCTCTAATAACTAAATCAGTGTGTGTAGTAGCCCCGAACACATCACCAACGACTAAAAATGCAATGTCATCTTTATCAGCACCTTCCAAAATCTGATCACTACCGCTTTCGACTAATTCTCTATCAGCCAAGATAACTTCACGACCATAAAATTCTTCCAACTGTTCTTTACTTGCAGCCATTAGTATCGAAGTGTAAGCCTCTAAGTAAACTCTTTTACATTTCTTAACCGTTTGCAATCCACGAACTGTGATATCACTTTCGTACGAAAGCCCCAATCCAATTAAATACAACATTTCCCACCGTGATTATCTCAACTCAACTGTGAATACTGCAGTTGAATATTTATTTTGGTGCCAAATTTTTTTTTTGGCAAATCGGTATCAGTTCGCGAAAATTTATATATTCCGAGGTGCCAAGTCACATGTAGATTCCACAAACCAGCTCGAAATTTACCCAAAGCGGCTCAACGTAGCTCATCTCATACTCGGTCTCATAACCTAAGCGTTTCACCAAAAGTACAAACAATCAAGATAGAATTCCACCAAGAAGATATATTGAAATAAATCATGATATGACTGACTGGAGACACGCCAAAAGAGCACAGTTGAAAATCATAATACCTGTGACGATAACATGCGGTATGATCTATTTGTCATGGGTATATTCGTACTATATTTGCTGGAATGAAATTTATAAACATCATTCCAAATCGACGGGTATCGGTTTAATCATAGGGAATATTCTGCTGGTACTGTTGATTTATGGTATATGGATGCTGATATTGTTTATTGGGCCTGGTGAGCAACCAAAAGTTCCACTTTATAGAATACTACAGAATGTTGATGAAACTGGATATCATTGTATTGAACCACCGGAATATTTCATGTGCAGTCCTGATGGATATCCAATTTGGTGTTCAGAATGTCAAAGTATCAAGATCGACAGAAGTCATCATTCATCAGACCTGGGATACTGTGTACCTAGAATGGATCATTTTTGTACATTTCTTGGTGCAGTTATTGGTAAGAACAACTATAATTTATTCATTCAATTTTGTTGGTGGTATCTATGTTATTTTGTATATATTGGTATTACCATGGCATGTTTCACCAAACAATATAAAGAAAGACGAGGCTCAGTTAACCCGAATATGATAGTGGCCTATATAAACGTTGTTGGGTGGATATTACTGATCTTTGCCCTTTTTGCAAGTCACATTTATTATATCTATGAAAATAAAACAACAATTGACGATATGAGAGCTAAAAGAAACCGCAGGACAAATACAATACACGATGAATACGTCAGTTTGAAGCACAACGATAAGAGATACGTACTTAGGATCAATCCAGATAGAGAAAATATGTGGGATAAAGGGTTTAAACTAAACTGGCTCGAGATGATGGGTTCTTCACCGATACAGTGGTTATCCCCTTTCGGCATATCACCGAAACGTTCTGGTAATTCCGATCCGGGAAAAAATCTGGAGAAGTTTCAATATACAAACTATGAAGAGATTGTTGGGGAATACAAGGAGGAAATCAGTGGTCCATTCTTGGAGTCACTCCATAAGCGTATAGAGGCAAATGATTATAGAGCAGTGACATAAATTGAATGGTTTTTTTTTTGTTATTCCAGTATTTGTAGTGTGACAAAACTGTATAAAGTGTGCACTTTCGAGAAATTTTGTGGTTTGGCAAGTGTACTATATATATATATATATATATGTATGAGCCCAGAAGCAATCTCTCTGTTTTGTCTCAATTGAAAAAACTTGCCTATGCATAAGCTATAAAAGACGGAATTGAATCAAAATGGCACCATTGAAGATTGGGTTTGTTGGTACGGGTATCTTTGCCGGTAGTTTCCATTTGCCAGCTATACAACAGATTCCAAATTGTTTGATACCGTACGCAGCAACTAATAGAACCAAGTCTAAAGCTGAAACTTTTGCAGAACAAGCCAAGATTAATAGCACGAATGTTTATGATACGATTGAAGAATTGGTTCAAGATGATCAAGTCGATGTGATCGATGCATTGGTCCCCGTGCAAAACAATTATAATATTATAAAGACTGCAGTTGACGCTGGGAAGCCAATCATTATTGAAAAACCATTAGCTGCAAATTTGGAAGACGCTTCCAAGATTGTTGCCTTGGATAGATCCACTGACGTTCCAATCATGATTGCTGAACAGTGGTTATATTTCAAAGCGATTGAATTTGTCAAACAAAGATTGACCAAGATTGGTGAAGTTGTATCGTTCAACTACAAGCATACTTTACAATGGGATCCGAATAACGTATTCACACAGACAAAATGGAGACAAAACCCAGAGCATATTGGAGGGTATTTATCAGATGGCGGTGTTCATCAAGTTGCTCTTTTGACTGAAATCTTGGGCAAAGCTGAATCGATTTCTGCTTATACTAGACAAATTCGTGATATTTCTGGTGATGAAGATGTATTGTTTTCCAGTGTTAAATTAGAAAGTGGTGCAATTGGTACTTACTCGTATAGTACGGTTTTATCGAATCATAAACCTGAAAATACATTTGTCATATACGGTACAAACGGTTCAATTTATTTAGATTTCAGTGATAAAGATCATATAACCATTGATACCTATGTTGGTGAAACAACAAGCTCTGAACCACAAGATTTCGAGTTTGCAGATGATGTCTTCAGTACATGTATTCAACGTGAATTTGAAAATTTCCATGAAGCTGTTAGCAAAAAGGATAAATCCCTAATCAAGGCTTCCCCTGAGAAGACATTCCACCATTTCGCATTCATTGTTGCAGCAATTGAAAGCTCTAAATCTGGTGGTAACTCTGTCAAAATTGCCCAACCCTGATTACTGATCTTGGTTTTATTAGTACTAGTTCAACTTGATTTATAAAGACTTGTATGTACCTAGTACAACTATAGCCTGAGTTTTTTTTTTTTCATTTGTAAATATGTCACTACAAGGTTGAAACAGTACCTCTTACTGAACTGAAGTTCTCTCAACACTGGAACCCTTCTACTAATTCCCTAATAACTCACTGTTAATTTATGTCTCATCGTATATATATGCCAATGTGTCCCTTACCGTCTTTCTCCATACTAAATTTTTCTTATGAGCTCATCGCTAATAAAAATTAATTTATAACCACAAAACCAAAACAGTTTGGGATCAAAGTGTGCTTGAAGGGGATTCAAAAGAGACTGCAGAGGATCTAATTTGGTGCGAAATGTCAAGGGATGGTTACGAAGATCGAACTCAAGGTGAGAATGCACGGGCTGAAGTGAACTTTTCCAGTGCTGAACGACAACGATTGGTGACTCCTACTTATACACAACTTGGTGGAGGATACGGTTCTTTGAATAGCGATAGCGAGTCATATGTAACTGGTGAGGAGGCTGACTTAGGAAGAAGTGGAAAAATGAAGAACAGGTATAGGCTACAGGTATATTTCATCTCGTTGTTGATTACATTTATTGGCTGTTTCTGTATAATCAACTTGTTGTTATTGGTTCCAAGGAGCGAAGAGTTTGTTAACCAATCTGTAGAGGTTGATATCAAGAGTGTTGAATTGGAAAGTTTAAACACACAGGGCTTATTTTTAAGAGTGCAAGGTGTTAATGTTATGGATTATGATAGCATAGAAAATGCATATTTCCAAAAAATGTTCAAGATGGGAGGTGGTTTATTTAGTACAGCTAGTATAAATTTACAAACTGTTAATTTGACCTCCAATATCGATGGGAAGTTGATAAATTTAGGAGAAATAAACATTCCAGATTTCGATATTGATATTCAACATGGTCATAAAACTGATTTAAATCTATTGGTTAATGTTAGACCAAATACAAGGGATTTATTGGGTTTAATTAAACAATTTTTAAAAGATCCAAATCAAATTTTCAAGATCGATGGAATATCATCGGTAAGGATCCATTTAGGACATATACCAATAGGTGTTTTCAAAATCAATTTTTCACAAGATGTTATAGGTGGTAAATATATTGAATTTGATGAACACGATATACATTTAAAAAATTTGAATTTTGATTCAAATTTAGAGACTCAGGGCTATAACGTTTCATTTGCAGTGGAATTACCAAATCCTGTTAAATATAAACTGTTTGGGTTTGATATACCTTCTTTAGGTTGGGATATATTAATACGGGATTGTTTTGGTAAAAACACTATAAATTTAATTGAAGCACCAATTTTAACAAATGGTTTCAAATTATCACCTTTAGATAAAATATTGACTATAAATTCGTCTACATTCATTGATCATTTAAATCCAAGATTAACTGAACAATGTTCTTTGGATAATGAAGGAACCCCAATTAGTATCTTGGTTGATGAATTTGTTAATAATAAATCATTACCTATAAAGATTCAAAATTCTAAAGGTTCAAATGAATTTCCAAATTTTATCAATGAATTTTTGAAAACTTTTAAATTTGAATTTGATTATAGATCAAATTTTGATACTGCAAATTTAATTCAAAACGTTTCATTAGATCATTTAAATTTCCAATTTCAAAATGGTGATACAAATAGACCTGTTATTAATGGTGATATAAATTTATTTATTAAACCACCTTTCAATTTAACAGAGTTGGAAATTGGTAAGATAAAAGGTGTACCACATTTATATCATAACGATATAGAATTTGGTGAAATTCGTTTAGATGAATGGCATGATTGTTTAAATGTTTTAACACCAGATGGGTTACTATTTGTTAAATTTACTTTAAATCAAGAAAATTTACAAATTACAAATAGGAAAGTATTTGGTGAAGTTTTAAATGAAGTCTTGAGTAAAGGTTCAAGTAAAATTTTCATCAATGCCATATTGGATTGTTTAATTAGTACACTTTTAGGTGATTTTCAAATTGATAAATTACATGCATCAAGTGATGCAGATATAACAAGAGGTTTCCTATTACGAGGATTTGGGTTAAGTCAATGATTAATTTTATATATTTATATATTTAGCTAATTTGTCATTAGGAGTTTTTTGTTTATATTGGTTGATTTGATTTCCCCCCTTTTCTCAATTTATGCGTTATGAATATTTGAATACCAATTAGCCTTGTAGCAAAACCACAATTATTTCAATTGATCAATCCAATCAAGATTTTTATCAGCTTTCTTGATAATTTCAAAACCTTGATCTAATTTATGAACTTTGGTTTCTAGTTTATTCATATTATTATTCAATTTTGATATATATTTATCAAAATCTTCATGATTTTTATTTAAATTTTGATCAATCAAGTCTGGATTTATGGATTTATAAGGTGATCCTCTTATTTCTTTCCAATCGGATGGTACTGTTGATGATTTGGACATGGTTTTGTGCCACTCTTACAAAAAGAACACTAAAACTTATCCCAAAACTTATTCTAAAGGTGTGAATTCCCTATACTATATATATACAACTACCAAAATGTGAATAATGTAGTAGAGTCAAAAACCTATAGTAGAACAAGGGTTTCAACTGAACTTACAAGATTCATTTGATCTCACCTAATAGAGTGAGTCCGTATATGGTTGTGGAAGCTAATCAATTAGCCTTCCCCAATATGCGGTCAATGTAGCTAGGTGTTTCAATAAATATAGTATCAAAACATTTGTTTAAAGAAGAAGAAGAAGAAAACATTTCAAGTTTCCGATTTTTTATGAGAATGATTTCGCGAAATTTAGTGACACGTAATTAAAATGTCAGTCTAAAAGGGCTTCTTACAGGAAGTGAACAGTAATGGAACAGTAATGCAGTAGTTTATAAAGTCATTAGTCTATTTAGTAGTCGTTAAGAGTCGTTAGTGAGTAAATTGGTTAGCTGGGGGGTCATCTCTTGGAAAGATAAGAGTGTAGCGAGTTGACATTGGCTTTTCTAGAAAGTCCAACTCTAGGAGGTACCAGTGATCTTTTGTAGCATAATTTAGCTAATGTTGAGTTCTTCTTGGGTTGTCGTTGGTGGCTTGATTTGGTGGTTGGTTCCTTCACTGGCGAAGCTAGCGAAGCTGGCGTGGGGCTATTATGTTGAGTGTCAAGTTCACTATCACTATTACTGTGACGTGAAGTCAATTGTTCCGGGACTGGTGTGAGTTGCGTTGTTTCCAGTGGTTCCTTAGACGCTGGACTTTCATGGACATGATAACCTTCATCTTCACATCTAAGCGCTTGGCTAATGGGCAGTTTGTTCCCTGTATTAGTTATCCCAGTATCAGATATTTCAGTATCATATATCCTACTATCAACAACACCATTTTCCAGATATTCACCAATTTGCTTCTTCTTTGGTGAATCTTTAACAGCCTCCAGGAATTCGTTGTGCGTTATAGGTTCCAGCGCTTCATCTGATTGTTCATAAGAAGTATCTCCCACACCTCCCGCCGCTGGCAATTCTACATCATTCGTCTGACCCCCATGGCCACCAGCTTCACTACCACCATCTATACTTGTCACCGTGGTGGATTCTTGTATAATGCTAAAACCCGTAGACGTTACTGAAGCTTCATAGTTATCAGGTAGTAAAATACTCATCAGGTCTTTTGCCCTGTTTTTGGATTTAGTTTGGTGACTTGAATCCGCTGCAGTTTTAGATCTCTTAGCGCCCTGCTTAGCGCCCTGTTCAGCTCGTTTGCTTTCTCTTTCCAATGGCTCAGTAACAGCTCTTTTCCTTTTCAAAATCTTGAAAGGATCGTTATCAACGTCTTCTTCATCTTCTGAATCCATAACTTCGTGCTCCAAAAGTTTGATTTCCTCTGTCCCGTCAATGAGACTCATCATAACATCATCCACTTGACTCTATAATCCACTCTATCTCAACCAGTCAATCAATCAATTAATCAAACTTCACCAAAACACGAAATTTGGTAATCAACGCCAAAAGGATCAAAACGCGAAAGTTTTTCCTCAGAGCTTCCACACTACCATATCCTTTCTTGTTACAATGGTCGTCTGCTTGAATTATAAAGGGAGTTGAAAGTTCTTTGTCGGTACATGCTGCTCTTCCAATACTAGATGCTTCGGTAAAGATGGGCCTCCATACTTTTATAGTGGAAAAGTTACACCGGTATCCCGGTATATACTTTCAATCATGTTCAAGTTCTTTGTGGGAATGAAATGTACCAAATTGATATAGGATTAGTTCTCTTGGTTTAATGACACTTGATAAAGATCAGATCATGCCCAGTCGCAATTGTCATTGTTGGAAAAGTGTATCCAGACACCATCCAGTAATCACTTAGTATAGGTGGATTGTCGCAATTTCCTGATATGATCTGAGTGGTCAAATTACGGGTTCAGATCTATTACTCTTTGATGAAAGTGAAGTATTGTTCTCCTGGGAATCGATACGCCGGCATCTTGATCTAGGATACTTTGAAACTTTACAAAAGGAAGTGCAGATGGGTCCACATTGGGCTCATCTGATTTTATCTCTTCATTAAACTATACGGTTTCTTTGGCGCATCCCGGATTAGATCGTTATGTCATAAAGTCACCACATTTCATCGTGATGGATCTGGAAAGCATAGGTTTTGATCAGTATTCTCAGATTCGATCGGGGGTAGCCTTTCAGGTCTTTTCTTGAAGAGCTAGTTGCTTCAATTTCCAGCCTATACAACCTTCAGTGCCCATGCTTCGGTAATCGTGATATTTCTTTACCAGGTAGAGCCAATATCACGATTGGTTCTTTTTTCAAACGATTATTTTTCTTTCCCATGTCCTCAATCGTTTATTCAAAGTAAATGAACTTTAGAAAAAAAAAGAATAAAAGTCGTTCCCAACATAATTGATGAAATTGTCTACAAAAGGATCGATCTTGAAGGTGTTGTGAACTAAATGCTAATCTTCATCAAACTGGACATGCTTCTTCAAAAGCTATGACATGGTTGATTGATATGCAAATTCATATCAAAAGTTAAAAATGGTTGCACAACTTGCCTTAGCAATATATCTATGAGGATACACCATCAATTCCAATTAGGACTGGAAAGCCCTGTTTTCTGATCGTGTTTTTTTATGAATATGTAAAATTATATTGGGGAATCAAAACGTTTCGTTGATGAAGGGCCTGGTCAGCATGAGCAAAAATTGACATGATTTCTTGTCGATGTTTTCGTGAATCGAGTACTGGGATCAGTGTTTATTGTAATTATCTTTATTCACGTCGGATTCAAGATAGTTGTGATTTTATCCAAAAACTTTTTACCCTTTCCAAGGTTCATACTAAAGCATATTTGGCAAATTGAGCTTTTTAGCACTTTGGTGAATGGTGTTGAAGTGGTTGTTAATTCAAGGCTTTCTTGACCTTAAGTAGATGACCTTTTTTTATCTACAATTTCGTGAGTTTAATAGTCTTTTAATAATCATTTATCACTTTTATACTAACACAAAACACAAACTATGAACAAACAGGACTCGTTAACCCATGGGTCCAGTTATAAGACCCTAAAATCAACAGCATGATAATAAAAGCAACAACAAAACTAACCAATCCGTATCTGTAACTCTTTGGCGACTTAATCGTATAAAGCTCCACAGCAAATGTACTAACTGTAGACAATGTACCACAGTACCCATCTTCAAGACCTTGGATCATTCGGCACGATAACACACTGCTCACTATACGCCCAGATCCGTTAGATGTTTTACCTCTATTTAGTAGATTTAAAATTGCCATTATAAACGTTGCAAATATATTAACAGAAAAAGTACCCATGGGGAAACTCTTGACCTTGGGGTTCAAATGCTTAGAGGCATAGTAACGAGTCCAGCATGCAATAGGTGACACTATACATGCAAAGATCCAACTTCTCCAATTCTTTATACTTATCAAACAGATAACAACAATCCACGAGACAACACCTAGTCCAACAATAGTCGTTTCAACGAGTTTATAATATGGTAACACAGGATCGTATTGCTTTATTATATGTTTCCCAAAATGTAGCCCGGCTATAGATACGCACATTTGTGTTATGATAACAGATGCACACTCCATAATACCATAAGCTCCATTGGGATAGTTGTAATATTTACCAATGGAGATATTTGCAGATTTGACAAATGCTTCCAGCACTAATGACGAAAAGGATGAAAAAGTACCACAAAACCCCGTAGTCAATCCCACGTATAAAGGCTGAGATGCTTTTGCACCTCTATCACTCCATGCACTGGTCGATTGAATCAGCATACCCATTATAATGCACGATGCGAAATTAGCCCATATAACACCACCGACGTAAACACCGTCATATGTAGTTAGGGCAATGATACCCTTTCTAGCAAGGACACCTACTATGGCGAAAAATGTAAGTATACATAGTAGTTTGATCTCTTTCCATATTCTATTTGGGGCCTTAGGAAGTTCATCGTGTTTTGATTCTATTATACTATGGTTCTCGGGGAGAATATTTTCTAATGACTCTTCATTTTCTGGTGTATCAGAGCTCATCGTTAAGCTTTAACGGTAACACCAGCTCTTGACCAGATTCCTTTATAAGATGGTATCAACCTGTTGCAGTACCTATCGTCTGATAAACAAGTTCATATACAAAGCCAAGATTTTATTTTTACTTATGACATATAAAAGCACCATCGCCCAAATCACCGCGAATTCAGTTATCAAGTGGATTCTAAATACTACAACTCTTTATGGATCTAAGTAGTTCGTATAATCAGTCGTAAATAAAAGGAGTAAGCGCAGGCTCATTGTGCCTCTACTATGGAGCTCTTCTCTTGTTCAATAAAGCATCCTAATCCCATGAACGCCTCGCTTAAAACCCTATCATAAACCTGCTCAGCTTTGAACCCAGCAGCGATATAGTCTTTCTTTTTTTGCAGCTCATCGATAAATGGATCAAAGTACTCTTCGCTTGTGTTGAAGCTCTTGGTGAGTACTCTGTCACCATTGAATGGTGTGAAGGGAACAGCATTTGCCTCCTGGCTTTCTTGAGGTCCTGCTCTTGAGTTTAATGATTTTATGATCTCATTCAACTGTTTACGTCTAGCAGAAGATCTCTTCAACGCTGAAGACTTCACTTGATTGATCATCTGTGTTGGATCTTGTGATGTTGACAACTTATTCAAAATTTCTCTTCTCGCCTGTTCATTCATCTCCTTTTCTTCTTGTTCAATTTGCTTTTCCAACATGATTTTCTTTAATCTCAATTCCTTCTCCAGTTCTTCTTGTTTCTTGAAGTCTTCGTACTCTTTTTCTCTATTTGTATTGTTTTCCATAATCTTACTCTTATTATGTTCTTCATAAACCGATAATTTTGCCTCCGTCTCTTCAACATCAATTTTGTTAACCAAATTGAAGATTATACTCTCAACTTCTTCCAAATATGCATTGTATTTATCTAAATCATCAAAATCATCACCGTTTTTATTGAAAATTTGCGAAACACGCTTCCTTATATCAACTTCCCTCTCAACATCTATATCATCAAATATCTGAGCTTTAAATTTTGCCTTTCTTAGTGTTCTCCCACAACCTGGATATGGACATGGCGCAGGCCCCAGAGCATAAATTCTATCCACGCACGATTCACACATCTTATGATAGCACTCTGGATTCACTAAGAATTTCATATCGGGACTTAAGTATCGATCTGTCTTACAAATCGGACACATATCCTGCTGTCTTTCCTCTACATCACAGTTAGTTTCCTTCACAAACGAGACCCTTTCTTTAGAATATAACGTACCTAATTCAACACCCATCTTATCGAACTTATCTTGTAAAGAGAATTGAACCGTTTCTGGTGATTGTCAACTGACTTCACTTCTTAGTAAAAGCAAAAACTTTATAACTTTTAATTGTTGAATGGGAAAACCCCAGCGTGCGCGAACCAAAGTTATAATCTCGTATAAAACTACAATTTTTGACAACATCATTTGATAAATTACTTTACGAATTAGACATTAAGTATTACACTGTTGTATCCACTGTTGTGTCCACTGTTGTGTCCACTATTGTTGTTTAAGACTTGCATAGTAATTGATCAAGTCGTATTCGGTCAATAGTGTTTCTTCTCTATAAGCAACTCTAATATCTGGAACATTTGTCTTTTCAACATCGTTACCTTCTATACCACCTTTTGCGAATGATTTACCCAACCAATGTTTTTTAACATTCTGTTCCCATCCTGATTGAACAACAGAGTTCTTCGCCAATTCACACATATCAACATTTGATAATTTATAAATCTGTGCAGCGACTGAGTATTCTTCAATCAATGGTTCTCTAGTGTACGAAAATTGTAATGGATCATCTGTTGATAGGGAGACGTTCAATCCTCTTTTGAAATAATATGGGAATGGATTTTTATCATACGTTAAAAACAATGCATTATTCGATAATGGTGACATGGCAATACCAATTTGGTCCAAGTAATACAAGTATTGAACAAATGGAATTTTTCTCAACAAGATACCATGTGAAATACCTTCAGATGTCAAGTATGCACTAATCAAATGTTCTGGGTCACCAGCTTCACCGGAGTGTGGTCTTAATACAAATGTGTTGAAGCCTCTTTTAGATCTATAGTTGTTCAAATGGGCTAAATTTGCATAGATGTAATACAAATAATAAGAATAAGGTGGATTTTGGGCAGCATCCCATAAACTTGGTACTGGATATTTCTTGTGGAATCTTCTATCAATTTTCGATTCATCATCAACTGAATCAAATCCAATAACTCTTTGTAAGAAAACATGTAGTTTTGGATATTTCCCAGGGTTTTGACTCACTTCGAATAATGGTTGGAACAAATTTTTAATAACTTCTTGGAAATTTGACACTAGACCTGATTTCTTATATATATCATATAATCTTGGAACTTGAATTAACCATCTAACATTATGACTTAGTAATTTGTTATCAATCACCCAAGCAGCTAATTTTTCCCATTCATCAATAGAACGACCATAAATTGAAATTCTATATTCACACATTTGGTATTTAGAGTTTTCTAAATCACTGAAAACTTGCTTGGTAATCTCGGCTAAATATTCACCTTTCACGTAATTATCAGTTTTCAAAAAAATCTCTCTTAGTCTTGATTCTCCAATTGGATTATATTTCAAGTTAAATTTATCAAATCTATGAAATGTATCTTTATGGGCATGCATATCTAGAGTATCAATTGATAAATCATAAGCTGACAAATTTAAAGATTTGAAAACTTCTTCCAATGTTAGCACTTTACCATCTCTATAAATAACTTTTTCATTGGCATTATTCTTAATTTTGTGCTTAATAAATCTTAACAGATGTTTTTGATTCATACAAGCTGAATGATGAACATGTGTATCAACTTTTCTTACGTTATAAAAATCTCTATGTGGGTTCTTTTTGGAGACTGAAGTTTCTTCATAATCGTTCAACAAATAATATAAATTCCATCTTGCTTCCAAATATTGTAATCTTCTAAAAGCAAATGACTTTGCTGGACCGTCTGATGAGATCGCAACGATCTTATCCAAATCCATATAATAATCTTTCAAAGATGGAACATTTGCGATTGTTTCGTTTGTTGAAGCGTCATAAAATTCGAAAACATCATCCGCATTCAATTTGAAATTAACGGAGTCATCAGCTTCTGGAATTTTGGCATGGTCCATATCGAAGATCTTGGAGTCAGGTTGCACAGAATCTGGCAAGATTTGTTTATTGTTATAAGTTGGTCTTGGAGGTGGTGGGTAAATTTCCCAATCTTCTCTATTTTTTGGATTCTGTTCAGGTAATTGTAATGACGTTTTTTGATATTTTTGCCTCAAGTCACGGCAAACTTTGATATTTGCATAAAGTTCAATCAACTCTGGTGATGGTATTTGATTTGATTCGTGATCATGTTCATTGATAGATCCTAATTTGTATGAAGTTGATAATTTTGTAGTAGACTTATTATCGTTATTTAAAACTTCTGCGGCATCTTTGTATTTCTTTGATAATGACTCCACACTTGGTTTTAAAGTTGGTGGAGGTGGCGGATGACTGAATTGAGCTGAAGAGCTTCTTCTAGATTTCTTCTTTTCGCTATCTTTCAATGGGATCTCTTCAAAAGCTCTTAATTTCGCATCTTGATCATGCATACTTTTCTCTTCCATATACGAGAAATTAGTCGATAATGCCTGATTCACTTTATCAAATTCAGCATCTGAAAGATCATCATCACTTAAATTATTTGAAGATCCATTACTTGGCTGGTTATTAGAGACCCCATGTGATACAACACCATTGCTACTAGTTTCACCATCATGAACCAATGAAGACTCCGTGTTATGATCAATTGATAGATTTGATAGATCTTTGCTGAGATTCATCTTGGATTATCACCCGTCTATACCGCTCTGGTCAAAGTTATGGATACCCAATACTACAAACTCCAGATCTGAACAGTGGTTCCTACTACAAAAGGTGTCAACGTTTTCAAATTTCTTAAACTTTTAAACTTTTTAGGGAAATTTTTCGCGAAAGAATATATCTATGTAGTATCACGTGACTAGTGTGTGTGTGTGCCCCGCGGTTATATGTATATAACCGGCTTTTCGAACAAACTACAATTGAAATAGATTCTCTCAAGCGTTGAATAACCTGTATAATCGCTGATGAAATAAATAACTATGGGATTTAAAAAGCGGTTTGGAATTCTCTTTGTAATCTTTCTGCAACCAATTGGATAAATTCTTCAGTCAAGACATAACTTTCTCTATTAGTTTTACCACAAGCCAAAGCTAAATCCTTGGTCATTTTACCGTCAACTTGAACGGTATCCAAAGTTGCCTTTTCAACCAATTCACCGAATTTAACAACTTCTGGTGTTTGATCCAATTTACCTCTTTGGATTATACCACGAGTCCATGCAAAGATTGAAGCGATTGAGTTTGTTGAAGTTTCTTTACCTTGTTGATGTTGTCTGTAATGTCTTGTAACTGTACCGTGGGCAGCTTCAGCTTCAAAAGCCTTACCATCTGGAGTCATCAAGACAGAAGTCATAAGACCTAATGAACCAAAACCTTGAGCAACGATATCTGATTGAACATCACCATCATAGTTCTTCATGGCAATGATATAACCACCTTTAGATTTCAACATTTGAGCAACCATATCGTCAATTAAACGATGTTCAAACCAAATACCAACTTCTTCAAATAATTTTTTATATTTTTTTTCATATAATTCTTCAAAAATGTCTTTAAAACGACCATCGTATTTTTTCAAAATTGTGTTTTTCGTAGTTGAATATAGATTCAATTTACGTTCCAAGGCTAATTTGAAACTTGATTCTGCAAAATCAGTTATACTAGCATCGGTGTTATACATTGATAGGGCAACACCTTTACCTGGGAAATCGAAAACTGGATATTCTTGAACTTCACCACCATCGCTTGGCTTGAAAACTAGAGATAGTTCACCAGCACTTGGGATAATGACATCTGTAGCACGATATTGATCACCATAAGCGTGTCTACCAATAATGATTGGTTGTTCCCATTGAGGAACAATTCTTGGAACTCTTGGAATAACAATTGGTTCTCTGAAAACTGTACCACCTAAAATGTTTCTAATTGTACCGTTTGGAGATCTCCACATTTTTTTCAATTTGAATTCCTCGACACGAGCTTCATCTGGAGTAATTGTAGCACATTTAACAGCAACACCGTATTTTAAAGTGGCTTCAGCTGAATCAATAGTGACTTGATCATTAGTTTCATCTCTATAAGTAACTGATAAATCATAATATTTCAAGTCAATATCTAAATATGGCAAGATCAATTTAGAACGAATTAATTCCCAAATGATTCTGGTTTGTTCATCACCATCCATTTCCACAATTGGATTTTTAACTGTAATTTTCTTTGTCATTTTGCAATAGTGAATATGAATATGAATATATATATGTGTATATGTATGTATAAATAGATAGATAGATAAATATAGGTTGTCTTTTATAACTCAATATTGGTAATCGATAATCAACAATTCATAACTGGGTACTTGTATACAAATTTTTCTGGGGAATCATTCGTCTTTATATAGGGGAAAACTGAAAACTCTATCACGCTTACCAAAGGTTTTGATAACCGATCCGGGGTACACCGTTTACAAAAAAGAATCACATATTACCCAGGAGAGAAAGTACTCAGGACAAGGACAGTCCAGGATAATCCCACACTATTTACCACTCTATACATCTCTTATTAACCCATTTCAGTACCATTACCAAAAAGAACAATCTTGTCAATCCTCTTAACACTTATCCCACCATACAAATTGTGCTTATTTATACCTTCTTCCTGATTGTCGGTTCCTCATCGGAAGTGCTTATGTAATCTCTATAAAATACAAGGAAACCGGAAATTTGGAAGTTCGGTGCTCGGTTGAATGCAAGTTATCTTATTATACAACGTAATATACGTAGAGAGGAGGAGGAGTACGCAATAGTAACTACATATACAAGCAGTTATTCTAGATTGTATATATTCTATATAACAGGAACAAACCGGATAATATAGTCTATTTTATCTCTCTTGGTAAAAAGGTATATCTCCAAGCATGTCATATGGTGAAGTATCTCCAATTAGTTTATCAAAATCCATCGATGTATAATTTTCATCGTTTAATCTAGCCTGTTCTGTCCCTAAGGCGTTACCTGTTTGCTCTGTTACTTGATTGCCAACTCCATTATTGAAAATATTATTACCACTCATCATTTGTAACCATAGTTTATCAATTTCAATATTTGACAGATCGGTGTTTTTAGTGTATATGGTTGAACTACTAGTGGTTTGTGTAGAATGAACTGAAGAACTACCATCTGACTGATTTGATTGGAAATTTAATCCATTTGTTGTTGAAGAATGAGTATTTGTTGATTTACGATTTTTCAACTTGTTCCTTAGTGAAACTTCATAGTGTGAATACTTTATAGCAGATAACAATGCTTCTAATTCATTGATTGACATTTCATTTAGTTCATTCCTCTCTGGGATTGCTTTCAAATGGTTAATTTCTTCAGCTAGTGAATCACAATCTTTATTTATATCACTACTCTTATCAAATACATTATTCGATTCATTGTTTAATAAATTGAAAATCATATTTTGCGATTTACTAATTCTCCAAGAATGATAATACGTTGAGCTTAATGAATTGAAACAATTCTTAACAACAGTGGTCTTATGTTTCAACTCTTCATGAATTTGATGTATCAATATAGCTCTTGGTTGCGATTTAGGGTAACTATATTTATAATCCAAGCATCTTGACCAAAAACTTATCAAGACTTGTGATAATTTTTGTAAAGAGACTAGAATATACGGAGTTATGATCAGTTGAGCACCAAACCCAAATATTTCATCAAAATAATTTGTTTTACCATTGTTTAAAGTCGTGATTAATAAACTCATTGGTAATAGCTCAACACAAATGTTGAAAACTTTAATCAAACTTGAAAATCTACCCGACCTCAAATATATATGGTAATGAATGACATAAAGAGCAGTTTTCAATTCAATACATGTCTTCAACTTAAAAGTTTTGTTAATTTCATCGAAAACATCGTTGATCTCTAAGTCAATAATCCAACTTGTTGTACCAATATTTTGTACTGTATAATTTTCCAATTTTTCAATCTTTGGTAACAAATCCTCCAAGACACATGGTTTTTTCAAATTTAAAATATCTTTCAAAACTTCCCTCACAAGATCATTAATTTCATCATTTGTCTTATACGTCTGTACAACTGCCCTCCATATAACTTTATCCAATAAACTATTATAAAGTTCTCTCTCTTCAAACCTTGGTAATTCCGTATCATAACAATTATCATTGACTAGAAATGGATTCCCCATATTTAAACTTTGTGTCAAATCTAATGTAACAATTTCATGCCAAACCATTCTCCATAGATTATGTAACCTAAATTCTTTCTTCAATTGCGATGAGTGTCTCATATCTCTGTTTAATCCAATTGAATTACCCATTTGTAACATTAACCCTAAAAATGCTTGACTATCACCCCCGTCAGATCCATCACCGTCTTCAGGCGCATACTTGTGATAGAATCTCATAAATAATGAACACTGTAGCACAGGTAGTGAACCTCTTCTTAATAATTTGAACTGATTTAAGCACATCTGTGCCGCGTTTATAAATTGTAACGTTATTGGATTGGCTAATATGTATTTTTCATCTGGCGTATTGTTCGTCTTTGGAGTTGTACAAAGATACGTTAGTCTCATTATGATTAGTAACATCCCCAAATATGAAAAATCAAATCTCGATGCAACTTTAATATTATACTTCCCATCTTTTTCATCTCTATCAATACAATAACTTAGCCTTTCTCTTAGTTTCAACTCTGTGACAAAAGGAATGAACCCTGCTAAAGTCGAACTGAAAAACTTGTCAAGTAATAACCAAATGAGTCTCTCCTCTGGTAATATATTCTGGATTTTACATAAAGTTTCCCGTTCATAATCTGGACTACTAAACGCCTGCGTTTCTTTCCTCTCTGTTCCCTTGACTTCATCTAACCCTTCATTTTCCATCAGCCTAGTCTTGAAAGCACGATCTGCTTTAGCATCATCGTTTGTAGGATCATCAACAATCAACTGTTTTAATAATTCTGCAGGTTTGAAATGTAAATGACTTATAGGTGCTAAATTATTTCTCTCTTTACGCATTTTAAGTAATGTAACCCTTAAGAACGGGTCCCTGTGAATTAATGAACCAAACGATAATGGAGCCGAGGAAATTAATCTACCAGCTCGTATACTAATAGGTTCTTTGGAATCATAAAATGAAATATGTGTAACATTATTCGAGCTTAAATTGGAGTTTGGAACTATGGAATCACCTCCTCTTAAATTTGATTCAACAAAATCAACTTTCTCATGTAACCTAAAAGTTTGATCTCCTGATCTTGAATTATTTCTAAAGGCAGCTGATAAACCATTAGTCTGATCCGCGAACGACGTTGTTGTTGAAGTCAACAAGTTATCACCTCTATGATTTCTAGGATCAACTTCTGGAGTGAAATTTGCCCTGGAAGGTCTGAAAGTCGTGATTGTACCAGCATTAGACACGGGTCCCTGTGTCTCAGCACCTGGTGTGCCCGGATGCGTTGATGGTGATGTTTCTGATTTTTGAGGTATAGCTATATGCGCCATGGGTATACTAGCAGCATTCATATAATCTGCACTTGGTGACATTTGACTTGCCTGCTCCCATGACGGCTCTTGATAAGTACAGAACTCTGTTAGTTTGTTCTTGACGCATACGCTGCAATGTGGTCTGTTCTTATCGCACTAGTATTGAACTTGGTTAGTACCTTTATCTAATATTGACAAGTCCAGAAGTGAGCATACTTTTATCTTCTTCTTACGACACTGCGAGCAAGAAGTGACCAGCCTTTGACGCTTCTTTGGAGGTCCAGAACTATTCTGGAAAGATATCTGTGACATCATGGTCCTTTACTCTCTGTTTTTGTCCGCTTTTAATAAGTTTATCGTTACTTATTCAGACGTACCGCTGGTAATCTGATACTTTTTGTTTATAGCTTTTTCGTTGATAAATCCAAATCGGGAAACTCGTCCTATTTCCATCTCAAATGGTGGTGTCCGGGTGTGTGTATAAAGAGAAGCAAATATTTACAACAACTTTGAATGTTTAACACTACACACTATTCATCACTATTTATACTTTCATACATGTATTCAAGCTCTTCATCCTATACTTTATCGATACCATACAACACCATTATCACTAAAATCAAAATACAACAGCAGAGTTAGCAGCTTTGACTCTTTCCGCCTCCTTAACAAGCTCCATCCATGAATCGACAAAATATTTAGGGAAAAAAGATGCAGTTCCTCCTGCTTTGTGCTCATCAATCTCTATAGAGTCTGTAATTTGTTTTAGTTCGTCTTTAGAGAGCGGCTTAGCAACATTTGATAAGAAATATCTTTTTTGGGAATCGTCATCAAGATCCTGTGGAACTTTTGGAATGTAAGGCCATCCAAAAGCAGGTGTATTTGGTTCAAATTTCCAACTATCTTTCAATTCACCAACGTCTAGTGTATTGAAACCGATTTCATCTAAGAATTTTGTAGTCTTCTCCTTAGCAGCTGAATCATCACCTGCAATTGGTAATGTAGTCCTTTGGGAGGCATCGTTTGTGGCTGCGGTTCTTAAATGAATCGCATCAATATTGTTAAACACTTTAACTAAGCGGTTTGACTTATCCAAATATTTCTCAACGTATTCACTAGTTAACAGCTTTTTACTATCTAGGATCGCAACATTACCATCTCTCTCAGGAGAATAATTTGTAGCATCCAAGATGATTTTGTTCTTCAACCCTGCCATAGGCAAAGCATCTTCAACTGCTTTCAATGGGATTGATAACACAACAATTTCAATATCATCATTATTGGCGATTTCCCTAGCAGTTTTGGAATCCGATTGCGGACCTAGATCATTTACAACAGCTGCTAAAGATTCTGGTCCCCTTGAATTGCTCAAGACAACTTCATAACCTGCTTTGATGGCAAGTTTAGCAACCGCACCACCAATTAAACCAGCACCAATAAATCCTATTGTTTGCACCATATTGTAATCTAAGATTCACTATACATGTATGGTATAATAAGTTTAAGCCAAAATTTGAATCATGATTGATCCTTTATATATCTTTGGGAGCCTATCGATCGTTGGCTACACACAGCTGTGAAAAATGTCATTGAGCAACTGAATAACTGTAGAGTGTGTCTGTATAATGGTACAAAATATCAAACTACTACCGCTTCCTTTGTGACCTTCGTGTTGTGTCAGGACACAATGTCTCAGAAGCTAAGTAAGATTTTGAACTTTGTTATAAATTTTTAGTTTTGTGTCTTGTACAAAGTATATAGGTTTGATAACATCATTGTGTTTATTATGTCCACGCTTACATGTTGGTGCACCCCAAATCTTGATCGGACATGACATACCTGCTTGAGGGATATTGATTGGTGATTAGTGAACGTTGTGATAGTTATTTGAACTTGTATACTTTGAGATTTGAAGTTGGGATAGTCACTGTATTAGAAAAGAGGAGGAATTACTAGTATCATTAAACTTTGTCTCACTCTGAAGATCTTCTCTGTGGCAACTTATTCATCCCTTGATAATGTTTCAATTTTTGGAATCCAGGGGCATTAAATCCAGGGACATCAAAGTCATACAGCTACATAGAGTTTAATAAAGTTCTACTCAACGACTTTTATTCTACATTATATCTATGTCTTTTATATTACTCAACGTGCTTGAAGCTTCGGAATCCCGAAAATATGTCCACTTTGGGATTTACTGGATTTAACAATTCCAACCATGAGACTGAATTTTATTAAGAATGAGTAATGAGCATTTATTAGACTTGCACTTTCGTACTATACAAATATCATTATTGAATATTCGTCTATGATGATAAGTGGCAGTAATTTCACAACACGGATGAATTGTTTGATCTTGCCCTTTTAGCTTTCTGATACCATTCAATCATGACTTCCAATACTAATTCAGGCGTTCTTTCAATACTTCCACCAACTGGTCCATCTTTGGAAGCTGTATTTAATAGCCTAATTGCATCTTCAGCCGTTAATGGTGGTGATGGGGTTGTTTGGAATGCCTTTTTCAATTCATCGTGCCCTAAGTTTGGGGAAAACTTTGGGAGATAAGGTGTAAGATAAAATGGAGTTTGTGGCTCAAACTTCCAGCTATTTGATAAACTCCCGGAATCCAATGCCCCAAACCCGAGTTTTCTGATAAATGCTGCTGCTACAAGCTTTGCATCATAATCATTACCAGCTATTGGTAAAATAGTTTGCTTTGATAAATCATTTGCCGGACTGATTCTCAAATGTATGGCGTCAATGTTGTTGAAAGCTTTAACGAGTTTGTTGGTGCTACCAACGAATGTTGAGACATATTCAGAAGTAGTTAAGGATCTATTGTCCAATTCCTTGATTTGACCGTCTCTGAACGGATAGTAATTCGACGTATCTATAAACATCTTGTGCTGAATTTTGTTATTCTTGAAAATTTCGGGAATAGCTTTCAATGGGACAGACAAAATAATGATTGTAATGTCTTCGTTGAGCAAATCACTAATATATCCAGCCTGAGCATTGTGTCCAAATTCTTCAACAATAGGTTTCAAAGTTTGAGGTCCTCTACTATTTGTTAACAAAACTTTACAACCAGCTTCAATAGCTAGTTTAGCGATACTTCCACCAACTAAACCTGCTCCAATGAACCCAATTGTATCAGCCATTATTTGTCCTTCTCTAATGTTCTTCAGGTGATTTTTGTCAACGTATAGATTTCCTTTGAATTCAATATAGTTCAACAACGAACTTGACAACTCTGCAGATTCAAACAACGTAAAAACTCCACTCTTGAGCTTCTTATATACATCTTCCAAACCATGAGGCCCTCGATTTCCAAAGATTCTTACAGTTCCACATTGAGCCACTCTGTTGTCTGTATCCTCTTTGCCATCAAAAGGTTTTCCAAATGATTACTATTTCCATTTATTCACTAAAATTGCGGTTATAAGTGGTAATAAGGTCGGTGTTTGTCGGCATTAACCGTTTTCAAGTGGATGAGGATATAGAGACAATGACTGAGAGATCTGGATTCTGTAACGTTTGGAGATCTCATAGTTTGCTGGTGACTCTGGAGTATTGGGGTCAGTTTCAAGCTGTGGCCTCGCTAAAGAAATAAAGTGCTACATTTCATTAAAACAACTATTTAGCGTACCTAGCTACATTTATAGATTACATTCATGGAACACAGTAATAAAAATCAATTATCCAATTAAACAACTAAAAATAACTATAGAGATTATAAGACCAATTTGGAATTGTTTGCAGCTCTGTCTTTAGCTTGTTCGGTGTATAACTCCATCAAAAGTTCCAACAAGACTTTTGGGAAACCTGCAGGATTACCACCAACTTCTTCTGGTCTTTCAGTTGAGTCAATGATTTCTTTGGCTTTTTCATGGGTCAAAGCAACAGCTGGAGTTTTTCTGTAAAAGTCTTTTAAACCATCATGGTCTAAACCTTCTGGAGCTTTTGGAATATAAGCAGCACCATAGAATGGAGTACCCGGTTCGAATTTCCAACTTAGACTTGATGGACCAACATCGTAAGTTTTGTAACCAATTTTGTTGACGAATTCTGTTGTGATCTTTTTAGCTTCAGCATCATTTCCTGCGATTGGTAAAACTGTTTGTTTTGATGGATCTTGAGTGGCGCTGTTTCTCAATTCAATTGACATGATGTTGTTAAAGATTTTAACCAACTTATTCGAATCATCCAAATATTTCAAAACATATTCACTTGTTGTTAATTTCTTACTATCCAATTCTTCAATGTGACCTTCTCTTAATGGATAATAATTTGAAGTATCCAAAATAACTTTATTTTTCATACCTAATGATGGCAATAATTCTGGAACAGCTTTTAATGGAATTGATAAAACAACAATTTTGATATCATCGTTAGCTGCAATGTTAGCTGAGGTGTCAGCTTTAGCTGCTGAGCCAAGAGAATTGACAACCCCGGCTAAAGAGTGTGGACCTCTTGAATTACTCAAGACAACCTTATATCCTGCATCGATGGCTAATTTAGCAACAGTACCACCGATTTGACCAACACCAATGAATCCGATTGTTTGTGACATTTTTATATATATACTTGCTTAGTTTATGATTTATTCAAAGTATCAAAACTTAAGTAACTATCCAAAGTATATTCTCAACTATTTATATACCCAGTATAAAATTTCAGAAATCTATGGAGTATTATAGAAATTTTGCAACCTCGGCCTTAGTGAAAGGTCGCGCTGAGACGTTGAATTTGTAAGCAAATCGTACTTGTGCCTGGGGATATCGCATCTTACGGAGATTTGGTTCATGTCCGTTTGAGTGTTTAGTAATAGTTTGTGTCTTGATATAAAAATAGTTTATTACAAATAGAATAACTACAGCTTTGAATGGAAATAAGGGAATTCTTCATCTTTGACACAACTGTCAAGTGTCCACAAAGGTGCATTGTCCATCTGATGAAGTTTAATTGTACTTGCAACTCAAAGACCTTCCTTACTTCAAAGAGGGTAATCTTCGCGAAATGCTTTTTAGTAATAAGAACAATTCGCGGGTTTTCATTGTATAAACAGTTTGCATGAATAAAGTAAACAAAGAAATACGAGTCTGATCAAGGCTTTTGACGACTTTTCGGTTTTCTTTTTAGTAGCTTGATATGCCACAGGATAGTGGGATTCAGACACAGATATCAGGTGTGAAGAGAGCACGAGTGGCAAAGTCCTGTACAATTTGTCGTAAGAAGAAGATTAAAGTGAGTGTTATAGATGATGCATGATGATGATGATGAATTACTAACGTGTATGAAATTTAGTGTGATAAGGCTAAACCCGCATGTGGGACTTGCACCAAGAAAGATAGAGCTCATATGTGTAAATATGAAGAGCCGGAATGGAATATCAACGTTGCCGGACATGGAAGAGCGAATAACGGCAGTCATAATGCGAGTCATAATACTTTTGATACTCAGATATCAATGATGAAGGAAAAATTGAAACAGCTTGATGATACTTTAGGTAGCAATTCAACTACCGATCAATATGTCGACAAAAATTTCAGTATAAACGATCGTAATGATAACAACAGTACGATACCCGATCGTGATTTGGTTACTTCACTAAATCCACAAACGGATGATGATATAATTGATTTCTATAAAAATAACTATGGCTCTCCAAGAATGATCACCCAAGGTGTGTTAACATGGGTCACATTGCTGAAGAAAGATATTTATCTCAATGCAGTTGTTCAGTCTTGTCGTCGTGAAAAAGTTCATGTCAGCATTAAACCTAAGGATCACACCGCCAAAGAGAAAGAATTCATATCCAAATATACAAACCAACAGAATTTAGATGTTGATCTGAAATCTTCCCCTATAGAAGTCCCAAAATGTGCTAACAAAGACATCATAACAAGTGTTAAGGAGGCACTGAAAGATTTAAAACTTGTCTGGTTACTAGTTGATAAATTTTTCGATTCTGAGCTTTATGCATTTTTACCGCTATTTGATAAAAATGACTTCAGGTCTCAGCTATCCGATATGATCGGTGCCCCAAATGGCACATCTTGTGCTATAAAAATTACCAAAAGAATTGAGTTGAGCTTGATCGGGAGTTTATTAGTCATTATAAGATTTGCCTCTTTATCCACTTATAATGCACTACGATTTGATAAGAGCTCGTTATCACCATCGGACTTATATATCCATGAACATCCGGTGCAAAAATATGTAGTTGCATTAGCACAAAAATGTTTAAATGAAGTTCGTGAGTTTCGTGATGCAAACTTGGAGATTTTCCAACTAGAGATATTGATTAGATATTATTCATTGTTAGCGCCCGAGGATTGCGATTGTGTTTCACTGGCATGTACACAGACAATGGGTCCACTGATTCATTCTGCATTGATGAATGGATTGAATCGTGATCCAACAATCGCACAACCTGAGCATCCAAACCCGAATTTATTAAGAAGATTATGGTACAAAGTTTTATATTTGGACTATCATCAAGTCATACTGACAGGAACACCACCTATGATTAACGATCGGTTTTTCGATACCATGCCACCAAGTATGGATGCAAACGCACCAGCACTAGAGTATTACATTAGCGAAAAGATGCATGAAAGAAACAAGTTGCACGAGATGTTGAAACCCTTATTGTTGATGATCTTGGATGTTAAAGAACCACCCAAAATGGGTGAAGTTCGCCGATACCTTAGACCTTTAGAGAACTATGTTTATGAACATTTGACTATCGGTGCTATCATTAAAATGTCCTCGGACTCCATACTGCAAAGACTCGATAAGATTGGGAAAGTCATTTGCTATGTCGATACGGTTTCAATGCTTTATATGATATATTATCATTTTTATCTCTTTTATAATGAGAAACGAGATGTTAGGGAATCGTTCCGCTATCTAACTGAATTGATTAAATTGATGACTTCGTGTACACCATTAGCCAGATTCCTGTTCAGTGAAAAAGATGGTGGTTCTGAATATGATTTGAGAAAACATTTTGGTGTTCCCTTGATTGTCATACCAAGAATCGAATTACATTTGCATAAATGTATTCAACTCATGTTTTCCATCTTGTCAAGAATTAAAGATATGAACATGAGTTGTGTGGAAATTGATAAATCGAAAGTACAGTCATTAGATTCTATATCAAGTACCTCACTTCGTGTCGCTGCATTGATTCTAAAATCCCTGTCTAATATATCAGATACTTATTATCATTCATGGTCAATTCAAAAAATGCATGCTTTTATTATAAAAGGCGTGTTTAAAAATGATTGTGAGAAAAGTAAGGTTATAAATGAAAAATACATGAAGAGTTTGAACAAAACCCGTGATCATGATGGGATTTTCACAAAATACACAGTTCAGGAATTGGATCAACTTGTTGACCTTATAACCGAGTTGGAATCAAGTTTCAAAGATCAAGCCAAAGAATCTCCAGCAAGTTCAATTGATATGAGTTTCAACAATTTTATGAATTCATCGAACGATATGATTTGGTTAAACCAGTTCCAAGTTGAAACTGATTTCTTATATGATGGGAAGAAAAACAATCCATCATCGAGTTCAAGCTCATCAATTTCAGGCACGAATACAGGTTCGATACCATCAAATTTGAACTTCAATTTACCGAATACCGCTAATACAAGCACTACAGCTTTGCGAAACAGTGGCTCTGTGAATCCTAATGTGAACTTTGATGGCATGTTCAACGGTGATGTTGATCATTTTGATTTGGATCGATTCTTTTATCAAACCTATGGAACGTGATGCAATGATATTAGAGTAGTATAGAAACCCTGAAATATAACGAACCTTTATGACTAATGAATACCAAATCTCTGTAGGGAGTCTAAAGATTTGCCAGGGGCTCCAAGTAGTTAGCAGCTGTTCTTACTATCAAGTAATCATCTTTTCTTTCAGTACCTCAAACCGCTTCATTAACCGTTAAAATCCTCACAAAGGCAAATCACTTGGGAAAAAAAAAACTAAAAAAGCTGTCACTGTTAGCGAAGTGATGAGCCTAAAAACAATAAGCTTAGTGAAGCGCAGAGTAACAAGGCCAGGCTGATGAGAGCATGATGAATATTGGACCAGCAAAAAGGCAAAGACCCAATAAGTCTTGCACACTCTGTAGAGAAAAGAAAACAAAGGTATGTCGTTTTAGTGACACGCTCGGGTTAACAAGAAGTATCCGAACCTCTGGAAAACGCCAAAGTGTACTAACAACAATTGTACAAAGTGTGATCGTGTGAAGCCAGTGTGTGGTACCTGTGAAAAGAAGAAACAGGCTGAGCTGTGTAAATATGAAGGCCCGGAATGGTCTGTTAATATTGGTGAAGATCGCTATTTGACTGCCAGTAGACCCCATAAACAAACAAAGCTCTCATCAAATGCAAAGTCAACATCACCTCCAGCAATAAAGAACAGAAAAGATACAAATCCATGGGCTAGAGCTTCAAGAGTAAGAGAAGCGCCAGCGAAAACATCAGTGAATGGTGAGCTATTCAGTGAACCTCCACATATATCTCCACAAGTTCAACATCCACCAATACAGCATCAATTGCCTCCGATAATACCTCAGACCCAAGCTTCTTCACAATCAGCTTTTTTCCAAACGTTTGCTACAACACCAAATCCTCAACCACGATTCAATAACATTGACAGGTTAAGTGTATCTAATTTGGTGAGCCCAGACACGGTGAATTGTTCAAGTACGCCTCCCGACCTAGATGTGGATGATGAAGTTATAGATTTTTACAAGGATAACTACGGAGAACCTACGATTTTGGGTCAAGGTATATTCTCTTGGGTTACTTTCCTGAAGAAAGATGCGTATTCTAGAGCTGTGGTTTGTTCTTCTAAAAAGGATAAAGTTGTATTTACAAATATGAAAAATTCCAAAGAGGGTTCCTTCACTAATAAATTTTATGTTGAAGCGGATATGGATGAAAATGAAGGCGGTTCCAATGTTGTATCTAATATAAAAACCAAGAATAAAGATATTCTGAATTCCATAAAGGGGATGATATCAGATAGAAAGTTAGTATGGCTACTTGTGAGTAAGTTTTTCGATTCAGAATTGATCTGTATATTCCCCTTATTGGATAGAGAGGATTTCGTAGAGCAAGTCGCTGCTATTATTGGCAAGGAATCTTCTCCAAGCACGTTCAATGTCACCAAACGAATTCAATTTGCCACTATTGGGACGCTACTCCTTGTGATGAGATTGGCCTCTTTAACACCATATAATGCTGGAAGAAAATCAGCTGAACCGGTATCTGAACTAGATGCATATATAATAGACCATCCTTTAACAAAAGAGATTGTCACTGTGGCAAAATTATGTTTTGACGAAATCATGAGATTCAAAGATGCACATCTAATCACATTTCAATTTTACTTGTTAATGGTTTACTATAACTTTTACGGACCTGAAGATTGTGATTGTATTGCTTCTGCTGCAACTTCACATTTAGGCCCATTGTTACATTCTGCAATCGCACTTGGTCTCAATAGAGATCCAAAAATATCACATCCAAATTATAAAAATCCTGAATTGTTGAGAAGATTATGGCATTTGGTTGTTTATTTGGATTATTATCAAACAATGCTTGTGGGTCATCCACCATTCATCAATAAAAATTTCTTTGATGTTCAATTACCAAGATTAGATCATAATGATTCTGCGTTGACTTATGTTATTCATGAATCTTTCCATGAACGGAAAAAGATTGCTGATTTATCTGAGCCATTATTGTTGCGAATAATGAATGTTAACGATAAACCTAAGGTGCGTGAAGTTTTGAATTTGTTAAAACCAGTGGAAACCTATTTCGAATCATTCTTAAAGCCTGAAGATATTTTGAAAATTCCATCAGATACTGTTATGCATAGGGTTACCAAATTAAAGATACATAATGGGTTAGCAGATTTATTTTCACTAATTTTCATGATGTACTATCACTTATTTTTGCATTATAGTGAAAAAAAGAACTCAGAACGCTCGCTGTACTATTGTTTGCAACTATTGAAGCTTTGTAATTATATGTTCCCAGCTTTATATCATTTCCAGAAACCTGATGAAAGTAATGAGCATTTTGATCTCAATTCAGAATTTGGAGTTACCATTCTTGTGATGCCAAAAGTTGAATTATGTTTACACAAGATTAGTGAATTTTTACTTTCATTATTAGCAAGGGTGAAAACTTTCAAAATTTTTGCCCCTGATGATACCGATACTGAAACTTTAACGTTAGTGGATGATATTGGTGACTTGTTGTTTAAGACCATTTTTTTCCTTCTGGAATCATTTGCGAATGTTTCTGATACTTATTATCATTGTTGGTGTCTAACAAAGATTCAGAGTTTCATTATTGAAAAAATCTTGAGAAACACTCGTGGTCATATAGACCGCTCGACGTTGAAAGGTCTTGAAAAGGATTATGTCGATACCACGGAGCCACTTGTTGAAAACGATAGAGGTTTATTTCTATATTCCAAAAGAGACTTACAACAAATATTGAGCCAGTTAGAAATTATTGATTTATCCTCATTGGGCCAAACACCAAGTCCCGAAAGATTACTCTATGATTTGAATTCTTACAAGATTAAAAATGATCAATTTTGGCTTGATCAACTATTTGAAGCAAATTCGAGTCCTGATCAAATGTTCAAATCACACCGCCATAATGATCATCATGGCCATACACATAATGAATCGGGATCTGCCCGATTAGACCTGAATAACAACGGGTTCAGTATGCTGGACAATGAAACTACAAGTCGAAATGGCGAAGGTCACGATGATTCATTCCCAATCTCGATTTCGCTGGATCATGGAATTTTTGACTTGGAACAGATGTTGTATCAAACAGCCAAAGATTTTTGAGAAGTATACTGATAAGTGAAATTTCAGTATACAAATCAGTTTCACTGGCATGTTTATCAATAAGTGTCTCAAAGTTTGTATGCCACGGGACTTTTCGGTGTGATATTTTCCATTGATTAGAGTTATACTACACAATGCGGAACAAACACACGGTGTGTATTTCTGCAATGGGGGAGAAATTTTAATGCTTCTCGCAAATTACACAAAAACTTACATTGATGATCTTTCAACAATAAGTGTTCTACTGCAAATACATGGATGGTGTGGAATAAGGTTATCCCTTGATCACTTGCCACATGTACATTGTGATAAAAACTGAATTACATTAGTCTGATTTCAAAGAAGAGGGAAGTCAAACCAAGACATTCGAAGGTACAACCGAGTAGAGATTAAGCTAAGTTTAATAAAAGCTAAAACTAGATTACTTTTTGCGAAGCAATGCGGTACTAAATTTTGTAGTTTTGATGTATACATTAACGAATACTATCGCCTTCGGATATGCAACAAGAAATTTTTCACACCTTTTTGTCACAAAAACCCTTTTATTTTTTAATATCTCCAATATTTATGACGGTGAATGAATGAATCGTGCAGTTTAATTGTTACACAGTTCAGTGTAAAATGCAAACCAAAGTGGGTGCAATGCAAAGGGATTTCTAAATTTTTATTTTTGATACACAAATCTGCCAGTTTATTTATCCAAATGAACGGGGACAGATACAGATCCGCTTATATTTGACGGCCTGATGCACCCAACTAGGTATATTCTTCTACAAGAGTTAAAAAGGCTAAATCAATTGAGGCTCCTTTGGCTCCTTTGGCTCCTTTTATAAGTACCGAAGAATAAGTAGATTTGCCCAAACAACAGGCAATAAAATAAAATAATTTAAATTTTAAGATAATTTGTGTAAAGTTTCGTATAATTTTATCAATTATCAACGCTGATCAACGATGAGACAAGTTCCGACCCTAAGATGGGGCCCTTATACACTCTAATGAAATAAAATTCTATGTGAACCAAAAGAATCCTCAGATCTATAAAAGCCCCCATCTGGCTAATAGTCGTAGTTACATATCTGAGCAAACTGTAACAATAGACATTTCCTTCTGCCTTTTCTGCATTGGGTTGATGGTGTTAAATATGCTTTAATTTTGGGTGTTTTCAAGGTTAAATAACCATATGGGATGGATTGCCCTCGGTATTTGCCCTTTTCTGTTCTTCCGCGTCTGCTAAGAAAATGTTTAGTAAAAATGAAGAAGCACTTCAAATTGCAGAAAGCATCAACTTTTATAGCTCATTGCTTAGATTTCTAAGGGCGTGCTTGCTGATTCGAACACTTTCTTTTTTTCTTCATTTAACAGCTCTGTTTGGGGGGTTTAAAGTTTGGGTTGTGTGTTTTTTTTTCTAAATGATTAATGGGTTCAGCTTTTGATAAATTTTGTCTTGGTACCTTGGTGATATATCTGAATGTGAAGAGTTGAAACTTTTTCTCTATTCTTCTGTTTACCTTTTGGAATCTGATATCTGTTAAAGAGTCACTGTGATTGAAAAGGCGCTATCAGTCCTAGTCACTTTATTTTCGTGGAGCTGTCTACTCACCCATTCATTATCATTTAAAGCGCCCGCTGCCGCCCATCTCGTGCCAATCTAATATCTAATCACACAACTATATCACAATATATAATGGTTACAACGCAGAATAAGGTCAAGAAGGAATCTAAAAAAACAGCTTCAACTGCTGCCAACTCCAAAAGAAGAAATAGAGTACCCATAAGTTGTACGATATGTAGAAGAAGGAAAGTTAAATGTGATAAAAAAAGACCCGTTTGCACAGCGTGTAATAGAACTGGCGTTGCGCATCTGTGTCATTATATCGATCCACCATGGGCTCAACCTTTGCAGAGCAATGAAATTGCACCAGCTCAGCAAGCTGTAGAACCAGAGTCTGAAGTTGACAAATTGAAAGAACGTATCAGACAGCTAGAAGCGCAGTTATACCATCATCATGATCAATTGCCATCGCCTCATGAAGAATCGGATGAACGTGAAAGCCAGTCTAGTCATGATCGGAATAGTTCCGTGGCTTCATTGCCTAATGAACCATTGAATTTGGGGAAAAAATTCGATATGTTACATATAAAATCAACAACTACAGTACATCTTGGTGCCACTTCCTGGTTGGCAATCATGAAAGGTGATCCGTACCTAAGGGTATTATGGGCTCACATCTTCAAAATGAGAAAGAAAGTTGAAATGATGAAATTCAAGTCCAAGATGATAAAAGTTCAAGAGCAACAAGAAAAAGTTAGAGCAGAACTCGCTACAGATAAACCTACTTCTGAAGATTTGTTAAAAGAAAAACCAATCCCAAGTGCTTGCCCAGTATCTGGAAGTTTCGGTGGCGTCGATAGTGACTCCTTATCACAATGTCCAGTAAGCCATACACAGGCTTATCGAGAAAGAGCTCCCCAGGACCAAGAGACACAGTCATGTCCTGCTTTGAATTCAACACCGATTAACACAGGACAGTGTCCCGTTTCCCACGTAAGGTCTAGTTTGAAAAATCCTTCAACAGAGCAACCTCAAACTGATAATCAAGAACAACATGATTTGGATGATTCCGGAGATAAAGTTTGTCCTTTAATGATTGGGGATTCATCATTTTTAAACGATTTCACCAATAATCAACACATCCATTCAAAATGTCCAGTTGATCATGGAATTCCAAATGATAAAAAGCGTAAAAGAACTAATTCCAAAACTGAGCCTGTACCTGTGAAATCGCCAAAATCGAAAAGACAAAGTAAAGCTGCAGAAAAGGAAGCCTCATTACAGTATCAGCAAAATCCAGTTTTCATGCTGGAGTCCAATTTACCAACTAAAAAAACTCTCTGGTTACACGTTAAAAGATTTTTCGATATCCTGTATGTTTATATGCCATACGTTGATGAGCCATCATTCATAGAAGAGCTTAAGTATATATTTGGAGAAGAAAATGATAAAGATCAAACAATCAAAATTAAAATACGTTCAGGCGTTGATTTTGCTCTTGTCGGTACTGTATGTTTGATATTAAGATTATCATGGCACACATTACCAATGAACAATTCTGCCAAACTTTTGAAAAAATCAGTCAATTCTAAAACGTACCAAGAAGACCCACAAACAATTGCCTATTTACAAAAACCAGAAAATGAAGTTCGTTTAAAACTGGTTGATTGTGTTAAACAATGCTTTAGTAATTTGAAACTAATGAGAAAATCAAGTTTGAAAATTGTTCAGTGTGGATTGTTCATGAGACTATATTTCATGTACTCCCCAGATGACGGTGATGGTGCTGACGGCGCGGATTCTCAAATTTTTTTGGGGATGATTGTTCAAATGGCTATAAGCATTGGTCTACATCGTGATCCGAAGAATTTTGAAAATTTTAGCAATGAACGTCAAAGACATCTTTGGAGGAAAATATGGTTCAAATTAGTTTCATTGGATGTTTTACAAAGCATGAATTTGGGGTGTCCAAGGGCTTTACAAAATCATTTGGAATTTAGTGACACTGAATTACCAGGTGATTCTGAAGACGGTGCCACTTTAGAGGAATTCAAAAATGATCTAAAAGAATTGACAATCATAAAAAACATTCATACACAGGTGAAAATTGATGATTTGATTGCTAAAACAATGAAAGTTTTGCTAAATGCAAATAAACCAGCCAGAAGATTTCAAGTCGACCAGTTGATTGATCAATTGGAGCAATGTATCAATGGGTTTGAAATCATTAATGATAAATATGCACTACCACAGATCGGGAAAATCTTGGTTAATAGAGGTAAAAATGAGCCTCTATATGTTTCTGGTGTTCGAGCTATAGAGTTTCAATTGCACGTCACTGTTAATATGCTGTTATATTTATTAAATTATATTCTTTATGTTCATTTTGAACCAAGGGGTTCCACTGATCCTCAAGTGGCAAAAATTGCCAAAAATTACGCTCAAAAGGCCTTGAATTGTGCATTAGAAGGTTATAGAAACTGTACCTTGTTTTTTGATTGTGGGTTGGAATATTTTGGCCCCGGTGCTGATATTGTTATAGCTCCTTTGTTATTGCTAGTTGGACATAGATCTATGCAGTTTATGGTTTCGTTAATATTGAGATCCAGATGTGGCCCGTTTATGAAGCCAAACGTTGTGAAGCAAGACAAATCTGATGAGGATTTGTTGAGCGAAGCTACGAGGAATAACGTTGATGAAGTTCGTGAAGGATATAACAATATTGATAATAGGAATCATGATTTAAACGGTGTGGAGATTAAAGATGAAAGTGATGAGTTCACGTCTGTATTCAAAGTTGATGTCAATTCTGGTGAAACTTTGGCCACAATTTTGTTGAAGCACATGGATACATTCCACAAGTTGGCTGAAACACTTGGACAAAAATATACATATAGTTGGCGGATGGGTAAAGCGGTTGGATTTTTCGTTACACTGTTGAGAAAACCAGTCAATATTGTGAAAGACCTTGTCAACACAGATAACGTTAAGCAAGTTGAACAGAATAAAGGTGTTTCTGATGTTTTAAATTCTGTACCATTGGTATTATCCAGTGCAGAGGAAAAAGTGAACAAGCTGAACAATGAAGAATTGAATAAAAAATCTTCTTCAGCAGCTAATTTCACCGACAATGGTGACACTTATTTAAATCCCGGAAATGATGAGACTCCGCAAGATCATCAAAATTTTGATATGAATGGAAGTTTATTCAATCCGTTATTTGAAAATTTAGATTCAGTCAATTTGATGACAAATTCAGGGTCTATGAATCCAATGTTTTCACAATTTGATATGAATGATTCATCACAGCAACAAGATATGTTTATGGATTTGAATTCCAATAGACCCAATACAGTTCCCGGTGGAGGAGATTCGGCTTTCAAATTTGAAGGATTGATGCCAGATATCGATATTCTACAAGGAGGCGGGTCAATAATTGAAAACTTTATCAGTATTGACGATAAGACATCTAACGATATAGAATCAGGAGAATTCGGTAATATATTTTCTAATAGCAGTTGGTTTAGTTAGTCCATAACAACATATAATACCCTTTTTAATTTACTAATGAGATATGAAAATACATGAATTATACTAATATTAATATTAATATTATACGAATAATTTTGGAGTCCGCGTATAAGAATTCAAGTCCGATATTCCCAGCTTAGCCTGGATGTTGCCCCGTACCAGTTTTTTCCAATGGGTAATGTCGCGAATTTTCCTGATTCTCCGTTTTAAATTATTAAATCCATTCAAAATGTTTGTCTTTTCCCAAAAACTCAGCGGTATACAAACAAATAATCATTTGTAAACTGGTTAATGGCTAAGCGCTCTGTTATTTAACATAGATTCATATCCCATTCTTGGATTGCTAGTGCCTTACAGCTTTCAGATTGATTTTGACATATTAGTTTGATCATAAAGTCCCAAAGTGAATTTTTGCGTAAAGCACCAAATCGGCATTTGACACACTATGACCGAGCAGCCCAACGGTTCTAATTCAAATGAACCAGATACCATCAAAACACCGCAGGAATCACAAAATGTCAGTTCGCCTTTGAAAGATGGAAGTGATAAGCAGCAGAGAAAGAGAATGAGGGTTCCTACTTCTTGCTCTGTTTGTCGGAAAAGAAAGATCAAAGTGAGTGTGTTTGCATGGACTTAATTACTGTCGGAAGTTTTTTTTTTTTTACTTTCGCCTGTGTATGATTTCCAGTGCCCTTCTGGCAAAGGGCCCCTTCTGCCTGGACTTTACCGGAAGCTCTGTTCGGAGAATGAACGAAAAGACTAACTTGAATTAATAGTGTGATAAAGTGAAGCCAATATGTGGGAGCTGTATGAAGAGTAGTGTTGCTCATCTATGTTTCTATGAGGAACCATCATGGATAAGCTCGGATGAATTGCTGAAACATGCAAAAACTGGGAAGAATAATTTACAACAAACTCAAGAAGGTGCCAACTCCGATACTTCATCTTTGAACGTGAACGATTTATCACCAGCTGTCCAAAGCAAAATTGAAAGCTTGAACGATAAGATCAAGCAATTAGAGGCATCAATCGCTGTTACTGAGCTATCGAGATCCGCTTTACCTGCTTTCAACAGCTTGCACACAAATCAAAATAGTGTATCTCCTCAACCTCCACAGCAATTATGTCATTCGCAGCCATTACCGAATTTTCAGCTTCCCCAAAATCAACAACAACAACAACAACAACAACAACAACAACAACCTAATCAGATACAACCTCAATATCAACACAATCAATACCAGAATAGCTACTATAACCAACCTCCCCAATCTACACCTTACTATCAAGCGCAACCTGTCCTGACTCCTCAGCCAATACCGGCGAATTCACAACAGAATTATCAATCAAGATCTTTGAACAGCATTTGCGTTCCTCCGCTAAATGAACTAAATAAATACGACCTCGATTTGGAAGAAAAAGTTGATTTCTATGATTTTTTCCCCCATCTGATCAAGAAACGTCGTTTGGAATGCCATGGTCCATTATCGTTACTCTCTTGCATGAAAAGAGATATTTATCTCAAAGTGTTATGGGCCCATGTTTGGAAAACATTAGAACACGCAAGAGTTCAAAGTGCACAACATGGGAACTCTAAACAGTTCAAAGAGTGTAATGGGAAAGATAAAAAACCACATAAAACTTGTGATTTGATAGATCATATCGATCCATTGACTTCGGAAACAATGACCCAAGGCAGATCATCAGCATTACATAAAGAACTTAAAAGGGGAAAGATCAACCAAAAGATTGAAAGTTTGAACAACCCAACTAGATCCATTGATGAGATCCTATTGGAAGCTCTGCCCACAAAGAGAGTCATAATGGTTCTGGTTTTCAGATTTTTCAAGTTTGTCTATCCAATGTTGCCATTTGTAGATGAGAGCACATTTCTGTATGAGGCTAATACGGTATGCCCCGTAACATATGAAGACTCCAAAGTGGAAAAATTGAATATCTCCAATAAATACGACTACAGTGTTCTAGGGTTACTACTTTTACTCATCAAAATTGGTCATTTGAGTATTTCAGAAAAGGAATTTGATGAAAAACCTGATTTGAAAATTCTGAAAAATTATAAACTGAGTCCGAATATCATAACAGCTGTCAAAAAATGTTTGGATCACTATAAACATTGGAGAAAACCATTCTCATTACGTGTTATGCAGCTATTACTGTACCATAGGCTATATTACAAATTGTGTCACGAAGATGATGATGTTAGCGATGGCAGTGAATCACAAATACTTCTGGGAAGTTTATTTTCAAGTGCATATGCCCTAGGTCTACATAGAGACCCTTATAAACTAGCAGAAATGACCAAGACTGTGAAAAAGGGTTTACATGCTGAGACTTGGAGAAGAGTATGGCACAAACTACTGGAACTGGATACAACCAAAAGTATTGTAACGGGGCTTCCGTTACACGTTGCTGATGATCGCTTTTATGATACTTTACTGCCTTCAGGAGATGCTGATGATGATGCAATTGATAAATTTGTTGCAAAAGATTTCAAATTCGTTGAACTAAAGAATGAAATATTCAGGCAAGTAGTTACAACTACTACAAATATGAAAAGTCCACCGTCGGTGCTTGACATTTTGCATCTAATAAAAAAATTGGAGAATTTTTCACAATTTAAAATCGGCTCATTGAAAGAGATTTTGAGTGACAAAACTCTGGCAAATTATGCAGTTGTGAAAAAAATGACATATCTTTTTGAGGTCACAACAGTACTATTAAACTTGAATCAAAAATTATGTGAACATTTCGAAAAGAAACGTAATATCAAAAAGACATACAAATATATGGAATCAAGTTTAAAGATATCATTAAGAATTATAAACACTGCAATGAACATAGCTTTCAATGAAGATTTATATGTGGGTAAAGGTTTTGCCTACTATTTTAGACCACATGCTGCCAATGCGATTTTCAGGGCATTTCTACTGTTGAACGGTGTTGCACTAAGATTGTCACAAGCAAAAACTTTGACAAAGACTCATCAAGGTGAATCGTCAAGATACAAAATATATGACAAGTTCATCAAGTTGATCCTTTTCAATATGGAGAATACTTTACAATTAATGACTAAAATGTGCGCCAATCATTACAATTTCTCAAGAATGGTGGCAGCATTTAGTGTTTTGTTCCATGTTGTCAAAAAACCAGACTTTGATTTCGATCAAGCTGGTGTTAGTGCTATTGGTGATAACACTGGCAATGACAATCTAATGCATAATCATCTACAAGATTTGACCGCTGATGATCTGCCTCAAGATAATTTTTTGATGGAATTGCTAGATTCGGAGCTATTACATTTGATGGAATATGCAAATTCAAGTCTAGTCACAGTGTTACAACCTGCTGTTGGTAAACCACGTTCAGGTCAAGCCAAAAACGCTAATGCCTCCCATGATCCTAACGATAACAACTACAAATTTCCAAATAGCAGCGGAGGTAACGGTGCAGGTAATAGTGGACAATTCTATGATCCAGTCAATGGCTTCACTAAAAGATCTAGTGCTTCAACCGACTCATCGGTTTTCAATTTATCACCATCAGCTATTAATCAAAATAACATATTCAATCTTGAAAGTGAAGATACAAATAAGTTGTTGGGGGTTCCAAACTTGGACGAATTGAATGGTCTGACTGCTGATCGCTTTGCATCCGATTTGGTTTCAAGTGAAGAGTATGCTAGTTTGTTCGGTATTTTCGATGAATACGGAGGATACGAAGTTGGAGGTATTTAAGTAATTATGCTAACGTGTACTATTCTCTTTATTCATGAATGGAATTTTTTAGATGCATGAAAGATCTCAAATTAGACATTTTGAAGTTTTGAAAGAATTTCTTGAACTTGTAGACTTATCATCTTATTTCCCTTATCCTCAAAAGCCTCTAGTTGGTGCTTTATATCGGAAATTTCGTACTTACTGAAGACCTGTATCAATTGTGATGAGAATTTTGTAAGCAAAATACCAATGAGTAGAGAATAATAGTGTTTGTGCTCGCCCTCCAAGCTAGTTTGAAGCTTGTATAACTTTCTAACATTCGGTCTTTCGACTGTTGTAAGCCCACATGTTTCATCTTCTACTAAATTTATCAATAATCCCAACTCTAACAACCCAACAGGTGTGTTAGAATTCTCAATACAGCTTGCAATGGACTGATACACCAAATCTTTTCTGAATACAGGTGGATAGTTTCTGGCTGATAATACAATCAAGAGCTTTAGTGACGACACCTTGAAGTCTCCTCCTTTTTTATTAAGTTGCAAAACCTCTTCAATTATTTCATTGAAACTATCGCTCACCTCGTCTCGAGAACTCAAATATCGCTCTAGTAAAATCAACGACATATTCACCATTTTTCCCTCCTTTGAAGAGCCCTTTGGAAGACTCTTGAAAGCTGTAATGATATGAGGGAATAGTTCATCATTTATGAATAAGTTATTCTGGATCAGTAGAGTTAGCGCAAAAAATTTCGGGCTATAATCTTTATCTAACTTTTCCATTAAATCACCAAAAGCTGATTTTGTCATTCGACTCTCTTTCTGCAAATCTATTGAATCTGGATTTTCTAAAAGCCTTATAACTATTCTCATGAGATGGTCATCGAACTCAACATTCCCATTACCGTCTTCGGTAATTTTACAGAGTATAAACCCAAAAGTGAATAACTGTGCCTGGCTATCGATGTCTATCACTTTCTGTAAACTGGGTAGACCATGATGTTTGACAAACTGTGCAAAAGGGTCATCAAAAAGCCGTATAGCAAGCTCAATTAAGGAAGAAGTTGCTGATTTTGAACTAATCCCTTCCAAGATGAAGCTCAACTCATCAACATATTGTGCGTTTTCACCTTGTGCTCTTAAATTATTGATAGAGTTCAAACCTTCCAACTTATCAGTATCAGCTTCACTAGCAATGGTGTTATCGCCTTCTTCTCCCAGATCATCTTTGCTATCATCCTCTTGCTTGTCTAAAAGAAAGCTCCTTTGTAATCCGTATCCTCTTTTAGCCTTGGGTATTCTCACAGAATTGGTATTTTGGCTAGGTGTTCCAGACTGTGAATCCGGAGCAGATGTTGTTTGTTCATGCTCGTCTTGGGTGTCAGGTTGTTCTGGGGTAGAGACGTTTAGAATCTCGTGGGTATCAACCACGATTTCATTTGTTTCAAGCTCAGGGGACTCAGGTTCGTCACGATCATCAATCTCTAGCCTCATAGTCTTCTTCTTTGGTGCACTATCGTCCCCTAAATCTGAGAGAAAGTCCCAGGCATCAGCAACAGCCGACTCATCAGCTATTTTCACAGGTTTCTTGGGGCTTGCAGACCCTTCTTTGAAATTTAAAAGCTTCGGAGTGATAGTGGAATTGGATGGTTTCACATTTTGTTGTTTGACGATTGGAGAGCTCGTTGATGATCTAGAAGGCGACCACGACGGCTTCACTGATGACTCTATGAAATAAGTACTCAGCTTAGGTTCTGGTGATTTTGTTTTTCTTTCAACCTCCGGCTCACTCTTATGATCTTTCTTAATTGCCGATGCTTTAAGGGGCCTGTGTCTTGTGCGGTTGACCTTCTTTGGTGAAGCTGAACGAGGACCTTCATCTTCCTTGATATCGAAAACTCCAAAATCAAAATCCTCCTCTCTATTACTAGGGTTTATCCTCTTGGCTCTCTTGGGAGAGCTGAATGGAGAAGTCAATGGGATATCTTCACTTTCCAAACTATCTGACGATAAAGCTGTCTGAGATATCAGGTTATTCCTTTTTGTAGGTGAAAACTCAACTTCTTTTTGCTGCTTGGTACCGTATCTTTTAGCGGATTTC
>JAJMFL010000007.1:102154-128401 GCA_030574755.1 Hansenula silvicultrix
AGCGATGAGATGAGCTCAAATGATCAGATTGTATATGGAGAGAGAATAGAGAATACACAGAGAGTTTGTGTAATTCTGATTGAAAGTTAACCAAGTTAGAAGGTAATTAACTCAGCGATGGATGACGGACTGCTATTGAATTTCAGCACGGAGTCTTCTGCACCTGCACCAACAAAGTCCAAGACCAAAGTCACTGGCGGTAAATGGAAAGAGCGTCGTAAAGCACAGTTATCTGCTAGAGGTATAAAGAAGAGAGATCCTACGAGATCTGGTGTCAACGCCCAAGCTGTTAAGGACAAGCCAGTAAGCGATGCCTCTGAAGACAAATCAAGCGAATTGAAACCTTCCAAACCAGTCAAGAAAAGATCAGCTCCATCGGAAAATGAAAATAAGGGACCATCTAAACAAGCTAGGTTCACTGAAGGTAGAGGTACAGCAGGTAAAAACGATACATATGTTTCTTCATTATTCACATCAAACCCAGAGTTGACCAAGAGAGATTACGACAAGGAAATGGAGATTCATGAGCCATCGAATGCGCCTTTAGCTGATGCTACAACTTTCAATGGGCTTGGGATCAACGAAATTCTGGATAAGCATTTAACAGAACATTTGTCATTGAAGCATCCTACTAAGATTCAAAGATCAGTTCTACCCAGATTATTAACCAGGGAAAGAGATTTATTTGTTCAGGCTCAAACAGGGTCTGGTAAAACACTGGCATTTGTACTTCCGATTTTCCAAAAATTAATGGAAATCAAGGAATTGAACAGAACTACTGGTATTTTTGCATTGATCTTGGCTCCAACAAGAGAATTGGCAACTCAAATCTATGGTGTTATCGAGACTTTAACCCGTTGCTGTCACAGAATTGTGCCTGGTATAGTCATTGGTGGTGAAAAGAAAAAATCTGAAAAGGCAAGGTTGAGAAAAGGTGTCAATATTCTAGTGGCAACACCTGGTAGACTTGCCGATCATATTGAGCATACAGAAAGGCTAGATCTCTCCAACATAAGGTATGTTGTCCTTGATGAAGGTGATAAATTGATGGAACTGGGGTTTGAAGAAACAATCACACAGATTTTAACCGATATCGAAAAGACATCACGCATTGCTGCTACAACTAAAATGTATCCAGCTCTACCGCACAAGAGAATCAATGTATTGTGTTCTGCTACAATCAAGGGAAATGTCAAGAAACTAGGTGAAATTTCATTGAGCGATGCTGAAATGGTTAATAACAATTCTGTTCCAGATGCTGATGATTTGGAAATGGCAGAAACTGTTGCAGCACCAGATCAGTTATTACAACAGGTCTGTGTTGTTCCGCCAAAATTAAGATTGGTCTCTTTAGGATCAATTTTAAAAGATATAACTGCTCAGACATCTGGATCTCGTACAATGATTTTCCTTTCATGCTCAGATTCAGTAGATTTCCATTTTTCTGTTTTCGCTAAAGATGGTAAAGTTTTCAACAAAGTTTCACAAGAATATGAATCTCCTAGGGATTCTCAAAGTACCGTTTTAACCTCGCCTTTATTAGGCGATAACACATTTGTTTACAAGCTTCATGGTTCTCTATCGCAACAGACACGTACAGCTACATTAGCAGCATTTTCCAAAGCTCCAGAAGACCAACACACAGTCTTGTTTTGTACAGATGTTGCATCAAGAGGTTTAGATTTGCCATATATCTCTACAGTTGTTGAATACGATCCACCGTTTGCTACAGAAGATCATTTACATAGAATTGGTCGTACCGCTCGTGCTGGTAAGTCTGGTAAATCATTCTTGTTTCTTTTACCCACTGAGGAAAAATATTTGGAGCTTATTGAACACTATCATCCAAATGGTGTGAAACACAGATCATATGAAGATTTGTTGAAAACAGGATTTGGGAACAAATGGGATTTTGATGCTACAACATGGCATTTGAACATTGAAAGATGGCTATTGGAAGATCAATCAACACACGAGAAGGCTGTTAAGGCATTTACAAGTCACATTAGAGCCTATGCTACACATATATCTTCTGAAAAATCAATATTCAATTTAAAATCCTTGCATTTGGGTCATTTAGCTAAGAGTTTTGGTCTTCGTGAGACACCTAAAAAACTTGGAGGTAAAACTTCCAGTAGTGAAAGTGGTAAGAAGAAGAAAGAGAATCCAAAGGATAAAATGTTCAGAATGGCTAGAATGACTGCCAAAGCTCAAAGTGACGAATTCAATTTTATGTGATGATGATATTAAATGAATGTATTTGTATAGAATTTTTAAAACTTCACGGTAAAGATAAAAAGCTCTGTAAGGTCCAATGATTGTACATATCTTACCGGGTTCTTCTGTATCATTCCTATTGAAACTTATATACTCTCTTCCCATGTCAAACTGATTCCCCGTCAAAATCTATTATCTCCGGCTCTATATAACCAAGTATCGGCCGAACGAACTGATCTTCAATGTACTACAAATTTGACATCACAGCATATCGAAGTGATGGAAGATTAATAATGAACTGCATAGTCTCCTTAATCAATTTGCAAACTGTCTTATTCCGTCATGTTTTCTAAAATATTCTACTTATTGTATTGTTAATATAAAATATTAATCTATAAACTTTTAAAGTATAAATAAAATATTATTAGCAGTTAATTTTAAAATATACACCTTGATCCAAGAATTAAATGCATTTAAACGGACAAAAGAAGCAGAAGAGTATAAACCTCAACGTAAATTTAACCATAAGCATTACATAAACACTATTTAAACGGTGATTACAAAGAGATGTTTATTAAGTTATCTATTATCTATTTGCTTAACTAATCAATACACTTAATAAATCTGTCAAGAGGTATCGGGTATTTGAACTTTCAAATGTAAACACAAAAAGTGAGTTCCAATATACATAAAGTCTTTACCAAAAGACTAAAGTTTGTAGTAGTGGCAATTGGCTTTGAGTTTGGATATCACAGAAGGGCAGAATGACTGCTATCGGTACATATTTGTGTTTGTACTGAGAACTTACGTGGCTTTATTATTATGTGGCTCTGTGTTTACTCATTTGGACATAGATAAATAGCCGTCAGTTTTTCAATCATTTGATATTCCTTCAGTTCTTCTACAGCTCACCAAGAGTTGTGTCTTTCAATGACTGCTTGAAGGTGAAAGGTTAACGTGTCCTGTCTTCAACAGTGTCATATATCCATAGGCTTTTCTTGCAATTGGCTTGATGAAGGTGCAGTTTATGGAGCTATCACTGTTCAAAAATTTGAAAAGTGCTAATGGACAACCGCTGGTGAAGTTAGATTGGACTGGCCCCCTTAATTTCAATCTAATTCTTTTATCACTGAGTAGATTATTGATGGTTATAGCTAAGAAGACTTCAGGTGAAGAGTTGATCATGCTTGCATTCAACCATTACTCCTCGTCTCCCTAACTTCAAAGGAGACATCTCCCAATTTCCTCTCTCATAAACGCCAAATCGATCTCATCAGCCCCTTGCCTAATCAGCATTAAATCATTACTTCTTCAGCTCATCACCTTGCCAACATCAAACGGTTGGCATATCAAATAAAATTTTCCTTACAAAACTGCAGAAAGACCAGCTTCAATCAAACATGTAGTTACAATAAAACTGTGATGTTTGCTGTTGGCAGTTGTTTCCCAGAAACTCTTTGAAGTTTTGATTTAGGGGCGTGAGGGGGCAAGCAGATAATAATCTTTAGTGGTGAGACCAGATGGACTTAGATCGGCTAATATCTCACTTTATTGCAGGAGCAAGATTGATATAGATATTATATCATACTGTATGAAACTCAAGCACAACTGCGTACGTGGTATAGCGATGGTATTAACCGAAAAGCTCATCGTTACGCCAAAGGTGGGTAGGAAGGGGTCGACTAGTGGATGTCTATCAAGCTTAAATTTGAGTGCTATTGTGCCAAATGTTTTGAAGAAGATCACGAATGATGACATCCAATCATTCTGAGCCACCTACTAAGGATGAGGTACGAGTTTTTATTGAACTTATCTATTTATATGTATTTATATTACAATTCAATCAATGTCCTCTCAACTGGATTGCATCAACAACATATCTGGTTATAAGCTCGATATCTTGCGATTCAAGTTTATAATTCTGTAGAGTGGTTTGTTAGTAAAGCAGTGCCATATATGAAGCCCAGTACATAACTCACTTTTTTTATCACTTTGAAATCGACAGTTCTTTGAAATTCTTGGTCATCGACATTGACTGATTCTCCCTTGATGAAACCAAGATCATAGGTATCCTTGTTTCCATTTTCCGATATGTTGATTACTATAAGCTCTTTTGTGTCATCTTGTATACCAAATCTTTTCAAAGAATCCATAATCTATGGGTAATGTTAGTACTATATTGCAACCCACTCCTGCAATATCTTATATTTACTTACGTTTTGCGTTGGCGATAAACTAAATATAACTTCAGAGTGGAGCGTTCTAGTTCTTATTTTATCTCCTGTATAGTCCAGAAGTGCTCTATAAACCGCAGCTATCAATTGTTCAGCTGAGACTATGGTCTGTGCATTGATGAATGCAAAATTGTAGTCTTGATTTCCACTTATAAGATTTTGCTTGATCTCTGCAGCGTTTTGAACATTTGTGAACTTGTGAAGTGAGATTTTGAAATCTGGGAATTGCGGTATAGTTATATTCAAACTCTTGGAACTCATATTCAACTTTGTAACCTTTTCTCAGTTATAGCCAGCTCCTCTTTATCAATAGTGTCAATCAGATTGTTAACTCACCGCTTTGCTTAATAAAAATTCGTTAGTTCCGATAAGGCCACTTCATGGAGATTGAGAAATAACAATAAGTGAATTATAAACGGTAACACCTATTGTATCAGTTCAGTGGTATCCAAAGGCGCTTGAATAACTGGTATTTAGAGGATACCAGGTGACCATGCCTTCGTCTTCAGTAGCATCAACTCCAACAAGAAACGGTGAACAGGTTGAATACATTCAAGACACAGCATCATTCCAAAGTGACTCTACATTTAGAACTACACCTGTCAAACCACTGAGGACCCATTCTTCTGGAAGTCCGTTTCTTCCTTCAAATACTTCAATAAGCTCATCAACAACAAAGGGGAAACGATTTGACGAAAGGATAAGAAGTAGGTTCAGTGATCTTATTAGAAGTTCTACCCCGAACTTGGATATACAGGACTCGGAGGAAGATTCTGATCAGAGCGGCAATGGGTTATCATCAATCAAATGGGCCAACTTACGACAATTGAATGAGCACTTACAATCCAGTCATGCAAAGCAGCTATACGGTGATACGACTTGTGTCGCTCCTGGGGATATTGTCGCCTTGGGAACTTCTAAAGGTTATATTCTAATCTATGATTATCATCAAAACCTCCTACATGTTTTAGGGAAGGACACTAAAGCAACCACAAGTGGCAAATTGACTTCAATCGCAATCTCAATGGACTCTACACATGTTGCTAGTGGTTTTGAGTCAGGGGATATCATGCTGTGGAACATTGGGTCGCCAGAAAAACCAGTATCGCACATTCAACCATTAAATGAATCCAATTTCAACAGCGATGGTCATCCTGCAAACTCTGCAATTAATAACATAACGTTTGTCGGTAAGAGACGTTCTGTGCTCATATCGTCCGATGTAAATGGGCTTGTATTCTACCATCAGTCAAATAGAAGAATCCTAGGTACCACTGTATCAACAAGAAAAATTTTAGGTAGTTATCAAGTATTCAGAACACAAAAACCTGTAACAATTTTGGGATGTTCTGCCTTGCCGTTGGGTCCATCGGTGGATTTTTTGGATACGCAGGGTATTGTTGCACTTTTAACAGAAAATGCTTTACTTATAGTGTCAACTACACATGCAATCAAAACTCAATTTAAAACTGGGAAGCCAAAAATCTTGAAGAATAAGCCTGGGAAATCGGGATGTCTTTCTTGGTTCCCTGCTTTCAAAGATAAGAATGGCGTTAAGTCACCAGCAAAGTTGGTATATTGCTGGGACAATGTACTCACAGTTCTTGAAGTGATAGCTAGAAACGAGATGATTTCCTGCGAGGTCAAAAGAAGATGGGTTTGTGAAGAGGATATGATGGCTGTTCAATGGATAAGCGAGTCTGCGATAGGATTGATTACCAATACTCAACAAATGATATTATTGAACGAGAAAAGTATGAAAGTATCTTCACAGATTGATCTTATTTCGAGGCATATATACAAAAGTGAATTATGCGCAAAATCATTTCCTCACGCAGATACTATTGGAAGCTATGCTGCCTCCTATAAATCCTTTAGAGGCAAAATCTTTTTAGTGGGGAAATATGAGTTATTTGTTGGTTCCATACCCAACTGGCTAGACATCTTGTATGAAAAAATCAACAAGGGTAAATATATCGAAGCCATTAATAAAGCAAGAAATTTTTATGTCGGTACAGATGACTTGGAAGTGGTGGGACTTCCTGCAGAAAACTATAGCAGGCATCAAGTTGTCCTAAAATATTTAACTGAAATCGTGAAAGGTAGCGCAACACAAATTTTGACTTTAGGTATTAATGAAGACCAATATGAAATTGCCATCAAAGAGTTTCTGTACTCTTCTATCAAGGCGTTTGTCTCAGCAGATGCCGAGCCTAATAACTATGAGGATTTGTATGAAATTTTCAAAGCTAATTATCAGTCTGATTATTTCTTTAACGCTCTAGAACCTTTCATTTTGGGAGGATTCGTCAATGTTCTTCCACCGTTGGTGCTTAAAGATATGGTTACCTTTTACAATACAAAAAATAATAAGGAAACATTGGAGCAATTAATTTGTCTTTTGGATATTAAAAGTCTTGATATTGACTATACGATAAATTTGCTCAAATCAAACAACCTGCGGGATAGTTATATTTATATTTGGAATAAGCTTTTGAAAGACTACATTACACCGTTTGTTGAGTTTGTTGAAGATATAAAAGATGGAAAAGAAGACGCAGTTAAGGTATTTGGGTATTTGACTTACATTTTGACGGGGAGACAATATCCCACTGAGAATTTCATTGGAGGAGATGACGAGTACGATGCAAAATTGTCGCTGTATTATGTTTTATTCAATGGATCGTATATCGAGTGGCCAGTAGCAAGTGGCCACTGTGTCTATGTGAACGATGATGAAAACTTGAATTTTCCATACCTTCATCTTTTGATTGACTATGATTCCGAGCTATTTTTTGCAATGTTGAATGAATGTTTTGAAGATACACTATTGAATGAGGATGAATTATCAAGTTCGGACTGGAAGTTGAAAGTCAACAGACAATTTGTTATCGATATACTGATTGAGATGTTCTCAGAAGCTTCATTCTCTCCTGAAGCAAGATTAAATTATTCAATATTCTTATCAAGAAACTATCCAAAATTTCAGCAGTTTATAAGATTATCAGAAGATATTTTGGAAAATCTTATTCGAGAGCTTTCGAATTATAATGGACAAGATTTTAAAAGCGACTGCGAACTTAGTTTACAAAGCTTACTATCAGTTTATCAGCCTTCTAATAGAGATGAATTATTACATAAAATTCAGGAAGCTGGTTATAATGATGTTTTGATGAATGTTTATTTGTCCAATCAGAGGTACAGTGATGTGCTTGAACTTTGGCTCAAATCTGACAAATCTAATTCTACAGAAACCACTGATGAGATTTTGGAAAAATGTTTCAAATCTACTGAAACTAAACCAAGCGAACGGTCTAAAGTACAAAAAGTCATTTTGAATCAGTTTACCGAGTTGATAGAGTATAATACATTGAAAGTTGCAAGGATACTGAACAATTATTTCCCAAAAAGTCACAAAATTGCCTTAGCATTGGAGGATTTGCATTTGAAGCATCTATACCTATTATCACTTTCTCAACTTGAATCAAATGGTCAGTATGTTATGAAGATCGAAGAAAGGGATGAGCTTATAAAAACATTTGCCAAATATGACAAAAAGGCACTGGATGAATACATAAAATCGTTAAAAGCATCGGACTATACTTTTGATTTAGCAATTGAGTCTTTGAGAATTTCAGAGGCCACTGATACACTAGTTTATCTTTTCAAAAATCAAGGTCGTTTTGAAGATGCTTTGAACGAAGTTTTGGCTCAAATGAAAAATTTAGTTCATAGGTTACCGAAAGTGATAGCAAATGGTAACAAGGATGAAATTAGTCATTTGGAAAATGAAACTTGGAATTTGCTGTTTATGGCCATAACGTTATCCAATCATGATGGACCAACTACACAGACTAAAAACACAAACTCATTATCAGTTAACGAAAAAATGTGGTTAACATTGATTCATTTCACCGTTAATCTTTTCAAGTCTTTCGATAAAGATGAAACTCCAACTAAAGTCCTTGACATTATAAGAAGATTAGTCCAAGATTTGTTCACCAGTTTGATCAATACAAGAGCTAAAATAAGTAGTTTTAGAGTTAATGAAGAAGGCATAAATGAACATCAAAGTTCTTTTTTGAAAATATACTCAAAATTTTTGGAGTCATCATCGACGAACATTACGCTATTAGGTGATGTAAGATCAGTTACAAATGAAATATATCTAGCCTTTTCATATGAAAAATATGTTCTACAAATTACATCACAATTGATTAATGAAGGAATATTCAAAACCATGGAACAACTTTCAGCTAAAAATCTTAAAGGATGGTCTGTTTTACATTATGAATGTGATGCTTGTGGTAAAACCATATGGGGAAGAGGTATTGAGGCTGAAGCTTATTGTAAATGGGAGGAGAGACAACGTAATGAAACAGAAGCTAGAAATGAAGATGAAACCGATCCATATTGCTTGGTGAGCTTTAGCTGCCGTCATCAATTCCATAGAAACTGTTTGAGGAATTTAGGTGTTAAGAAGGAACTCTTTTGTGTTATTTGTCAAAATCAAGATGCTCAATGATGTTTAATAATGGTGGTTTATCTGTTCGGAGTTATGTTCAAAATGTTTCGGAAATATGTAAAGCTGTTGATTTTGTGTCAAAACGGTGACAGAATTGATTAAACACAAAGTTGAAATAATATCGGGAAATAAATAAGATGATGATGGGAGGGAAAAACATGGAAAGTAACATGAACGGTACAAAATCAAAACCAACAATTTAATCAAAATGAAAATGTTGATTTTACGTGCTATTTTGTTGAGTGGTGCTTTTTTAAACAAGATTCAAGCTTCTGTTTTAATTTCATCAACTGAAAGTAACGAATTCGGTGCTTATGTTAACCCAAATCCTAAAAACATTTGTGAAGGGGAAGAATTGGATACGTTAACTACATGTGCGAGTGAAGTTTTAGCAAGATTAGATGAATGTAAGCCAGATGATTTAGCTTGTGAATGCTGTGCATTACAAAGTATGAAGCGTGATTGTTATGGGTTATGTCCAAATACACCCTCTGGTAATTTTCTTGCAGTTTTATATGATGATTGTGAAACTATGAATGATGTTAATGCATGTAATCTTCCATTTAAGAAACATGATGCTCATATTGCCAAATTTTTAAGACCAAATTCTAGAATTCCAGTGGAAGATAAAGAGCCAGATTTTATTCTTCAATCAGTTTTTGAAAATCAAACAAATGTTTCAAATTCATCAAATTCATCAATCACTAGCTTTTTGGAACACAAACAAGATTTAGAAGAATTTTTCACCCCTGGGAATCATTCATTAAATGTTACTTCAAATTCTACAAATTTATCAAATTCTTCATTCCCATATGAAAGTTCTGGGGTTCAAATTCAAACATTTTGTGGAAATGCAATCTTGTTGTTGATGACGGGCTTATTGGGTATATGTGTTTCTATTGTTTTTTTTTAAAAATACTTGATCTGTGGGTTGAGAAAATGAGTATAGTTGGGTCTACAATTAACATATTATTTACATTATATTTCTCAAAACAGTTGGGCAGAGATGAATTGATTATACTATTTTGTTTCATCCATCCATTGTAGAGTTCTTTTAATACCTTCTTCTAGATCGATTTTTGGTTTATAATTTAAAATTTCTTTTGCCTTTGCAATATTATGATAACGGTAAGCACAAACCACTTTCACACGAAATGGAGTTAAACCAGGTTCTTTTTTCAAAATTTTAGAAAAAAATTCTGATAAATAACCAGCCAATATAGCAATAGGTCTATTTAGGACGATATTAAAATTAGCGACATGACCATCAGCTTTCCAAACAGTACGAGCTAAAGTCCAAAAATAAGTTGGAGCATCATTTGTAATGAAGAATTTTTCACCACCAATCTTTGCAGATAAAATTGGGTCTAGTAATTTTTCTGCAGCTAAAACATGAGCATCTGCTACATTCCCAGCATAGGTCCAATCGAATAAGTTATTATTATCACCAATTTGAAATTTTGATTGACCCAATTCCGCAACTCTTCTCAAGTTTGGAACCAATTGACGATCACCAGGTCCAAAGATACCCGCAGGTCTTAGTGCCACTGTTAAAAACCCATCTTTTGGAGAATTTGAATCAAGAACGAATTTTTCCGCAATAGCCTTAGTTTCATTATATCCATCCATTGGGATTTCAGGTATAGGCCATGATTCATCTGCGTTATATATATCTTGGCCATTAAAGATAACACCAGCGGATGATGTATATACCAATGCTTTTACACCTTCCTCTTTAGCACATTTTATCAAATTTTCTGTACCGTGTATATTAACCTTAACGTAGATATCTTGGTTTAATCCATGCATTGGAGAAGCTGAATGTACCACCACTGGTGCTTTACTTGATCTGATTGCAGCTTTCACATCTTCCGGGGAGGTCAAATCGCCTTTATGGAATGTTATTTCTTGTTGATTGAATGTAAATATTGATGGTAACACTGTTGGAAGTGGACGTACATCGAAAACATGAATTTCTGGTCTTGGTGATAATTCATAAAATTGTTGGATCAAGTGTAGACCTAAAAACCCTGAGCCTCCTACTAGTAATACTGAATCCAATGCCATCTTGCTTTTCTTGCCACTACGGTTAATATATTCAGTGTCAGTGGGGATCACACTGAATATTTCAATCTCTTCCTCGTTTAGAAAGTAAAATCATCCGTTTAATACTTGAAAATCTGCCAAAAGCCGCGAAAATTTAATGATAAACCAAAAAGGCATAAACCCATCATACTTGATACCTGGTGAGAAAGAAGTAAGTAATATCTCCTTGGCTATCTCAATCGGGTAGAGGGTAAGTGAATTGAGTATTTGTCGATACAATCAATTCAATTCATTCCAATTCAGTGATAAAACTCTTTATATAAGTATGATATTGATTACATAAGTAATTATATATATTTGTTTTTTTCTTGAATTACGAGGGTGTACTTTTAATCAAATTCCGACCTAAAAATTGAAAACAGAAAACAATTAAAACAAAATGAATTAGAACAGTAACAGGAACAGTAACAGGAACAGTAACAGGAACAAGTAGTAGTGGTAAGAAATTGGAAACCGGGAGTAGACACAAGTGGACTGATAGTATCAAAATGAGTAACAGAGTGTTCAGGAATGGGCAGAGCGCTGATCATTTGAGATCTCCATACGCTAGGAACTCTAGTTTTAAGAGTCCAGCGGCTACAAGAACATTACAACCAAAAGTGAGTATATTGATTGATATTTCGAAGAAGATTGATAGAATGTAAGTCACTAATGGTTTACTAGACCCCTGGAAGTATATTTAGTAAAGTGAAGAAGATGTTTTCGCCTGGCGGATGGCTTACAGAGAGGGATGATACTACAATCGATGAAGATTCTGATAATAGTGTATTATCAGAATTCAATAAGGCACCTCCATCAACGATACGCCACCAAACACCTAGAAACCCTATAGATGAATTTCACAGGATTCAACACCAAAAAATTGAAGATTCTCCAAATGCTAGATTAGCTGATTTCTTCGCTAAAAAGGGTAATGAACCATTATCAGAAATTGAAGTTGAAGGTGTTAAAGCATTATTAGCTAAAACTAGTTCAGTTCCATCAAGTCCACAAACTCCAAGCTTCCATGATAATGGAAGAAGAGGCGAGGAACGCGAGCAAGAGGAAGAACCACAACAACAGATTTTAAAAGCCCAAAAATCCGAATCATCAATCAAATCAACTCCATCGTTTAAGGCAACTTATAACAAATCTACAAGTGAAGATAATACTTTTGATAACTCTATAAATTCAATCACAAGTACAAGAAAAAGACGGGTTTTCGATTTTTCTGGATTCCCATCCCCTTATAGAACTTCAAGATTCAAAGATACATCAATCTTTTTGGAAGATGATAGCAGCAACAACAACAATAATAAAGAGACACCATCACAGGATGAAGTTTCAACAAAAGAAGAAAAAAAATTAAGCAACACAGCTTCTGCTCTTTTATCATTTATTGAAGGTAAAGATGATGATACAACAAAGCAAACTGAACCACAACAATCAAAGGGAGGTAAAACTATTGATTATTCAAACCCATATGCATCAATTTCTTCTTCACATAGAAAAACTAAAAATAATAAACCTTCAAAGTTCGAACAATTGTTATTCGAACAAGAGAAGGAACTCTCACAAAAGAAACCTAAAGAGGAAAACAATTCTAACCATCCAGAATTACCACAATTGAAATACAAACCAACAAAATCTTCATCTCTTAGAGAAACAATATCTTTAAATGATACTACGGATCAATCGATCGATGATGATATAGAAGTTGAAGAATCTAAAGAAGAATTGCCAAATGATCAAGAAACCCAAGAAGAGGTCAAACCACAAATCGATACAAATGCATCAAGCCCAGAGTCAAAATTCAATAGTAAACCATTGTTTTCATTTGCCTCTAAACCAAATATACCAATTGCATCTTTATCAGATTCCAAACCCTCAGCTACTGAATCAGATTCTCCAAAAATTGAAAACTCGTCTCTTACACCATTCCAATTCAATGGATCAATAGTAACAAAGGATACTAGACCTCCAAGTTCTGAGTTTACATTTACATTCCCGAAAGCTGAAAGTTCAGGTTATACATTGAAAGATGTTGATGAAGAACTGGTTAGTTATTATAAACCTTTCTTCAAGTTTTAATAAACTCACTGTATAAGTAATTAACGTTCATTTGCATTATTCCTATATATCTGGTGAAAACTTCCAATTTTTACCTTCAAATGAAGCATAACAAAAAAATTCATTACTTAGACCGTTTGCATGTTCAGGGAAAAAAGTTGTTGGTCTTGTATCTGGATAGTTTTTACGAATTATATCTTTCATTCTTTCACCTGTGCATGAAATCAAACGATATTGCAATTCACCGTTAGAATTTTTCAAAGATCTATCAGGATTCAATAGGGCTTTTGCAGTTATTGCAGATTTTGTTTGACAATCATCTTGTAAAAAAGGTGGATCGATTAACAAGCGATGAACTTTCCCCTTTAGTTCTGGTAAGAATTCAAGTGGATTGTTGTAATCATAGAAGCCAAATCTTTCAGGATCGAGGACTTTGAATCTTTCATCGTACTCGAATAGATAAATATTCTTGGTTGGTAACTCTGATGATGCTTGTCTCTTCTTGATAGCCGCGTACACCGATGGGGCACTGACAATACAAATGATTGTTGACTCGTCTGCACCATCGAGTAACTCATCAGCTAGTATGTTTGCCGTGTGGTCATTATACTAGTTCAACAAAGTCAGTATAGTGTAATCCGTATATATGTAAACCATGCATTCATTAACTTACCCAAAATTGTGATAATTGCCAATCTTCTTGAAACAATTCCATACCTTTCTTCTCCAGGACCTCGCTTAGCTTGGTCTCTTCGAACTTTTGCTCTGCAACGTTCTTCAAAGCTTCAAATTCTTCCTGACGTTGTTCTTCTTCCTTTTTGAATTCCAAAAGCGCAGCTAATGTACTAGCAGAGAGTTGTCTATAACGTTAGTGCCAAAATCACAACAAATTTCACACAAACACAAACCACTCACAAATCTTCGTCTTCACTCATTATAAACCAATCAGGGACTCAACAGAGATGAACCTATGCAAAGACTATATAGACTCATAACTGGAAACTGGTTCAATACCAAAAAAAATTTCATACTCATCATCGAGAGAGCCATTTTCGCGATGGGGTTCAGCTTTTTTTCTTATTATACCTTTTATTGATCTGTTGTTGTTGTCATATTTGAATTTTGATCTAAGAAGGCTCAGTATTATTCGAATATAGAGAGGCAGTAGAACGTGTTGATCCGTCATGGTGAGTGATTATATGGGAACCGGTGTATATAACTATGAACTAACACAGTTTTCCAGAACTCTGTTTATAACCATGCAGTGAAGCAAATTAGTACTTTACGTAAAGATATTGCACAGTTTGAAAGTCAACTTACCACAGCTCCATTATCACTACAGGGCTCTATAGTGGCCAATATAGCCACGCTGTCCAAGACAATAGACGAATATGAATCACTAGCCAAAAATGAAACACAAGTTGAAAAACAAGAAAAAGCTCGTGTAAGGTTGGACAATTTTAAAAATGATATCAAAGAAGCAAGAAGCAAGTATCAAGAATTGAAGAAAAAAAGAGATGATCTCGTAGAGGAGACTTCGAGATCTGAACTATTGAATAGAAGGGGTCATCATTATGGTGAGGATGGAGCTTCATCTTCAACATCATCTGCAAATCCATTTGAATCTGGTAAGAATCAGTATCAAGACAAGACTCAATCAGGATTACCTTATAACCAAGGACTATACAAGGAGCATTCAACTTTATCCAGGGGGAACCAACAACTGGATGAGATTTTGGAAATGGGGAGAGAGGCGTATGAAGAATTAGTTGCATCAAACGAAATGATTAGAAAATTTCAAACAAAAATTACAGATAGTTTAACCACACTAGGCGTATCACAAGGAACCATTAGAACTATTGAAAAAAGAGCATTTGAAGATAAATGGTTATTCTATGGGGGTGCCTTGTTGATGTTTGTAATATTGTACTATATATATAGTTGGTTGGGTTGATCTATGTACACATAAAATACTATTCTTTATTTATGATTTTGTATAATAAATAGCACTAGCATTACCACTAGCAATGATTTTTTGGTTTGAGTTCAATTGTAATCTGTTGACAAAATCTGGTTTTTTCGAAAATTCTTGATTAAAAAAAGGTTCAATCAATGCAGGTGGAACAGTTGGTTTGGGTATTCTGAAAAATTTCCCATTACCTAATTCACCAAAATCATTACCACCCCAATATAATACCTCGTTATTTGCCAGTTTTATAAAAGTATGGTTTTGACCTGTTGACCAGGATTCAACTGGGATGGTCTCCAAAGATTGAGTAGATTCATTAAAATTTTTAAACTTGGTTAGTTCTTTAATCTTTATAGGATCATATTGAACATGAACAAATTGGTTATTACCAATTTGACCTTTCAAGTTACTACCGAATCCAACCATAATATCATCAATTTGCTCATCAGAGTTACCACCGGAGCTGAATTTTTTCAATAATTGAAACATTTTAATTGGCGATATCTTAACGAAACTTGTATCACCACCTGCATATATCTCAACACACTGAGGATAATAATCTCTTGAGACTAATCTATTAAAAGTTTCAATTTTTTTAGGAATTGATATGAATTGTGTATCGTAGTTAACAGGATGACCCAATTGACCATAACTATTTTCACCAAATGAATAAACTTCACCGTTGCTATCCAAGGCCAGAGTATGATAATTACCCGTGGCAATTTTAGTTATAAATCTTGATTCGATATGATCAATTTGATTTTTAGAATTTTTCACAATTTGGTTGTTTAGTAAATATATTTCAAATAGTTTGTTTAGAGGAGGTGAAGATTTAAAATGTGAATACTCAACAAGACCAAATTGTCCCTTTGATTCTTTTGATTCTTTTGTTTGAACTAAACCAGTCGAAGAAGTGAATGCTCTACCTTTATTTGTAACTGCAACGAGATGAGTTTTACCAGTTTGGAAATCCACAATTTTTTCATTCTTGGATAAAGGTTGTTCAAATTGTAATTTGGTGAAATTTTGAATCTTTGATTTCCCCAACCAATTTCTCCTAGAATCACCTTTAAATTCATGTTGAGCTTTTAAATTTTCAGGGAGATAAATGATTTCATTTCGATGATTTAATGCATAAATAACACCATTTGATATTGTAGCAGTTTGCAATTTTTCACCTTTAATAGTATATTTAGGTTCAGACCAACCTTCCCATGCAGATTTCCCTGATTTTTTCCCCAAATTTGATGGAATCTCAACGGGATTGAAACCTTGACCCCATTGGATCAAGTCACCGTGTTCATCTATAGCAAGAGCTGATTGATCACCGATATAGACATGTTTTAAGTACTTCTCATCGAACCAAGGATGTCTTAGCGGCCATTTACTGTCAGATGAGTTAGGTGGTGAATTAGTTACACCACTAGAGTTATCACCCCATATGTACAAACCTGGCACTGAACTATTATTTGAATTTTTAACAACTGGTAATTCCACTGAATTTTTCTTTTTAGTTTTAGGTGGTATATATTCATCATTATCTTGTTTATACCACCAATTTCTAATTAATGGATATTTTTGATATAATTGGAACCCACCAAACATTAAACCAAGAACCAATATCCCTTGGACCAAACCTTTCATACCTTCAATCTTTTCATTTTGCTTTTTGATTTGTTCTTGTGTCAATGGAGTATTTTTCGGGAATCCATGTTCATCCAGTTCTTCGTTTCCATTACCATGTTCATCTTCATACTTATCTTCGTTTGATCTCTTGGCATAGTATGGCTTCGAATTCAATCTATCACTCATCAATTGAGCATCATCAAACTCTTGTTCAGTTAACGATCTCTTAAACAGTACTGAGCCATTGTGGAACCGCCTTATGCTTTGTGAACCAGAACTCAACCCATAACCGCCCAACTCAGATCCAATGAATCTAGCACCATACTCAGCACCGTACTTAGCACCAGCATACACACCACTACTCTTTACCAAGCACCGAAGCATTCTCTCAATAAAATATATCCCCAGTAGACTATCCCACTTGATTGTACGTTGTAGTTACAAGTTGATGGAACTGTTTATAAATTTTTCTATGTAAGTATGGATGAATTCGCGAAAAGGCCCAATATAAAGTGGACAATTGGTGATGAAACCATTGAGCTATAGCAATACCATGTGTTAGTATCCATAGGAGAAGAATAAGAGGTCAATATGTTTAGGTTAGGTATCAGGCAATTCCATACGAGTAGGGTGCACAGGGCGGTACATTTTGATACTAGAAAGTTTGTTATGCAATTGCAAAGAGAAGGATTCTCATCTGAGCAAAGTGAAGGAGTTGTGAAGATTGTATCACAAGCGCTAAGTGATGGTATAAATTCTATTGGATCTACTTTAGTCACGAAGGAGACTTTATCCAAGATGACATATCAACAGAAAGTTGATTTTGCCAAGTTGAGAGGAGAACTACAAACGATTGATCGATCAGAGTTTCAAAATATTGAGAATCAAAATGAACGTATACGTAATGATTTAGAGAAATTAAGAACAAGAATCAGAGAAGAGATAACCAAGGCGAATGCAAGTGTTAAACTAGATTTAAATTTAGAAAAAGGTAGAATAAGAGAAGAAGGATCACAACATGAATCTCATATAAGTGAGATTAATACGAGAATTGATCAAGAAGTTGCCAATATGAAGATGCAAATTGACGGTGTCAAGACTCAAGTCATGCAATGGTTGATCGGTGTTTGTACAGGTACATTTGCTCTAGTGTTGGCATATGTCAGGTTGTTGACATGAAAAGATTCTACAATAAAAGTTTTTTTTAAGTAAACTCTATTAATTAATATGTAGTGCGTATCTGTGATACTTATTGGAAGAAAATTTCTTTCAAGATTCTAGCGGTGTCTTCTGGGCTATTAACTGCATGACCAATAGTTCTTGGATCTTCATAGATTTCATAATCGTTACCACCTTTATAAGATTTATCACCAAAGAAATGGATTTGTTCAAAGCCTTCATTTGCAACGTGTTGTAAGGCATAAGTTTTATCCCAACCAGTTGGGAAAACGTCAAATGAGATTTGACCACCAATTGAGTAAGTTAATGCAACATCAGAGAATTTTGATCTAAGAGTTTCAACAAATTTTTCTCTAATCTTGTGTTCTTTATCGAATTTTTCAAATTCATTTCTTTCTTCAGTTGAAGCATTTCTACCAATTGGTGAAACGTTAATCATACCATTTCTAAATTCGATGAAAGTACCTCTTCTTTTTGGTAAATCAATTTGTGATAAATAACCAAGAATAAATTTTGCCAATTCGTTATATTTTTCTTCACCAATCCAATTGATAAATGATTGAGAAGCTAATTTTTCACCTAATTTATAAGCTGTTAACCCATTTTCACTGAATGCGTAATCAAAGTCATCAAGAACATTTGGACCTAATTGTTCAACTTGTTTTTGTAAATCTGAACCACCAACAAATCCAATAACAACTTTTTTTCTCAAGTCTGCTAATAGTTGTTTAACTTCTGGTGAGATTGTTAATCTAGCTGGAGTTAAAGTACCATCAACATCGAATAAGACTAAGGTCTTTGGGTTTTCCTTATTAGCAAATGACATATTTCTTTCTCTCTCTGTTTATATAAACTAGTTGTTTATGTTATTGTTTACTTATAGTTAATACGTGTTTTTTGTCAAAGTGGAAATTTGTTTACTTTTATATTTTTAGTCAACTCCCATCGAAAGGGAAAAAAATTTAAACACGGTGCCAACTTGAAATTACGTGTACTGTTGATACTGATACTACTACTGATACTACTACTGATACTGATACTGATACCATACTAATACTACCACTATTACTATCACTATCACTGTGTCCTACTATCACTCAGCCTTTCGTTTATGCTTATTGTATTTCTACTATATTGAATCAATCACCAACTTTAAATTTAATCTTTTATAAAAATCAGTTGGAATGGTGGAATTCGACTTCCGCAGGGTTCGAACGGAGGTGTGAATCTACTTGTATTACATAATACACACCACATACTTCAATTAATAATCAAATTTCTACAACAAGTCACCACATAACGTTATATTATACCCAATACAAAGAAATTAATTCTTAAAGACTTAAGGTCAAGCTCAAGCTTAAGATTTAAATTTAAGCTTGGTATTGATAATCTGGGAATTGTCTCAAGTTTTCTTCTAATGGACCTTTTCTTGATAAAAATTTAACAAAAGCACCATCATCTTTAACTTCACCAGCATTTCTTTTAACGATATAATCATCTCTGTTTAAATTGGTGAAACCCCATTTTTTAGAAATAATGATTTTTTGTTGACCTGGGAATTTATATCTTGCTCTTCTTAAACCTTCAATAGCAACTTCCTTGTTTGAATCTCTGGTTCTAACGGAGAAGATAATTTGTCCAATATCAACACGAGCAGCTAAACCATGTGGTTTACCCCAAGCACCTCTCATACCTTGTTGTAATCTATCCGCACCGGCACATGACAACATCTTGTTGATTCTTAAAACATGGAATGGATGAACACGAACTCTTAAATGGAAAGAATCACGACCAGAGATTTTGGTAATGTATTTGTTGGCACAGATACGAGCAGCTTCTAAAGCTTCAGATGATAATTGTTCCAATTCATTTGAAACTAAATGAATACATAATGGGAATTCATCAACAGTAGCCTTCTTTCTACCTAAATCATAAATACGAATTTTAGAATCTGGAACAGCTCTGTTGTATCTAGATTTTGGAAATGGTTTGTTCTTTTGATATCTGTAACATCTAGCTGGACGTCTAGCCATTTTGAATTATTTTATCTTGATGTCTTTGTATACTATTACAAATTAATCAAAATGTATAAAATTGTTGAAAAATGTTTTTATTAATATGTGAAAAACCCACACAGGACGCTTTGTTTTTTTCATCGGTAGGGTAAAACAAAGTCATTTAGGTGAGTTTTGCCACTGTGATTACAAATTAATCGCGAACTTCTGTTTGGAAAGTTTTAATGATTGATTTCGCGAATATTAATAGATTTGTAATTGTGCGGTGCGCAAAATTTTGTGTATTTTTTCGCGGAATCACCAAGGATTAATAAATATGTGACTGTGGAAAGTTTCCTAATCAAAATCAAAAACGTAAACATCTCAACACCAAGTTGAGCAGCTCAAATGACAAAATGACCAGTGCCCACCACAGTGTAACCATTTCCGCATATGGTTTCCCTTACAAACTATGCAATGCTCATCACTGGATATTACCGAATGGGGAAGTCCAGTGATTTATGATAAGAAAAATTTATCTCTACATTACATTTACTTATACTTGTATATCAATACTTATTATACTTGTATATCAATACTTATTATACTTGTATATCAATACCAATATCAATATCGATATCAAATAATACAGTCAACATGGGTAGATATTCAGTTAAAAGATATAAAACCAAAAGAAGAACAAAGGATTTAGATCTTATATATAATGATTTATCAACACCTGAATCAATTTTAAAATTAAAAGATGCTCCATTAGATGAATATAAAATTGGAATGGGACAATTTTATTGTATTCATTGTGCAAAATATTTTGAAGATGATTACTCAATTAAATCTCATTATAAATCCAAAATCCATAAACGTAGATTGAAACAATTAAATGAAAGACCATATACAAATTTAGAAAGTGAAGCTGCAAGTGGTTCAAATTTAAATTTATTTTTACAAAAAGTTGAAATGTATAAACAAGAAAAACTATATAAAGATCAACATAAAGATGAAATTGAAAAATTGTGCAAAACTGATCATCCAAAAGTGATTGGTATTACAAATGAAGATGAAGTGGAGATGGCCGATTAGGTATATATATGTTTTTTTTTTCTTTCATTAGTTTCATTGCATTTAAATGTACATTAGGGTTGGGTTAAAATTGGCATATAATTAATATATATATATATGTAAAGAAAGACAAGATTAAACTTCACCAAAATCAAAATGTTGAATTTTGGTGGCATGTTCAGTAATTTTTTTCTCTCCATCCAATATCACACCACAAGTTTTACATCTAACTTGAAATGTATTTGTGTTTGTAACGTAACGCTTATTATTTAAAAGTTTGGATAATTTTAACGCATATGATAACACATTTTTACCTATCTCTGTGGTTTTATCGAAAACTCCAAGTTCCTTTTGGGAATGCTGATTAAATATAACTGCATCGTAATGAATACCTGAATATAATACAATTATGAAACTATTTGCATCTGGATTGAACGAATCCACTCGTTCATTCTCAACATCAATGGAATTTATCGTTATACCTAAATGTAAACTCAAAATCTGTAATTCAATACCACCACCCCAACTGTTAGGTTTTAGTATCCATTCAATATATTCTTCGATAGGTCTACCCAAGATTGCTTCATTATATGTTATTGGATCTGATTTGATATATTGTGCAATCACCGATCTTAAGTTTTCAGATGTACCAGTCAAATACGATATGGAATTGAATAAACATGAATTATCATCATCAATTTTATGCAATTTTAAAGTCCCGCTTAGTTCTGGAATTGAAACTTGGGTAGCCATAGGATCCAACTGATCTTGAGATTTATTAATTTCAATCTTTGGCGTTGATCCACCAACTGTTTCAATTATTAGCTTATCACCAGCTCTAATACCTAGATCTAACAACTTCTCTTGATCATTCTCCAGTTCAATAGGTCTTGGTGGGAAACCAGCTTTGATTATAACTTTATCATTGGAAATAACGCCATCATTTTGTAATGTTTCCAAAAGATCTGATACATTAGAATCATCTTGTATGGAAATAACTTTTTGTACCTCTTTAGTAACAGCTTTAAGTCTCATATTATATCGAACCCACTCTCTTTACTCAACAACTGGACAAAGCTATCACTCCATTGAACTTATCAAAACAATCAATCTGTTATACGTTCCAATGTGTCAACAGTTGAAAATGAAACGAGTCATGTGATGGTGCACGTGATGATAAAGAAAATCGCTGCGATACACAGAAAAGTAATCAAATGGTTTCCATCAAGTGCAATTATGGACAAGGTAATGACGGTGAGATGAGCTTTGAGTTATCCCGGTTCTAATAGCTTTAGAGATGGTTACACAGATCAGATCTATAAAACAACTTGTACAAGAAGCTCACGATTATGAATATTCAACAAGTGTTCCTATAAAGATTTATATCAGAACTGCTGAAAACCTGAGTAGGCATGTATGTAAACAAGTTCCCATTGATATACTTTTGAATAAGTACTAACTTTTTTGCAAGGCTGATTTATATTTTGCACAGAACGCTTTGAGTGATGCTTACAAGTTATATATACGGTTCTTGGAGTGAGTAAATGATTATATATATTGAAGACCAATACTAACATGAGTGTTACACGCAGTTTATTAACTAATAAAATTTCAAAAAATCCACAATTACAAAAAGGTACAGAAGTTTATAAGTTATACTTGACACTATTATCTAGAAAGGCACCTGAAGCTTTGACAAATGCTGAAAAGATTAAGACCAAATTAGAAAAAGAGATCAAATCATTTGAACATTATGAAAAATTACAATCTGAACAAGAACGAATAAAGAAGCTGGAAAATGAATCAAAACCACAAAATTCTAAGGAATCAATATCGAAACCTGAAGAGGAACCTACAGGGACAGGTGATTTTGATGAGGCAAAATTTGCCAGTAAGTTGAAACAGTTTCAAGGTTATGGTAAAGATTCATCTGTATCGTCAAACGTACCATCATATCCAACTTTAGAACATCAATACAAGTCCCAACCTTTATTTTATACTGCCCCACAAACACTGGCTCCAGTTCCCTTACCTCCACCAAAATTACCAGTCAACAATAATCATATTCAAATTGAGCAGCATCATCAACAACAACAACCTTCATTACCACCCAAAGAAGAAATCATCAAGCCACAGCATAAATCAATTGCATTTACAGAGGGGAATATACCATTGAAAACAATTTATTTACCATCACAACTACCTCTAAAATTTTTACAAATTGCCCAGGAAAATACCTCGAAAAATTTAGAAACTTGCGGTATACTTTGTGGATCATTATCATTGAATGCATTTTTCATAACTACATTGTTAATCCCTCACCAAAAATCCACTTCAAATACATGTGAAACCCTTAATGAGGAAGACATATTTGAAAATGTTGATTCCAAAGATTTATTTGTTCTTGGTTGGATTCATACCCACCCGACTCAATCCTGCTTTTTATCTTCAGTGGATTTACATACTCAAAATTCTTATCAAATAATGTTACCAGAAGCAATTGCCATTGTATGTGCTGTGAAGTTTGGTGAAATGGGTCAATTTAGACTTACGGATCCACCAGGTGTTGGTATAATAACTAAATGTCAAAAATCTGGGTTCCATCCTCATGAAGAGAAAAATATTTATAAACACTGTGAAAATAAATTCGGTGGTCATGTTATAGTTAAAGATGATTTACCGTTTGATATAATGGATCTAAGGAAAAAATAACATCTACATAGTTTTATAATTGTTTATACAGACAAGTTTCTTTCTGAATAACGTTTATTCAACCTTAAAATTGAAAACAATCATTTATGCATGCTATTAATTATTTATACTAGGATAGAAAAAAAAAACGCTTTCATTCATTCATTCCAACCTAATGCTGATAATTCATTTCTAATTTTATCTTCAGTTTGAATTTTTAAAACTTGTGTATCTTCTAAAGTTTCACCATTTGCTTGCTTCATCTTTAATGCTTCAATTGCTCTCAATTTTTTCAACAAACCTCTAATTTTTTTCTCTTCAAGACTTTGAGTGCCACCAACTATCAAAGATTCTTGTTGTTGTGGTACTTGTGATGGTTGTTGACTTTGGGCATTGATTGATGAAGCAGTTGATGGTGCAGGTGATGCTTCAGCACTAGTTGTTTCAGAACCAGTATTACCGGCACCAACACCAGTGGAACTGACACCACCATTTTTTTGTTTATTTTCCCTTTTTTTACGATTCTTTGCAGCTGATTTAGATTCTTTTTCTACTGGTTTTGGTGCACCTGGAATAACTTTAGTTCTGGTTGGTGGTTGATAACTACCACCACCACCAATATTAGAACCTAATTCTCTTTGATATAGTGATTGAGGAGTTGATGTACTTGCATTACCATTTCTTTGATGTGGAGGTCTATAAGCACCTTTTGGTTTTGATGAATCGCCACTTGTTGGTTTAGGGGTTTTCTGTTCCAATTCTAATACACTTGGATGTTGTTGAGGGTCATCGTCTAATTTTTTCAGAGGTGGGAAAGTTTCCAAGGGACGTGGTCTCCAATCAACTGTAAACACTTCTTTGAAATCTTTATTGAAAATTAATTTACCCGTGGCGTACCAAACTTTTACACCATTATCAACTCTTAATCTTGGTGATGTTGTAGCAGTCAAGATATAACGACCATCTGGTGACCATTGACATACTGAAGTATTTGATGCAGAAAATGAAGAAATTTTGGCAAATTTTTGTAAACGATCGTAAACATCAACAGTACCTTGTAAATTACCAAACCCTGCAACCAAGACGAATCTTGCATGTGGAGAGAATAAAATTGTATTTTTTGGAGCTGGAGGTAATGAATATATAGTATTACCTCTTGCATCGAAAAATGTAGTTTTAGCAGGCATATAAGCATAGACAACACCAAATTCTCTTGCTGAAGGTGACCAAGTGATATCATGAATTGGGCCTTCTTTATCCAAATGAATTCTTGAATCATAAGACCCCGCGATACCCAATAGATATAAAGTGGTCTCACCGTAATATGATTTATTTGAAGCATCAACATCTGTTGAAGCTAAAGCTAATAAAGCAGTACCGATATTGTTCCATCTTAAAGTACATCTTTCAGCTTTGAAAAAAGTTTTCGAGGAAACAGGTTGTGTCATTGAAGCTGTAATGTTATAAACACCAACAACAGCTGGTTTACCAGATTTTTCAGGAACGAAAACTGCAACTTTTGGATTTTTACCTGGTGATAATTTAAAATTTTGTAAATTTTCAATTTTCAATGATGACCAGTGTTTATTAAAATTTAAATTTGCGTTAACTTCATAAAATTTAATTTCATTTTTAAATTGTCTTGCAATTAAATTTTCATCTGCTGTAAAATCAGGTTTCCAATTACTTTGATCTCTTGCACTATAATCACCAAATAGTTGACCATCAACAGAAGTGAAGATCTTGACGTTATTATGGTAGTTACCGTCTTCTTGTTTCAATGGTTTTTCCCAAGTACATAAATATGAACCTTGAGGAGAAAAATGTAAATCGAAAACGTCTTTCAAGTCAATTTTATTAACAACAGATCCATCATCAGGATTTATAATTGTAACGAAATTTGGTTGTGTGAATGCAAAATATTTACCATTTGAAGAATATTGAGTTACACGAACATCTTCTGTGACTTGTTGTTGAATATCAATATTTTCATAACTTGGTGTACCTTGTATTATACCAACAGATTTTGGAGCTCTATAGTAAAATTGTGTTAATGCAGACATTATGGTATGTGTGTATATGGGTTTGATATCTTGTGATGTAATATATAGATATGTATGTATATATCAGAGTGTTTAGCCAGATGTATGAATTATATAGTATGGTAGGTTGAGTGTCAATCAGTATATTTTAATCAACTTGGAACGAGATACAGAAATGAATAAGAACTTTTTTAATTTCACTCCCAAGCAGCGTGATGCGAATACAACAACTATTTGAAAGATCTATGATTAAATTGAATCCTTCCCACCAATTATCCTATTGCAAAAGTATCTGATTTGCCATTAAAACAAAATTGTCAACATCATCGTCCAATTTTTTGATATTTTTTACTTGGACAAATTGAAAGTTTCGCGAATTTGATAATTTCGCGAATTTCTCGAGAAGAAGAGAAAATTACATTCGCGAAAAGGTTTTGTGTTTACTATAAGGAAGTCTATGAGGATACACTCTGGTTGGTATAAGCTGAGTGTACGGATTGGTTGGTGATGTGTAAGACGTTGGAGTAGAGTGTAC
>JAJMFL010000007.1:128501-530651 GCA_030574755.1 Hansenula silvicultrix
TATATATATATATATTACAATGCTTATTATGTACAATACACGTCAATACCTCATGCCAGGAACCCATTTCAAGAAGTTGATATTCCTTTGAATTGGAAAGATCTTGAATTATGCTTAAAGAAGTGCTTTTAACAACTTTTATGTTTCAAAGATTTAAAGCTTGTTTAGATGCAATGAGTTACGAAACTAGAATATCTAGATACCACCAAAACAAATAATTTGCGCAAAACCAATTTCAACTTATACTGAATAGGCGAAGTTCTCGGTGTCGTAAATTAGATCTACTATACACCAACACCAGGTAACCTGAAATTAACAAACCTATGGTAACCAAGGCAATTTTAATCTCAAGACTTTCACTTCAACAGGTTTCAACAGGTTTCCACTGGTTTCAAAAATGTTTACAAGCCAAACATGGAACTACATATGTTTCAATTTTATTCGTAAACAGGACAAGTGTTAATTTAAGGGTTCATAAGGATTTTAAAGGAAGTATAACTTATAAACAAGTCTTGATAATAAATACACGCGATCTAAAATAAAGATTTGATAGTTACCAAGATGTACCGGGGTTTAAACTTAGAATATACTAGGTAAATTGGTGAAATGCCTTGTCGTTGTTTTGTGTGGGTGTGTTAATATATATATATATATATATATATATAAAACTGTCAAGTCGACGCGATAATTGTGGTGTGTAATATAAATTAAACAAACTTGTACTACAAAGATCAGGAATTAGAAGGATTTTTGATGGTTCCAGAATTGTTATCAATTTAACCCAAGTCCCATTAAAGAATTTTTACAAAAATTTATTTGATGGCCATTGAAGATCTTCAAGTCAAAGTTGAGACTATGGAAGATCCCAACCGGATATTTATGTTTTTCCCATATCAAATGAAGAAAAAAAAAAAAAACACACACACTCACACAGCACATACAGATGAAATCAAAAAATTGTTGTTGATCTTTTTGTTTTTCTTGATACGCTATACTGATTTAGAAAGAAAAACTGATGAGTTGTTCAAAACATGATAGATACATGATCGTATCATTTTGTATTAAGTACCAAGTTACCCACTTTATTGTAAAATCTAAATTTATCTCATGTAACTAAATGAGACTAGTAATAAAAAATAAGCTTTACTGATACATAAACTCCATAGAGCCTTAAAATCCCAAAGAACAAAAAATCTATTATTATTTAAAAAAAAAAAAGCTTTGAACATGTAAATGACTAAAAATAGCACTTCATTCATTGCCCTGTTTAACTTTAAAAAAATTTCTAGTCTTTGATACAAAATCCACCAGGCCCAACATGCGTCGCGATTCATTTTTTGACGCTTTTTCAATAATTGGCGAAAAACAAAAAAAGCCCCTGAATTTTGATTTGCACTTTTTGATTTTGATTTTGCGGTTAACGCAAAATAAAGACATACAAGCACAAAAAACTAACAAAGTTTATGTAAGTAAATCAGTAACAAAAGAAATTGTAAAATTTCTTCTTCGCGTCAACCGAATTTAAATAAATACAAACTACAATCTATATAGGTACTCACTGTACTGAAAACTCCTAATTCCTTTCAAATCCATTTCCGTACAAACAAAATTTAATGTGTATAGGTTTTTTTTTTCGTATTATAGCAATAAAGTTGCAAAGTTGAGTTTTCTATACTTTATAATGCTTTGAACATCATTGAATATCATATATATCATTAGGTGAATGAATGAATGAATACTGTTGAATCCGTATGGAAGGAAATCAATATGAACGACAACTCCAATTTCTAATCAACCAGGTATCAGCGCGTTGATATCTCCGTAAACAAAGCAACAACTCATGCTCCTTAGTACTATATTGTTTTATGTTTTACAGTGTATTTGATATTGATCCATATAAGTGATCCATATGGGATTCAAAAAGTCGTGTATTGGGAAATTAGTCCCATAAATTTTAGTTGACTTCATAAAAGTTCCGCATCCCGTAGTCTGCATCTTTCCAGTTTTAATTTAAAACTAGACTGCATTTCGCTTGTTTGTCTACAAACTTTTTATAATCTTTCCTTCTTACAAAACGGTCTCGTGGATTGGGTCTTAAATCAAACACGGCCCACGTACAATTTTTTTTTTTTTTTTTTTTAATTTTAATTTTTTTTGCAAAAATAAAATCTCTCAGACATACAAAAGAAAGATTTGAGAAACGATCCTTATAAAACAATATTTCATCCTTCTTTCAATTGTTTTTCTTGCTTTGAAGAGAAAGAAAAAAAATTTAATCAATATAATTCAAAATTTAACAAGTGATTTTTTTTGGGGGAAACTAAACTTTTAAAAGTACTCTTTCCACATAATATTTGCTGTTATTTTATTCAATTTTCCTAAACACGGTCGGTATCAAATTCACGTCTCGGTTTTAATTTTGGTTTTTTTTCTTGCTTTGATCTGATTTAATATACACTATCAGTGAAAAACAACAAGGGATTTTATAAAATTAACAACTACTGACTTTTTTGGTTAAGAAAAGAGAAATAGAATTCAATATTGAAGTTTTGAAATTTACCACACTTTCGCTTTTATCAGTTTTCTTTCTTTGCCAATTTGAAACTATATCTTTTTATTTTTTTTTTCCATCATTCATACTTAAAACATATTGAATCAATAGATCAAAAGTTTCTTTCTTATTTTCAAATCATATCAAACAATCCTTAATCTGCTACAGATTTGATACATTCGCTTTAATAGCCGTTTTTTATTGATAAGTTTGGTTTTTACATTGTGAGTATTAATTCCTTTACCCATCCCATACACTAATATAGATCATCTATAATTCCTATTTTACTGGATTTGAAAAAAAAAAAAAAAACACAAAACAAAGAACCCACTGCTAAACACAGTCATATGTATTAATCACTTTCTTCTATAACATCCCTTGATTCATATGGGTTGTGTTTATCATCATCCTTAACGGTATTACTGGATCAAAATTGTTGTATAGGGAAAATTCAGCATCGCCTATTTCCTGCAAAAGTTGCCGAATTGGGAATGTCCTTTCCTTTGCAGGAGTTTCGCAAATTTGCAAAATTTCAACCAATTGATCAGTTACCGCATTGGGAAATTGCAGTTTTTGCTTCAAAATTTTTGAAAGACGTAAAAACGCGCTTTTGGGATTTTTTTTGCTTTGCAGTTTTTTTTTTTTTTTTTTTTTTTCGAAAAGTCCAAAAAATTATGGAATTTTAGATCAGATCAAAAAAATTGTCCAAAAAAAAAAAAAGAGACACGAGAATTTTGAATTTTCCTTCTCTTCCTTTGTTCAAATTTGATTCTTTTGATCTTGTATTATATTGGGATTCTTTATTATATTATTGGATTTATATATACTAACATTGGTTTTTCTTATTAGATGTCGTATAACAACGAACATAATAATAACAATAACCAATACTACGACCAACAAGGTCAATATAATCAGCAATATGCTGAAGGCCAATATGCGGATCAGTATAATCAACAATATGAAGATCCAAATGGTCAAGAACCTTACTACCATGACGGGTACCATGCTTCTCAAGAAGGGTTAAATCAAGGTGAATACTATGATCCTCAAAATGATGCTTCATATTATTCTCAAGGTTATGATCCAGCTACTGGTGCTGCTTACGATCAAGGCTATAATCAAGATGCCTACTATGATCAACCAAGGGGCGGTGAAAATGAAGCCTTTTCAGATTTCAGCTATGGCGCGCCAAATGCTCCAGGTACTCCAGGTTATGATTATGGTACCCAGTATACTCCTTCACAAATGAGTTATGGTGGTCCAAGATCTTCAGGTGCTTCAACTCCAATTTATGGCTCAAACGGTGCTTTTGATCCAAGCTCTATTGCAGTTGCACTACCAAATGAACCTTATCCAGCTTGGACCGCGGATCAACAAGCTCCAATCGCAATTGAACAAATTGAAGATGTCTTTATCGATTTAACAAATAGATTTGGTTTCCAAAGAGATTCAATGAGAAATGTCTTTGATCATTTCATGACTTTATTAGATTCAAGATCTTCAAGAATGTCACCAGCTCAAGCTCTTTTATCCTTACACGCCGATTATATTGGTGGTGATACTGCAAATTACAAAAAATGGTATTTTGCAGCTCAATTGGATCTTGATGACGAGGTTGGATTTAGAAATATGAATTTAGGTAAATTATCAAGAAAGGCTAGAAAAGCTAAGAAAAAATCTAAAAAGGCTAGAAAAGCTGTTGAAGAAGGTGGTGAAAACACCGAAGATACTTTGAACGCCTTGGAAGGTGATAATTCATTAGAAGCTGCAGATTATAGATGGAAGGCTAAAATGAACAACTTATCACCAATTGAACGTGTTCGTCAAATTGCCCTTTATTTATTGATTTGGGGTGAAGCTAATCAAGTTAGATTCACTTCTGAATGTTTATGTTTTATCTATAAATGTGCTTCTGATTACTTGGAATCACCAGCTTGTCAACAAAGAGTTGAACCAGTCCCAGAAGGTGATTACTTGAATAGAGTTATCACTCCTCTATATCGTTTCTTGAGAGCTCAAGTTTACGAAGTTATCGATGGTCGTTACGTTAAACGTGAACGTGATCATAACAAAGTTATCGGTTACGATGATGTCAATCAATTATTTTGGTACCCAGAAGGTATTGCCAAAATTGTCTTTGAAGATGGTTCAAGATTGGTCGATTTGGCTCCTGAAGAACGTTATGTTCGTTTAGGTGAAGTTGCTTGGGATATGGTTTTCTTCAAAACTTATAAAGAAATTAGAACTTGGTTCCATCTTTTAACAAATTTCAATCGTATCTGGATTATCCATGGTTCAATCTTTTGGATGTATATGGCTTATAACTCCCCAACTCTATACACCAAAAATTACCAACAATTGTTGAATCAACCTCCTGTCGCTGCTTATAGATGGGCTTCTGCTGCTTTAGCTGGTTCTTTAGCCACTTTTATTCAAATTTTAGCCACTATTTGTGAATGGTTCTTTGTTCCAAGAAGATGGGCAGGTGCTCAACATTTATCTCGTCGTTTCTGGTTTTTAATCTTGATTCTTGCTGTCAATTTGGGTCCAATCATTTTCGTTTTCGCTTATGATCCAATCGACGTTGTCAGTAAAGCTGCTTTAACAGTTTCAATCATTATGTTCTTTGTTGCTTTGGTAACAATTATTTTCTTTGCCGTTATGCCTTTAGGTGGGTTGTTCACTTCTTATATGAAGGGTTCAACAAGAAAATATGTTGCTTCTCAAACTTTCACCGCTTCATTTGCTCCATTAAAAGGTTTAGATATGTGGATGTCTTACTTATTATGGGTTGTCATTTTCATTGCCAAATACGTTGAATCTTATTTCTTCTTGATTTTGTCTTTAAGAGATCCTATTCGTACTTTGTCAACAATGGTTATGTCAAGATGTATTGGTGAATATTGGTGGGGTTCAGTGTTGTGTAGACAACAAGCTCGTATCACTTTAGGTCTCATGTATCTAACAGATTTGATTTTGTTCTTCTTGGATACTTATATGTGGTACATTGTTTGTAACTGTGTTTTCTCTGTTGGTCGTTCATTCTATTTGGGTATCTCAATTTTAACCCCTTGGAGAAACATTTTCACAAGATTACCAAAGAGAATTTATTCTAAAATTTTAGCAACCACTGATATGGAAATTAAATATAAACCAAAAGTTTTAATTTCACAAGTTTGGAATGCTATTGTTATTTCCATGTACAGAGAACATTTATTAGCTATAGATCATGTTCAAAAATTATTATATCATCAAGTCCCATCAGAAGTTGAAGGTAAAAGAACTTTAAGAGCTCCAACTTTCTTCGTTTCTCAAGATGATAACAACTTTGATACTGAATTCTTCCCAAGAAATTCAGAAGCTGAACGTCGTATCTCTTTCTTTGCTCAATCATTAGCTACTCCAATTCCAGAACCATTACCAGTTGACAACATGCCAACTTTCACTGTTATGACTCCTCATTATTCTGAAAAAATTTTGTTATCATTAAGAGAAATTATTAGAGAAGATGATCAATTCTCTCGTGTTACCTTATTGGAATATTTGAAACAATTACATCCTGTTGAATGGGACTGTTTTGTTAAAGATACCAAGATTTTAGCTGAAGAAACCGCTGCATATGAAAACAATGGTGAAGATGAAAAAGATGAAAATGGATTAAAATCTAAAATTGATGATTTACCATTCTACTGTATTGGTTTCAAATCTGCTGCACCAGAATATACTTTACGTACTCGTATTTGGGCTTCATTAAGATCACAAACATTATACCGTACCGTTTCAGGTTTCATGAATTATGCTAGAGCTATTAAATTGTTGTACAGAGTTGAAAATCCTGAAATTGTTCAAATGTTTGGTGGTAATGCTGAAGGTTTAGAAAGAGAATTGGAAAAAATGGCTAGAAGAAAATTCAAATTTGTTGTTTCTATGCAAAGATTAACCAAATTTAAACCTGAAGAATTGGAAAATGCTGAATTCTTATTAAGAGCTTATCCAGATTTACAAATTGCTTACTTGGATGAAGAACCTCCATTAAATGAAGGTGAAGAACCAAGAATCTATTCTGCTTTAATTGACGGTCATTGTGAAATTCTTGAAAATGGTCGTCGTCGTCCAAAATTCAGAGTTCAATTATCTGGTAACCCAATTCTTGGTGATGGTAAATCTGATAACCAAAATCATGCTTTGATCTTTTACCGTGGTGAATATATCCAATTGATTGATGCTAATCAAGATAACTATTTGGAAGAATGTTTGAAGATTAGATCTGTTTTGGCTGAATTCGAAGAAATGAATGTTGAACAAGTTAATCCATATGCTCACGGTTTGAAATTTGAAGAAAACAACAAGAACCATCCAGTTGCCATTGTCGGTGCTAGAGAATATATTTTCTCTGAAAACTCTGGTGTTTTAGGTGATGTTGCTGCAGGTAAAGAACAAACATTCGGTACTTTATTCGCTAGAACATTATCTCAAATTGGTGGTAAATTACATTATGGTCATCCGGATTTTGTTAATGCTACTTATATGACTACTAGAGGTGGTATTTCTAAAGCTCAAAAAGGTTTACATTTGAATGAAGATATTTACGCTGGTATGACTGCTTTATGTCGTGGTGGTCGTATTAAACATTCTGAATATTTCCAATGTGGTAAAGGTAGAGATTTAGGTTTTGGTTCAATTTTGAATTTCACAACCAAAATTGGTGCTGGTATGGGTGAACAAATGTTGTCTCGTGAATACTACTACTTGGGTACTCAATTACCATTAGATAGATTCTTATCTTTCTACTATGCCCATGCTGGTTTCCACATTAACAACTTGTTCATTCAATTATCTTTACAAATGTTTATCTTAACTTTAGTTAATTTGAACTCATTGGCTCATGAATCTATCTTGTGTTCTTATGACAGAAATAAACCAGTCACAGATATTTTGTATCCAGTTGGTTGTTACAATTTATCACCAGCTATCGATTGGGTTAGACGTTATACTTTATCCATTTTCATCGTTTTCTTCATTTCTTTCATTCCTATTGTTGTCCAAGAATTGATTGAACGTGGTGTTTGGAAAGCTACCCAAAGATTTTTCCGTCATTTGTTATCATTGTCTCCAATGTTTGAAGTTTTCGTTGGTCAAATTTATTCTTCAGCTTTATCAAATGATTTATCTGTTGGTGGTGCTCGTTATATTTCAACCGGTCGTGGTTTTGCTACTGCACGTATTCCATTCTCAGTCTTGTATTCAAGATTTGCCGGTTCAGCCATTTATATGGGTGCTAGAAGTATGTTGTTAATTTTGTTCGGTACTGTCTCACATTGGCAACCAGCCTTATTATGGTTCTGGGCTTCATTATCTTCATTGATGTTTTCTCCATTCATTTTCAACCCACATCAATTTGCTTGGGAAGATTTCTTTATTGATTACAGAGATTTCATCAGATGGTTATCAAGAGGTAACAACAAATGGCACAAAAATTCATGGATTGGTTATGTCCGTATGTCAAGATCACGTATCACTGGTTTCAAACGTAAGGTTTTAGGTTTAGAATCTGAAAAAGCTGCAGGTGATGCTTCAAGAGCTCATCGTACAAACATCTTATTTGCTGAAGTTATTCCAACCGCAATTTACGCAGCTGGTTGTTTTGTTGCATTCACTTTCATCAATGCTCAAAACGGTGTTAAAGATGTTGATCCAGTTAACTCATGTTTACGTGTTGTTATTTGTGCCTTAGCTCCAATTCTTATTGACATGGGTGTCTTGTTCTTCTGTCTTGCTTTATCATGCTGTTCAGGTCCAATGTTCGGTTTGTGTTGTAAGAAGACAGGTTCAGTCATGGCTGGTATTGCCCATGGTATCGCTGTTATCGTTCATATCATTTTCTTCATTGTCATGTGGGTTCTTGAAGGTTTCAACTTTAGTAGAATGTTGTTAGGTGTTGCTACTACTATCTACTGTCAAAGATTTATCTTCAAATTGATGACTGCCTTTATGTTGACTAGAGAATTGAAGAGTGATAACGCTAACACTGCTTTCTGGACCGGTAAATGGTACGGTAAAGGTATGGGTTGGGCTGCTTTATCTCAACCAGCAAGAGAATTCACAGCTAAAATCATTGAATTGTCTGAATTTGCTGCTGATTTCGTTTTAGGTCACATTTTGTTATTCATTCAATTCCCATTGATTTTAGTTCCACTAATGGATAGATGGCATTCAGTTATGTTGTTCTGGTTGAAACCATCCAGACAAATCCGTCCTCCAATCTATTCATTAAAACAAGCTAAATTAAGAAAGAGAATGGTTAGAAAATACTTTACTTTATACTTGCTTGTTTTGATCTTGTTTGTTGCTTGTATTGCTGGTCCAGCAGCTGCAGCAAGTCACGTTCCAGAAGACATTGGTTCATCATTGAGTGGTCCATTTGCTAACTTGATCCATCCAAGAAAACAAGACAATAACGATACAGGTCCAAGTGCTTCTACATTATCAGGTTATTACACCTCAACTCCATCAATGTCATCTTACTCTACTAAAGCTTAAGGTTGATGTTGATCATACAACTTAGCAAATCCAAAAAAAAAAAACTTTAACCAAAAATTTAACAAATTCAATAATGTATAATAGGCGCTTGGTACGGGTAAACGATGTTTCAAATTATAATGTCAAGATTCTTTTATTTATCTATATATTATTCGGGGAGGTCTGTTATAGAAGAGGGTTTTGATTATTGATATTGGGTTTGATAAAATTATCGTTTATTCTGATTTTGATTTTGATCTTATTTTTCTTTCACTATCGATACTTTCGATATTCTCATTTTTTATAACTATATTTCTTTTGTGTATGATACAATATATTATTTTGGACTTTAACCTTTATTGTAGCCTTTGCCCCATCACATGATTAACCATTGTTGTTGCTTAAAACGAACACAAAAAGGCTTAAGAACGGTTTTGTGTCACTTTATACCTCAGCTCTAGAAGATGTATATAGATATCTGTACAGAATGAAAATTTGAGAAAGAAAGCATGGGAATCAAAGAAGAAAAGAGTACAGGACTCTAGCAGCTACCACAGGCTAATAAGACGAACTCCAGACTTACCAATTTCAAGAGATGTTATTATCCAAAGCTTTCATAAAGTTGACTCTACTGTTTGTTGTCTCCGCGAACGCTCTTGATAGTGCCAAATCTGGATCAAGCTCATCATCAACTTCTTCATTATCAGCTTCAAATTCAACGAATCCTTCAGGTGCTGGTATAGATGAGGAGCCAAGATCAAAATCAGACTCAGGTGGTATCTCCACTATCGAGGTGTTTGGTAGCAAGTTTTTCACCGTTGAAGACGGAAATCAATTTTATATCAAAGGTATTGCCTATCAACCAAGCAAAGTCGCTGGTGATATAGTTGCATTGAACTCTGGGAACATCAAGTTTATTGACCCATTAGCTGAGCCAAAGATATGTCTTAGAGACCTTGATTACTTGAAAAAATTGGGTGTCAACACTGTCCGTGTTTACTCTATTGATACAGATTTGGATCATGATGTTTGTATGGAGGCATTTGAACAAGCTGGGATCTATGTGATTGCAGATTTGAGCGAGCCAGATATATCAGTTATTAGAGATTCACCTAGTTGGGATGTTACAATCTTCAACAGATATAAAAAAGTAGTTGACGCTATGCACAAGTATCCAAATATTTTGGGTTTTTTTGCAGGTAATGAAGTTACAAATGACAAGACTAATACTTTTGCCTCACCTTTTGTCAAGTCATCAATTAGAGACGTCAAGAACTACATTGATGAGAAGGGATACAGAAAGATTCCAGTTGGCTACTCAACTAATGATGATGCTGAAACAAGGGCAAATGTTGCAGACTTCTTTGCCTGTGGTGATATCCAAGCAGATTTTTATGGTATCAATATGTATGAATGGTGCGGTCATTCAACTTATTGGTCAAGTGGCTATAAGGAAAGAACTGAAGAGTTTAAAGACTATCCAGTGCCCGTATTTTTTTCAGAATTTGGATGTAATGTTAAAAGACCACGCCCTTTCACTGAAGTTGATGTTTTGTATAGTCGCTTGATGAACCAAGTTTGGTCTGGTGGTATTGCTTATATGTATTTCGAAGAACCAAATCAATATGGTGTTGTAAAGATTTCAGATGGTCAAGTTGAAGAGTTGGCTGATTTTCAAAACCTAGCTCGTGAATTTAATAGAGTTGAACCTCAAGGTGCGACGATTGATGAATATAAGGAACTTTATAAAGAGCCAAAATTTCCAAATTGTCCAATATCAACTAAATCTTGGGAAGCTTCTTCACAAATCCCACATACACCAGATGACTCAAAATGTCAATGCCTTGAGTCTTCATTACAATGTGGCCTTGCACCATATGTCAAGAGTGACAATTTAACTCATGTATTCAACTATGCATGTAATATTGTTGATTGCGAAGCCATTAACGGTGATGGTAAATTGGGGTCTTATGGTTTATTTTCAGACTGTTCTGCTAGACAGAAGGCTTCCTATGTTATTAATGAGGTTTATATGGGAATGGGTGCTAAACCTCAAAATTGTGATTTCGATGGACTTGCAGTATTAAATAACAAACTTGCAGATGAAGATGAATTGAAAAATACATTGACATTAACAGGTGATACATGTTTAGATGTTTTGAAACTCAATGATGCAAAGAAGATGAGTAAATCTGGAGGTTCAAAAAACTTGAACAATTCTACGATTAGTCGTAATGGAACATTTGGACAAGGTAATTATACTGGCGATGAATTGGAAAACAAGGCATCTCAAATTCAATTTTATAGCAATTTAAACACCATTGTGTTATTGTCGATGCTGTTTGTGTTAATCTTGCCATTTCTTGAATTATAGTCTAATTCGGATCACTATGTTTACGTGTTGAAAGAAATGAAGAATAATATATATATATATGTGTGTGTGTGTATATTCATACAATCATCAATCAACATGGAGTTTGAATTGCTTATATGTTATAGACTATTCTTAATTATTACATCACGAATTATGGATATCTGTTGTAGCAACAGTGGTTTGTGAACTATGCAATATGATTTTTGTCGTAACAAATTGATTCATTAAGAAAAATGAGTCAGCTTAAATGTCAAGTTTTCAACTTGATTTCGGACCCCATTTAACACCTAAAAATCCTGTATTCTGATCTCTTGAACCTAAGAGATTAGGTCTTGGAGGGTTTATGACATAATGTCTCTTTTCACCTGGAACATCTAGATAAATGTATGAATATTCTGGATGTAAAACATCAGCTTGGATGGTTTCTAATTGCACTGAACCGTGTTTAGTTGCGCTTTCAACATGAAATCTCATGAACAAGTGTTCCTTTCCAGATTTATCAACACGTCTTGTTGAAGCAATTGGTCTGTTTCTTGTCCATTTATTATCACTGCTTTCACCATAGGCTTTTAATCTTTTCCCCTTCTCCAGTTGTAATAACTCTTGACATTTTTCATCTTTTTCAATCAGTCCAACAGCCTTATTGAAAACCTGGGTATCTCCTGATGGTAATACAATCTCTGAAACCAATAAATAAATAACTAAACCTGCTAACCCAACTGCACCTAGAACAACTGTTGTAGCTATAGCAAAAGTTGAAGCTGTTTTGATCCTTGCCCACAGAGGGATCTTAGGTTTGGCATCCTTACCTGTGCTATTTGATGACGATGTGGACGAGCTAGATGAATTGGATGAATCCGTAGACGTTGTAGCGTACTGACGATGTGTTATTGGCGCTAATGAATACTGATTAATTTTGGTAGAGATTGGGAAATACTTGACAGATGAAGATTTACCCAGGAGGATTGATCTTTGAGCATTTTTACATGCAGATCTCGCAATCACTGAAAACATATTGAGCCACTTGGTCTTGGATGAGTTAATAGCCAATTGAACTGATGAGCACCAGAGCCTTCAGTAAGACACTTCTCTTTCTCAATAATTTGAACTTTTTGTTGGAAAAAGTTTTGAGACTCCAAAACTGAAACCCGCGAATATCACAAACCGGTGCTCCATGTTGAAGAAGAAGAGTTCAAGTGCAAATGGAGATGTACTGGATGGCTATGGTGAGCTCATTGGGAGGGGATGGGGAGAGAGAGGTCAAGTGTAGGATGGTTGTTCAGTGAGAGTCAATGTACAATTCTCACAATTGTTGAGTCTTGCGGAATCTCAAGGTATAACTACGATCCAATCTAATATAAAACATTATAAACAGTTAACTATACTTTATACTCATTGTACCCATCTATTAAACGCAATTCCCAAACCAAGTTTATTCGTTATCATCACCAGCATCAGCACCTGCGAAATTCTCCATGATTGCAGTATTTGGATGTAAAACATAACGCATTTTCAATTGTTTTCTAGCGATTGATAATCTTGATACTCTTTCTTCTTCAGTTTCGTTTCTTTCTTCTAGTTCTGTTGGATCTAATTCATCTCTTATCTTCATTAAGGTTCTTTCTTTAACCAATCTCTTGACAACTTTGAATGCAATTTCACGTTCATGCCAATATTTTGCTTCTGTATCTAATTCTGATTCAATTTGGTGTAAATAATAATCTGCGATAGCGTCTATAGTTAAGGCTTCCTCATTATTACGATCCAGCTCTGCAATTTTTGGTACAATGATATGAACAATCTTGGTGAATTTTTCATACGATATAACTAATTTTTTCTTCTTCTTTTGACCATCTGAATTATCTCCTTGCTCTTCCATAGCTTGGTCACCTTCTGCGTCTATTGGGTGTTCATGTGCACGATCTTCTTCTTCATCGCGTGGCTGTTGTGAATCTTCTTCGTCATCATCTTCTGGAACTTCAACATCATCGTGCTCCACTCTAATAATTGATTGTCTTAACAATTCATAAGCCTCTGCAACAAAAGTTGGAGTGATTTCATCAACACAATTAGCTCTTGCAATAGATTCTGACAATCTAATCAACGATTCTAGTTGACGAACCGTGATTCTATAAGAAGATCTACCAAAACCTTGAGCATCATCAGATCTTAGTTCTTTATAACGTTCCACAAGCACATCCCTAGCTTCTTTTGTCATTTTAGGTCTAAAAGTTCTTGCATACTTGATATAACGTAAGACTTGAGCAGCTGTGAAAGGAGGGCTTATAGCATCGTCTCTCTTCATATGTAGATCAACAATATGACTTGCTAATAATGTATCAGTACGTTCATTTGAGTCATCCAATATAACGAAAAATAAATCAAATCTTGACATGATTGGCGCAGTCATATTTAAATTTGCTCGAAGACCTAATTTTCTATTATATCTACCACCAATTGGATTAGCTGCGGCTAATATAGAAGTTCTCGCATTCAATGTAGCATGGATACCAGCCTTGGCGATAGAAATGGTTTGTTGTTCCATAGCTTCATGAATTGCAACTTGATCATTCAAATTCATCTTATCAAATTCATCAATACAACAAATACCATTATCTGCCAACATCAGGGCACCTGCTTCAATTGTAAATTCACCACTTTCTTCATCTCTAACAACCGCAGCTGTTAAACCTGCAGCGGAGGATGCCTTACCCGAAGTATAAATGGATCTTGGAGCAAAACTTGTAACGTATTTCAAAAATTGTGATTTAGAAGTTGAAGGATCACCAACAATACAGATATTAATATCACCTCTTAGATTGATACCATCAACTGTCTTTTTATGAACACCACCAAGCATTTGTAATAGCACACCTTTTTTAACTATATCATGACCATATACAGCTGGAGCAATTGATGAAACCAGTTTGGAATAAATATGCTCATCCTTGACCATTTCCTTTAATTCATCAATTTCCTGTCTTGTTAAACTTCCTAAGAATTTCGATTGATCTAGATCAGATTGCTGTTCATCAATTTCCAAATCATCAGTGAATTTACTGAAAATCCTATCAACGTCTTCACCAGTTATCATTGACGAGACATGACACGCAAGAAAGGCAGTCTTATAGGTTAAGTCACGTACACCTAATTCTTTTAAACCTGAAACACCAGAATTTAGTCCATCATTTCTTGAACCTGTATTTGAAGTATCTCTAATCGAAGAGGGTTTCACACCTGGTATACCCAATTGAGATAAATCAGGAACCACAATTTCTGTCCCTATGAAACGACATTTGTCACCAGGTTTAGCCCTTTCAACTAATTCACCTCTCAAGATAACATCAAGAGTTCTAGGCATTGAACCAGTTGGAATTTCATTTGAATTTTCTTGCACCCTAACTCTTTGCCAATCAACAAATTGAGATTTTGGAACATCCAGAGACCAATATGCTTGATTCCCACATTCTGTATTTGGACAATGAGTTGGTTCTGTATATTTGAAGATTTGATCAACACCATCCACCACGGCTCTACAGTTATCACAAATGAACGAACCTTTAAACAACTCAGGTCTTACTTCCGACGTTCTTGTTATGGTACCTGAAATTGCACTTAGCGCACCTATTTGTTCACCTCTTAATTCTCTAATTTTCAACAATTCTGGTAGGTTATAAAAACTAATCTGAATGATACGTTCATTTTGATGAACACTTGAACTTTGAGGATCATAATCTGATTGATCACTTGATACAAATCCACTTGAAGATATTTCCAATAGTCTTGGTGTGTATTTCTTGATAATTTTTCTCAACCCTTTTTGCAAGAAGGGTAAAAATCTATAATATTGATCTTTTATAGCAGCAGCTAAAACACCATTTTCTCTTGTGACTAAATGGTTATAATCGATATATATCGTACTTGAATCATTTGATTTCATTAAATCTAACTGAGCCAAGTAAATCTTCCCTTGGAATTTTTCATTAATCTCTAACTCATCTTGTGTAGCATGTTCATTTGAAATGTTTAAAGTGAAATCTTCCAAAAACTGTTCAAAAGCTTCACGTACTTTTTCACCTGTTAGATCAACAACTTTGGCAATATTACCAAGATTTCTTCTTCTAATTCTGTCTACTTGAACATTTGCTTCTCTAACTCTTACTTCATCATTCTCCATGTTATTAGTTAAATCACTGAAAATGTTTGAATTTGGATTTGAGCCATCACCACCACCAGCGGTATTACCAGCTATAGAAGATGGCGGCAAAGAAACAGCTGGAGAGGACATGATATTCTATGGTGTTGTTCAGTTGTTTTGCCGCTATAAGCTTTATTATTGAATAGACAATATACAAACAACAAACTTGTCTAGCTGAATCTGAATTGTATACTATAACCAGTTCCAATTTGAAGTACGACGCGTTCAATTTAATTTTCTTTAATAAACAAAGATAATAACATTTCCTAAACGGGAAGCCGAGGACCGACTTGAAAAAAGAATAAAACGTGACACTCACGTGCACTTTATACCCTCGGAAGTATTGCAGACACGTGGTATATCCCAAAAGGGTCTGTTAAGTTCGATCAAAGTGCCCTCGTGGCGCAGTTGGTTTAAGTTGCCCTTCTAGTGCAATGGTTAGCATAGTTTTTTCCGGAGAATCTGATCCGGGTTCGATCCCCGGGAGGGGCCGTTTTAGCCAACTTTTCCAATTTTAATATTTTAACCACTTTTTATTTTGTAAAATGATAATTGTAGCTGCTGGTGATTATTGATTTGATAAGTGTTTTTTTTTCCCATTCTTGTGCTATTTGTTATCTTGTTTTTAGTATTTACTATACTGCTAGGTGTTACAATTGTTCCTTTGAAAGTGTAACCTTCTATCACTCTATTTTATTGTACTGCGCGAGTGTAAGGTATTAAGTAATTACTGCCCTTGTGTTTAAAGTGAAGAGCGAGAAAAAAACACACACATACATACCCTATATACTATCACATGATCTCTATCAGCCCTACATTTACACCCACACACCACTTACCTTTTTCGGAAACAGAATAAATTTTGTTACCCAAGAAAATGACAGAACTCCAGTGAGAAAAGTAACAAAACTAATTGCGAAACCACTGAAAAAAACCCAAACACAAACAAATTTTGTAAATAATTACATAATTTCTGAGTCATAGTTTTCTTTTGCTGTTACCGCTGATTTCTTTGTTTCTCCCAACACAGACTCTCAGAATTCCTTCACTGATTGACAAAAAAGTATTGAAACTTTTATATTCCTAATACAATCAATCAAATACTTAGTTTATAAAGTCTAACCACAACACAATAAAAGATGGCTAAACAATCATTAGGTATGTCTTGAATAGTAGAAGAGAAGGAATATATAAGACTATGATTTGGAATACTCGGAAAAGATGTGTGTTGTGTTGATATACAATACAGGTTAACTATTGATATATTTTTGCAATGGATGATGAAAACTTTAAAGAAAGAAATGAATGGAAAGAGATTAGTTCAAAGCACAAAGTTATGCAATAGTAGAATCAGAATTACAGTATATGAGATATTTGGACAAGAGAAGATAAGAACATTTATGAAGATATTGATTTGGAAAAAGACCCTAGTATCAAAAGATGAAAACACACACACAGTATATACCAAACAACACATTACCAAATCTTGTTATATTTCCTTTACACATTTAAACCGCTCTATGAAATTTTTTACTAACTTTTAAACTCTAGACGTTTCAAGCTCAAGAAGCAAAGCTAGAAAAGCTTATTTCACAGCTCCATCATCAGTTCGTCGTGCTCTTTTATCAGCTCCATTATCAAAAGAATTACGTGAACAATATGGTATCAAAGCTTTACCAATTAGAAAAGAAGATCAAGTTTTAGTTGTTCGTGGTTCTAAAAAAGGTCAAGAAGGTAAAATTTCATCAGTTTACAGATTAAAATTTGCTGTTCAAGTTGATAAATTAACCAAAGAAAAATCAAACGGTGCTACTATCCCAATCAATATCCATCCTTCAAAAGTTGTTATCACAAAATTACATTTAGATAAAGATCGTAAAGCTTTAATCACTAGAAAAGGTGGTAAAGCTGAATAAATTTGAGTTTTTTCAATTATTAATTAAAATCTTTTCTAATATATAAAATTCTGGTTTGTAAAGGCTTGGTTAAATAAATGTATTTTACGCAGTAACATATCATGTATTCTAACTTATTATATTCATTAAACTTTATATAAACTGTGAACTCTTATAATTCAATATATCCCACTATATATCTTAACAGGTATAAAAGTTTTCTCCCTCACGTGAAAAATGCTTATGTCATGTATTATATAAGCAACTTCGCGAATGTGTTTTATACCCCGGATGAATTTGAATTTGGTCGTCCATAAGTGTTTATTGCCATTGAGATCAAACAACAAGGGAGTGACAAGGAGACGATATACTATAGACAGATATAGGTTATTTGATATCTATTAGGTTAATTAGTTATTGGTGGTGCTGATAAGAACATAGTCTTGTGTAATATTGTATCGTTTTATATTTTGAGAATAGCAGTGACAACATGAGTGCAATTGAATCTGATGATGATACACAACACTCAATTCAAGGTTCAGAAGATATTCAACCACCAAAATTACCAGGGAATTATTCTGCAAGAATTCAAAATCGTTGGTCAAATAAAAATCGTAGAGATTCAATAAACTCAACAACTATTGATGGTGTCCATTCAAAATTATCTCCAGATCATATTTTCCCTGCTCAGCTTTATTCAACTGAATCTGGTAGACTATTCCATGCTGGTCAAGTCTTAATTGTATTGGTTGGTTTACCTGCAAGAGGGAAAACTCATTTGGCGGTTTCCATCACAAGATATCTTAGATGGTTAGGTGTCAAGACGCACCCATTCCACGTTGGAGATTATAGAAGAGCCGCTTACAAAAATTTTGAAGATGATATCCCACAAGATTATTTCAGTGCGGTACCGAAAACTGAAGCTGGTATTAAATTAAGACAGAAAGTCTTGAAAGATTGTCTCGATGGTATCGCAAGATTTTTCCAAGATGAAAAGGGTCAAGTTGCAATCTATGATGCTTTAAACGCCCTTCCAAAAGAACGTATCGATTTACAAAATCAGTTTGCAAAGCAAAATATCAAAGTCTTGTTCATTGAATCCATTGTGGATGACGATGAGTTACTAGCTAGAAACGTTGCAAACGCAGCAAGTAGTCCTGATTATACAGGTTGGGATCCTAGACAGGCTAAAGAAGATTATATCAACAGAATTAGAACAAATACTCCAATTTATATCAAGATGAATGAAGGTGAAGAAGATGAATCCTCTTTGAGTTATATCAAATTTATCAATTTCGGTGAAAGACTAGTTATGAATAATAGTCAATATGGTTATCTAATCAATAGGATTGTGTTTTTCTTGATGAATTCTAAAATTAAAAATGGTTGTGTTTATTTCGCAAGATGTGGTAAATCAGATTTGGATAAATATATCGACGACGAGGAATTGAATCAATCAGGTTTGGAATTTGCAGATAAATTAAGCTCAAAACTTTTAAGACATGTTGCCAAACGTAAAAAATTGGAGAAAAAACCTTCATTTGTTAACATGGTTATGGCTGGTGGTAACAATCCAGGTTCAAATAATCCAATGGGTGGATCAATGGGTAAAGCTGCATTACACCCGCCTTTCCTTAATGCTTATTCAAATTCAAATTTCAATTCAAGCTCAAACTTATCATCCACAAATACAAGTACTGATAACCTGGGTATAAAGCATAAAGTTAGACAACCTCCAACCGCTGATGGATCAAGTGAAGACTCGTTTGTTGTTTGGACTGCAACAAGAAAGAGAACCTCCGCAACGGCAAATCCGTTCCGTGCAAGAGGTATCACCGTAAGAGAACGTTACCAGTTGAATCAATTAAATCCTGGGGAAGTTGCAGATTTAACTCCTGATCAAATCAGAGTTTCATTCCCTGATGAGTATGAACAAGATCAAGAAGATCCTTATCATCATAGATATCCAAGAGCTGAATCATATCATGATTTAGCCGTTAGAATGGAACCTCTATTACTAGAAATGGAAAGAATGAGTGGTGACATCTTGATCATCGCACATGAATCTGTACTAGCAGTGTTGTACGGTTATCTAATGGCTTGTTCTTGCTATGATATACCTTCCCTACAATTTCCAAGAAACGAAATTGTGGAAATCTCTTATACACCTTACGAAAATGTTGCAAGAAGAATTGTTATGGATGATGTTGAGCCATAGATTTTTTTACGAGGTTGTATATAGATTAAATATTCTAAATGCGAGTGTTGATTGCTTTTTTGTTTTCTTTTGCTTTATATAAACTATTCAGGTAGCTAGCTTACTTATGCTTATTATGAATCTCATTTTGCTTTCTTGTATTCCATAGCTCATATTCTTCTTTTAAAGTTAATGGCGAATGATAAGTAGAGTCTTTGATCCAAAACAGTTTCACCAATCTCCAACTGATTATCCAATCAATAAATCCAATGGCTCTGGCAATTCCAATAACGAGGAAATATGGTGCTCCAATGAAAGTTCCCAATAAAACACCAACGAATACTTGTTTATAACTATGATAATACAAGTAAACTCTTGAAAAAGCCACAAGCCCCAAAACTGTATAAACACTCAAGGTACCCAATATTTTCCTCATCAGTGTCAGATCCTTCCAAGTCAGCCAAATCTTTAATGTTAAAAACACAGCGAAGAATCCCATGAATTGTGAATGTGCACTAGGCATACCATAACCTGATCTCAACCCATTAGATTGGAACCCATCAATAGCCAACGGTCTCTCCTGTTTGATTATATTCTTTACAACATTATTTATTATATCATTGACAACCTGGCCACCCGCAATGATCACTGGCTCAATTTCTCTCGTGACGATAAACCAAGAAAGATAGAAGATTAAGATTCCAATTGGTAGTAGTGAAAAATATACAGATACTACTGATATTATATCCTGTGGATCATAAAGAACGTAGGTATCGTCAAATGGAACTGGGTTGTAGTTCAAGCTAGTTGCATTGTTAATGAGAAATCTGGGCTCAGCCATTGTACATTTAGTGATGCCCTTTGATCAAACCACGTAGATCAGCTTGTTTAGTATTTAGAAAAGTTGTTGATGTTTTGGTTTTTTTCTACAATTTCCTGATACTCGGAGAAAACTTTGTGACACTCAACTTCACCACTGAGCACTCACTGAGCACTTACGCTATGAGGCAAAACACACAAAACAAATCTATTATAAAGGTCTTCTATTCAGTGTGCTCTATAAAGTCACGGTGAATCTCAATGTATACAATTGTGGAAGTAAGCAAGATACAAGACACCATAAGCATCATCTTGAATATGATATCCACCAATATTGGATGCTGAGAATATTGCTCAGAGATGAAGAGTTGTAACTCATCCCAAATGCCTAGTTCGCTGTGTGGCTCAAGAAGTCTTGATGAACAGCTACTAGTGTTGTCCTGTGAAGTCTCAGAGTCAGTATCGGCCTCAAGATCATCGGTACCCACGATTGCTTTGTTTGGCAAATGAGAGGCATTTTGCAACTCATCAACCTTCTTCTCAAGCTTTGATATTTGTAAAAGATAGTCATCTTCTCTCTTGACTGCGTCTTGAACTTCATCTTTCAGTTGCTTGATGGTACTCTTCAACATGTCATTCAGTGAAGTTGCACACTTGTGAAAATATTCTGACTTTCTAGTTTTGATAATCATCTTGTCATATTCAGCTTGTGATTTCTCAAGCTTGGACTTGATTTGATTCAATTCTGATTGGAGATCAATGATAACTTTAGAAGACTCTTTAGCTTCGCCCATAGGCTCTGACTCTTCACTACTATCTACTTCCACTACCGCCTCTCCTATTTGCTCCTTCATATTTTTTATCAATAGCTTGACAATTACTTCAAGCTCATTGGACCCTAACTGACTGGGAACGCCTGTATTTGAAACACGACCCATGATATAACAGAACTGAAATATGTTTACAGAAAAGCACAAAGCATTTCTATGCTAAGCTAAATTGGATCCATTGTCTTTTATAATACTCAATGTCATTTTTCAGTGTAATGAGAGCTTTTTCAGTTCTCCGTGAGAAGTTTGTAGATCTAGATGATTGACATGTTCACGGGAAATCATCAATGAGAAGTGACGATATCTCGCCGTGAGTCTGGTAGACTCGAGTCGCATGCTATACATTCTCAAACAGAATTTGCTTAAAAATTCTGGATTCGTTCCATTCATTAAATTAAGTGTAGTTTATACTGACTTGTATATGTATAAGAGGGTTGTATGAGATGACGAGTGAAAAAACATGAAAAGGATTAGAGAATCAATTCAGAAGAAGGAAAGAGAGAGAAAGAGGGATCATAAAGGTGTGAAAAAATGACATTAAAGGTGAAAATTTCAAAAATAAAATTGTGTATAACATTGGTGGTGAAACCAAAATAAGTGAAAAGTGAGGGTATGATGAGAGATGCCTATAAATCAATCTAGAAAAATTTTGATCCAGATAAACTAAAGACTTTTAAACAATGGAAATGAGTAAAAAGACTTAAAAAAAAATAAAAGATTATAAATGAGATAAAGTAAAATGAGATGAGATGAGATGAGATGTAAAAAATTATGAGTAAATGCTAAAAAAGTAAATAAAATGTGATTCACCATCAATGAACTGGGGAAAACCTGAAAAAAGACATCTTATAAGTTGATTTGTTGTTTTTGTTGTTCTCTGGCCCATCTTGCAGTATCTTTAGTGTTTTGTTGGAAGCCTGCATTATTTCTTGTTTTCTTGATAAATTGAGTAATCCAGTCTTGATTATATGCTGTTTTAATTCTACCATCTGAATAAATTTGAGCCAAATCACCAATTAATCCAACAGCTGATTTTGAAACACTTTCTGATAAGGTCAAAGCTGGATCTTCGTTGATAGCTGCTAATAATTCAAAGATTTGTGCAACATATGGGTATAAAGCGTCAGCTTCTTCATGTAACCCACCAACAATACCAACATAACAATCCAAAACGGATTCACGAACGTTCAAAACGTAATCCAAGGCTTCAATTGATGAATTTTCTGGGGTTGCATTTTGAGCACCACGACAAATTTCAAAAACAACTTGTAAATAAGGTTTGAAATGAGATCCAATGGCTGAAGCGATATCACCAAATGATGATAAAACAAATGGTTTCAACTCTTTTCTAACATTGTTATTTGAAACGATAGAACCCAAAATGTTTAATAAACCTTCAGAATATTGAATGAAGTTTTCACCTAGTGAATGTGAAATATCAGCAACTAACCCAACAGCTGTATTTGAAACTGGTGATTCTGTTTGATTTAAAGCATTGGTTAAGAATGGTAAAAATGCATTCATATATTTGTTGAATTCTTGGCCAACAGCGCCAGCTAAAGCACTGATGGCAATGAAGACATCTTCCTCGATACTTGAATTCTGTTGTTGGGCTTGTAATAATTTTAAGAATAATTCCATCAAACTATCAGAAACTGGAGCGACTTCACTTCCGACTCTTCTAATAACATTAGTTAACAAGTTTAAGATGTTTGATTGCAATTCTTCCAAATTGGCTTTATCTTCAGCTGTAACAACTTGGGATTGCAATTGGACGGTTTGTTCAATTCTTGATAAAACTTCTTGAGCAATATTGTTGACAATTGGCATAACATCATTGGCACTGAACAGCACTAAAGTTGATAGAGCTTCATAAGCTGAAGCTCTAGCACTGTATTCGTTATCACTTCTACCTGAGACTTGAATTAAGATTGGAACTAAAGTACCATAATATTGTGATAATGGAGAAGTTTCATCGTGTTGAGCACTTTGATTCAATTGTTCAACAATATTGATTAAAGTCCAACATGAATTTGTAGAAACTTTACCATGATCTTGTAAACCTTTCACGATAGTTTGGATAACACTTGGTAAATGTTGATCAATATCGATAGCATCAATAATTAAATCTGCAATTCTACCAATACACCAAGCAACGGTATCTTTAACTTGTAAGTTATCATCATGGATCAAATTTAAGATTGGAATTAAGGCTTGACCAATTAAAACTTTCAATTGTTCTCTATCTGGGCCATCCAAGATTGAACCAAAAGCCATAACTGCAGCTTCACGACTTCTCCATTCTGGAGAGCTGATATTAGCTTCAACAAATTGTAAAGTTGGTTGGACGACGTAATTACCAGTATCTTGAGCGAATAATTGTAAACAAGCACCAGCAGCCATAGATACATTCCATGAATCGTCATCTGGGTCATCATTTTGTCTAGTCAACAATTGAAATAAAGTTGGTAAGATATCTTGTAAGGCCACAATGGCAAAATTGTATGAAGTTAAAGGTGAATCTGGAAATTCTTCCTTTTCCAAGGCAATTTCAATTTCATTTTCACAAACGGTACTCCAAAATTCAACAGCCATACAGGCAACTTGTTCGTTTTTGTTTTGCATACCAGCAACTGTTAAACCATATAAAGCCTTTTCCATATAGACACTCATATGAGAATAGTACAATGACATAATACGAGCTAAAGCACCAAAAGCAGCGGCTTGTAAATCATCATCATCGGCTTGAGTAGCTTCACAAACAACTTGCATGATATAGTTTCTTTCACCTTCACGTTCAAAATTGAATTTGATAAATTCTAAAGAATCAACCAAGGCGTTCAAAGCTGTTAATCTGACAACTTTTGAAGTTTCTGAAGATTGGGCACCTTGAACGATGGCAATTAAGATACCATTGGATTGACTAACAACACCTGCATCATTTGGATCTGAAGTTTCACAAATGTAACCAATTGCTAAAAGAGAAGCACGTTTAACATGTTCTGGTTTTTCAGGTTTTGTATTTTCCACAATGATACCAATTAAATCATTCCATTCTTGTCTTGGTAATTCAATATCAGCAATAGCAGCTACTAATTGAGCAGCTGAATTTGCAACTCTATCATTTTCACTTAGTAATGCTTTTAAGGCAATATCTTTAATTTGTGTTTTAGAATTTTGATCTATACCAATCCAACGTTCAGCTTGTTGTTTCTTCTTTTGTTGATCTTTGGAAGTCAATTGATTCTTTAACTGGATACCAGCTAATATTCTGACTTCAACTTTTTTACTTTCATCGGCAAGAGTCTGAGTTAATAATCCAATATACATTAAAAAGTTTTCCTCTGATAAACTCTTCAATTGAGCTTCAGCTTCAGACCGTTTAGCAGGATCTGGACTCAAGATCGCATTTTCAAGAATCACACTTATATCACTCATCTTGGTATAATCCCTTTATTTATCTAAGTTTGTCTCTTTAAAGTATCTAAACGTTGATGTTAGTTTCACGAAATGTGTGCTATGTGATCTAGATCGAATCTGTAAAAGATCAGGTTAGGGTGGGAATTCTAAAACTGAAGATACAGGTATTCCACGTATTTGTATCTCACCAACCAAAATCTAATCAATTGACCCTTGACCACTTCCAAATTTCCTATAAATTTTACTCACAAACTGTTCACGATTGAAGTGTTGCCACTTTGATTTTTTTGTATAAATTTGACACAAGTTTTGATAGAATGATCCGCTATGGTAAAACAAGACTTCTTGAGTTGCTAAAACAATGAGTATCTTCAAACTAAATCTGATGATTGAAGTCAATAATTCAAACCAAATTCAAAAAACCGCTTTAGAAACAAGAAAGACCCGCCAACAAAAATTGATTCCACCAGATAAAATCTTTTTGATTCTCTTTGATATTATATTTTTACTTTTTGATCTGCTTTGTTGGAAAGAAAAAAATGGCATTCAAAGCGAAACATCAAAACAAAAATTGGCGGGTAAATTTTTGTAATATTTTGGAATTGCCGAAAGGGGTAAATTACGACCGGTACTCAACTTAACTATGGCAACGTACTACAAAATGAAACTAATTATACCGTTGTCAGGTGAACAGTACCCTATTACATTTACCCTCGGAAGTATATAATATATATATATATATATACTATATTAGTAGATGTATATAGTTGAAGATTTTGATTAGTTGATGCTATGATGTACCTTTATCTGCGTTGATTTATCTGGGATTTATTTGATTACAGTTTAATCCATAGAAATTCAGCGCGGTATCTGTAACGACTACAATACAGGCTATTGACTTTCATTATAAGACTACAGAGATTTAATAATGATTAAATGCAAAATGTTTCATAAAGATATACATATATATACTTTCAAAACTTACGTCTTGCCTCTTTGACTTTTTTATAATGTGCCTTTTTACCAGAAGTTTTCTTTGTTTGTACTTCATCATATTTTCTCTTAAAATAATGTTTGGTATCTTCATCAGTCATTACACTTTCCAAAATGGTTTGTTTACGTTCTTTGTTCTTTAGTCTTGCAGAATAGTACTCAGTATTACCCTCGATGATAGTACCTATTTGGAAAAACTCTGGAGTTTTCCATTTATCCTTCTTATAATGTCTTTTGGGATCTAGTGCAGCTCTTTGTTCTAATATTTTCAAATCTCTTTTTATAGCTGGTGTCAATTCCCCCTTTGGCATATTGAACCATTTGGTCCCAGAACTTTCCTTCCCATCTTGATTAGTTTTTTTAGAAACATGAATAGTATCATTTATAACTGATATACTATCACCATGTTTTGTACTTGCTTTAGATTGTCTTGTATTTGAAAATTCATCACCCAAATGTTCATTTTTATCTTGAATCTTGGGTAGTTTGGCAAGTGATCTTTTAATCTTTGTAAATTCATCTTCTTCATCACCTTCTTCTATTTTATTCAATGGTTTACTTGATTTCCTTAGCTCGTCAAATAGCTCATCTAATCCATATTTGTCATATGCACTATCTTCGGTATCTGTAAGACTGGCTGTAGTTGAAGTTTCGTGTATTGGGGAGAGTTGGTTCCTTTGATGTGAATCCATCTTGACTTGTCAGAATATATATAGTATTATACGAACTAGTGTATAGTTTCAACTCCACTGTGGTTGTTATAGCTCATTTGAATATAATAGTATAAATTTTTTTAGGCAGATAAATTTTTTTCGCGAACCTCCGATGAGCTAAAACTTTATGGTTGGGACACGGTGTTATATACTCTTGATTCATCTACAAAAGTTTTTAAAGTCATGAAATAGCGCATACATTTTCAAGGGGAACAACTGCTGCAATCAGTATCATAAGTCATACACAGGGGGGAAGTGGCTCTGCTCTTTCGAGAGCTCAGCATCGCTCATTTGAGTTGGTATAATGATTGGTTTTCATGAACTTCTAATGCAATGTGAGCATCCAATAAAGTTTGATTCTTTTTCCATTGGTGTTCTTTTTCTTGTTTCAAAGAGATGAGATCCTCGGTTATGAGTTGTTCAACTTCTAGCCCCCATGTATATTTACGTTTCAATGACTCATATAATGACTTCAGCTCTTCAAGAGATTCAAAAGAATCAACTTCGCCATCAGAAGGTAAACTTTCAACTTGGTCTTGCTTTTTGAAAGAGTCTTTTGCTAGTGACGCAATATGCTGTTTGAATTCCTTGTCATCTTTTTCGTATGCCGTTTGCAAACTTGCATTTATATCAATCAATGTTGTTTTGGTTCTCTTTGGAGTAGGTTCTATTAGATCTGAGAATTCTATATTATGTACATCATCAAAATTCACAAATTTTGTAGCCAAAGCTTTTTCAAAATCTTTCTCTTTTGCAAACTTGGAGTATCTTTTCAGGCTATGTTTTTCATCTAGTAGTTCAAATTTCTGAGTGAAATTTTCATTCGCTTTCAACTCATTGAGATAATGATACCAAAAAGGGTACTCTGATGATATATCAGATTCTTTATGTGCGATTTTGAGATGATGTGATAACGAGTCTGGCTTTTTAAAATATTTCGAGCATTCTGGTAATATGCAAAAAAATGATTTTTCTCCCGTATGTGATTTTATATGTGAAATTAATGCAAACCTGCTTGGTTGATTTATGCCCTTTTTCGAACAGTTCCCCCATTCGCAAACATATTCAATACCTGATTGTCCAATATGTTTGGAATTGAGATGCTTTATAAGATTATCTGTATTAGGAAACTGCTCACCGCATCCTGTCCATTGACAATCTGCTTTAGTGCTTTTTTGGATCAAGTTTGGCTCTTCGTCATCAGATACCTCAGAATCCGTCAACCCATTTTCTGTTTGATGCTTGTCCGATTCAACATCAGATAACGTGCTATCAGTCTCGATGTCAACATCTTTTTCTTCAGCTTTAGATTCTTCATCTTTGTCTATCACTTTTATGTTGACTTCCTCTTTTGTATCCTCTTGTTTTGAATTTGATATTACGTCTCGTGGTCTCTCAGAGCTTTCGCTGTTCATTATCGACCCAATAGAGAAATCGTTGTGTTCATGGGGTTTCCCCTGGGTCTGTTGTTCCTTATCCACGCCATCATCGTGGTTTGTCAAAGCACTAACGTCCATTATGATGTCTTATTCAATTATCAACAATCTTATCCAATTATCTTATCCGCCCTGGTAAAAAATCTTGATACAAAGCTGACACAATCTATACTGTAATTATAGCACGCTCAAACCTATCCCTCAAGTATATATTTGAAACAAGACAACTTATCCTCTAACTGTGCTCCACCGCTTTGTTCGTTTCCAGTTTGGTGAAGTTCCATTTTCACCAAAAACTCACCATTCGCGGAGACTGTCATTGATAAATCGGGCAAATAAGCCCTTGAACAGTGGGAACAAATGTCAAATTGGTGGTTTCAACCCCCTGATTTGACTGAAGCATCTAATAAGATAAACTTTGCTGTTATAATCATATCTCAAAAGCGCCTCACTACTTCAACAATAACTAATACACTTTTAAACTAAAATCAGTACCTACTGGGAAACTTTTCCAATTCCGGTCAAAATTTCTTCTTTACCCGGTAAAATTTGTTTATTTTCGCGAAATTATTTTTTGTTGATGATTTCTGCCTGAAAAAAAATGAGCCATTTGAACGTTTAATACTAAGTACTTAACAGAATACCGCTTCATTCTCTATTGTCACTCCACGCCCTTTTTCAATCAGTTTAAACCATGTCTGAACTACAGCTGACTATTTTGAAGACCTTGGATAAGGAAGGCTCAATTGCCAACACTTTGGAAACTTTCCCGAAACTCACTTCTCAAGAAGTCCAGGCTGCTTTGAACTCTCTATTAGCTCGTCAAAAGATCACATACAAAAATATCGATAAAGAACAATGGAATTTGACTCAAGAAGGCCAGGATATAGTCAAGAACGGTTCCCATGAATACAGATTGCTAGAAACTGTTTTGAAATTAGAACATTTGAAAATCTCTGAAGTTGGTAATGTCTTGGGTGCTGCAGGTAAAATGGGTCAAGGTAAAGCTTTTAAAAATGGATGGATTAGTAAAAATGGTGACGAATTGGTCGTTAACGAAAAATTGGATAAATCAAGCTTACCATTAGACGAAACAGCTATTGAACTAAAAGAATTACAAGATGCTGGTACTTTAAAAGATGCTAAAAAATTAGCTGATTTGAAAAAACGTAAATTAGCTACAGTTTCTAAAATTCAATCATTCTCTGTGGAGAAAGGTCCAGAATTCAGTTTAGAAATTGAAAAATTAGAAACTGATATCACTAGTGATATGATTATAAATGGATCATGGGAAAATGCTAAATTTAAACCTTATAATTTCAATTCCGAAGGTGTTTACCCAGATTCAGGTGCTTTACATCCATTGATGAAAGTTCGTGAAGAGTTTAGACAAATCTTCTTCTCTTTAGGTTTCAGTGAAATGCCTTCAAATCAATACGTTGAAACAGGGTTTTGGAATTTTGATACTCTATTCGTCCCACAACAACATCCGGCTCGTGATTTACAAGATACTTTTTACATTAAAGATCCACTAGTCGCTGGTGAACCACAAGATAAAAAATATTTGCAAAACATCAAAGATGTCCATGAAGGTGATGCCTTTGGATCTATTGGTTATAGATACAAATGGGATCTTGACGAAAGTTTAAAATTAGTCTTGAGAACACATACAACTGCTATCTCATCAAAAATTTTACACGATTTAGCTAAAGATCCAAAACCATCAAGATTATTCTCTATCGATAGAGTCTTCAGAAATGAAGCTGTCGACGCTACACATTTGGCTGAATTCCATCAAGTTGAAGGTGTCTTGGCCGATTACGATTTAACTTTGGGTGATTTAATTGGATTCATGGAGGATTTCTTCTCAAAGATGGGTGTCACCAATTTGAGATTCAAACCAACTTATAACCCATACACTGAACCTTCAATGGAAATCTTCTCATGGCATGAAGGTCTTGGTAAGTGGGTTGAAATTGGTAACTCAGGTATGTTTAGACCTGAAATGTTGGAACCAATGGGCTTACCAAAGAATTTAAGAGTGTTAGGTTGGGGTCTATCACTAGAACGTCCAACAATGATCAAATATGGTGTTAGTAATATTAGAGAATTATTGGGTCATAAAGTTAGTCTTGATTTCATTGAAACTAACCCAGCTGCTCGTCTGGATGAAAAAATTTAAATTGTTTTTTCTTCCTTTCTTCTTTTACATATATAATTAGTCATCTTTTTGAGTTTAATATAGAATCTTGTTTTCTTGATGATAACTTGAAAGTAATATTCAAAGACTTTACAATAGGGTTTATGAATTTATTCTCATTATATGTAATCGTAATATCGTATATTATGCAAGTAGAGATGCTCTATCAAGTTTTACCTATATCTATATTGACCAGAAAATCTGTATCGGAGACTGCCTCTGTATCTGAAACTGCTTCTTCAGATCTATCGATTTTCCAGCGACAATGTTTATCCAAAACTGCCTTCAACTGCTTAATACCAACAGGTTTCTCCAAAACGTCGGTGAAAATGTTAGCGCTGGTGGCTTCTTTATAATAGGCAGTAGCAGCAACAATTGGAGTATCTGAATTAACGCTAGATGTATGTTTAAGCAGCTTGGCAATATCAACCGCGCCTAACTTTGGTAATTTTAAAGCAGTTATAATCATATCAAACTTAACTTCCCCTGTGGCTCTTCTGACTATTTCATCACCAGCAGAAACTGCAACAACAGCACAACCCAAACTTTCCAAGTTCTTCTTCATGGAATATTTCAAGATTGGAATCGGTTCACAAAGTAAAATATCCATTATATGCAGCTTGGAACTTGAAGCATCGGAAAACTTGGAACTTTGTCTTCTTTTGCGAACTCTTTGAATGGCAGAAGTTCTTGAGTCTTCAGTGTCTGAACTCGAAGGTGAAAAATCTGAAAAAGTTCTTTGGAAAATACTTCTAGATCTGGAGCTTCTATTGTGATGTTGGGTTGGTGTTGATACCTGAGCCGTTGGGGTTTGTGGCTTAGCAAAAGACCTCGTTGATGGAGACCCTGAATCGCTTCTTGGACTAGATCTTCCAGACTTTTCAGCAGCAAATACACTTGAGCCCATGTCTTCACCAGAGGAATTACTCATGACAGATGTACTTGAATTCAAGCGCTCATGCAACGGTATAGATTGTGCAACATTTGAGCTAAAACTCATACGACTAGGTGAGTGGGTTCTCATGACAGCAGCTGACGGTGAAACAGCACGTCTTAATCCAGTGTTTGATGAAATCGAGTAATTTCTCGATCTTGTACCAGATTCAGAAGAAGAGCTCGACATACTGCTTCTTTGTTCAAGATGTTCCGCTTTAATTCTATTGATGATATCTTTGTTGGCCTTGTCTAAAGCCGGTAAATTTCTGAACTGAAATGATCCAAATTCACCTGGATTATCATTAAGTTTACTTGGTCTTCTTTCTCTCATGTGTACAGGAATTGCAAGTGACAAGTGTTTCGAAGTTGGCGAATTAGCAGTTGATGGTGACCCCAGGCTCGTTGTAGTATTTATCTGTGTCAAGTTTCTTTGAGAACCATCTTCATTGACACCTCCAGCACTTTGACCTGAGGTCTCGGCATCAGAATTTGAGCCATCACTGGATGGGAAATCTTCAACATCTGCCCCTCTAGACTCAAAATAGTCTGTACTTTCAGGATGATCAACAACTGGAACAAAAGATCCCGCTTGGTTATATAAATCATCCCAGTCAACACCTTGGAAATATGGATGGTTTTTGATCTCGTCAGCGCCGTTGGCCCCTAATCTCAATTTTGAGTCCATATTCAACATTTTTTTGATCAAGTCTTTAGCTTCTGGAGGACAAATAGCAGCATCTTCTTGTGGCGTCAGGTCAGGCCAATCAACTTTTCCAGCTAAAATATTCGCAAAAACTTCATCTGGTGTTGCGGCATGAAATGGTGGATATCCATATATGAACTCAAACAAAATACACCCAACAGACCACCAATCTGAAGCTTCATTCTCACCTGTACCTCTAATAGTTTCCGGTGACAAATAGTCAGGTGTACCCACAAATTTCTTGTTCATCAATGAATTATTAGGATCAAACAATGCAAGATTTTTAGTTGTTGGTGTTGTAGGTAATGAGTTGTCTTCGATTGGCATGGCAAATGATGTTTGTGAAGACGATCTGTGTAATGGTCTAAGTAAAGGTGAATCCGTCACACTACCTGTAGATCCGGATCTTTCATTTGGGTTACTTTTGACCATATTCTCAAAGAAACTTGAGGTTGGACTTGAACCTGCACTTGAAAAATCATGGCCACTTGGGGGGCCCGATGCAGATGAAAGACTTAATGGTGTGATGGAAGAGTTTTTACGGTGGTGATGGTGGTGATTGATACTTGTAGCTTGAGCAAACACATCATCTCCTGGTATTGAGTGTTTGTGAGCCAATTCTTGACGACGAACTAAACCCATTCTTGAAAGACCAAAATCTGTTAGTTTTAAATGCCCGCTAGACGCGATCAAAAGATTATCTGGTTTCAAATCGTGATGGACAATTCCCTTCTTATGTAGATCTTCAACACCTACAACAACTTCAGCAATGTAGTGTTTAGCCCATTCATCAGGTAAATTCCCCAACATTTTCACTAAAGTCGAACAATCACCACCTGGAAGGTATTCCATAACCAAAAACAAATAATCCTTACTTTGGAAACTCGAATATAATTTGGCAACATAAGGGCTTTCAGATTGCGCCATCATAACAGCTCTTTCTGATTTGACATTTGTAACTTGATTTTTGGCAATCATATCTGCCTTTTTTAACACTTTAATAGCATAATAATCACCAGTGACTTTTCTGCGTGCTAAATAAACACTACCAAAAGCCCCTTTGCTAATGGCTTTTAAAACTTCATAATCTTTAATTGATGGAGCTGTTGATTTGGGGGCTGGCATCGCGACCAGTAATGGCGATAGTGGTGGTTTGACAACATGGCTACTTCCATGATGGCTTCCAGCATGGGTACTTGAGCTGCCAGCGCTACTTATCGATAAATAGTTATCTTGACTCCCACGCTTTTCCATATGATCACTTGGGTCATGAGCCATAATCAGTGGCGACGAAATCGGTGTATTCAGTTGACTTTCTCCTCCACCGGTATGCTTGACATTTCTCTGAATCGAACTCATTGGTGAATTATGGAATCCTAAATTAACACTTGGTGATGATCTTCTTTGCGGTGTCAGTATCGGACTTTTTATATGCAGATCTGTAAAATTTGGAATATCCTCTACTGGTGTTTTAGATTCTTCTTCATGTCTCATTATCTCATTTGGGGTGATCGATCTAGATGGTGAATAATGACCCTTGGTTTCATTCAATGCTTCCCTAATATTTTCTCTACTTGGGCTAGGTAATGAGTCTGTTTTAAGATATGCATCAGTGAAAATGTGTGACTGAACAGATGTTGGCTTTGGATATACCAGTTTTGGATTGATATCTGATTTACTTTCTGTTGCAGATGACGATATGGATGATGGATTAGGCAAGACAACATCGTTTGTTTGATTTCTGATATTTTTAATAGTTTCACTGATTGTTGCAATGACATAATCATCTACCTCATCTTTGATCTTTTGTGAATATAAAAGTGAGCTGTTTAATCTTGAAACCGCGTCAACTTTATCTTGTACTAGTTTTTCCGTGTCATTCGATAATGAAACAATACATCGATCTGAGGATTCGGGTATTTCTGAAGCAAACACATGGTCAAATGCCTGCTTAGTGTTTGGTGAAAACTCAAATGTATCTGTAGCCTCATTAAATTCACTAGGATTGATTGCTATAGCTTGTTCACAAAGGTCTGAAAGTAATGCCAAAGTCTTGAATGGAAATCTTAAAGTTCCAAATATAGAGCCTGAGCGTCCTCTTCTAGCCAACGTAGCTAATGGGGCATTTCTAGAAACAGGGGAGTCACCTGTATTAACGGCTACCTTTGGTAATGGGATTCCCTTATAGTCCATAACACCTCCATCAATGTTTGCTTGTTGTTTATTTAGCGACTCATTGATAGCACTGATGGCTTGCCTCTGTTCTACTAAAGCATCATGGGCTTCTTGCACTTCACTTTCACATTTGTGTTCATTGAAGCAAAGTTGGGAATGTTTTTCCAACCACCACGAGGGCACTTGTTGCTCACATATACGACATAACACTTGTGGAGGGGCTGGTACTTCATCTTCATTAATAATACCAGCTTCTGACAAGGCAGAAAGATATGAGGTGAAAATATCAGCACCAAAACCCAAGGTCTCGGCTAACTTTTGAGGTAGTTGAACGTTCAAAGCATTGGCATCAAAAGGCTTCAAGATCCACATTGAGTGTGTGGGTATCCCTTTTGCATCGTGTATCAATATACCTTGTCCCTCTAATTCTATCATTTCCCCATTTGTTGATAATGAACTTATCGAACTTTGACAAGACGAATCATCATTTGTAGTGCTAGCATTTGCATTAGCAACTTCATCACCTTCAGATCCCAATGAATCAACATCCGCTTTTTCAGGAGCAAGGTCATTAGTAGCAACAACAAATCTCACCCTGTAACTGGCATCATCGGTCATCATGATGTTTATAGCATTGTTGAAAACATTTTTATCTTCTTCATCACCTAGGACAATATTGGAGATTGGACGATTGACAATCTTGTGAATTTTTGTACCAATTATAGATTCCCAGGCCTTGCCTAAATGTTGAACTTTACCGTCCATGTCTAATTCCAAAAGCACACTGGGATTCTTTGCGCTTGCTTCTAATAGATCTTCTTGTGGTGTGGCTTCCTTATCTTCATGTTCATCTTGTTCTTGCTCTTGACCAAAAGGCCCGCCGACCTGAGATTCTACACCTTCGTGAGCACTAACGTAATCATTGGACTCTGAAATCACAAACGATGGCGTTTGAGGTCTAGACATGATTTCTATTGTCTTGACGAATATGCTTTAAAAAAGATATTATGAACTTTACCAGACTACTTCTGATGCCGGCGCTTTTCTCTCAGTGGCTTCCCTTGTCCTTATCTAGGTCCTTTTCTGGCCGGTGGTAGTCTGTAAATGTACTCAAATTTTGGTTCTCTGTTATAACTTTGTGGAATGGGAACCAGTATATGGAGTTCAAAGTGAATGGTAAGAGCCTGGCTGATACTCCGTTTATCGTTAAAATTGATGTTCGTTGATGTTTGTTTATTGTTCGATCACAGTTTAAATTGCACCGATGTACCCAGGCAAAAAAAGTCATCGATTGATCTTCGGCTGTCAGTACGCATTCGCGACCAGCCTAAAAGGCCAGAGAGAGAGCGTACTAGGGGAAGAAGCCCCGGCCTAGACTCTCCAGGAAGCTTCTCCTCCTAAACTCTCTCTAGGGAGGACGATCCGATGCCTCCAACCAGAACTTAGGTTGAAGTATTTTTTGTGCATTTGCACTCCCCGAGAGTGTAGAGAGGTTCGTATATCCAATAGGACCTCAAAAGGTTAAGAGATATATTGAGGGAACTAGATTCCATATTGTTAATTCTTTCTTATACATCAAGATGATTACTACTTCGTTTAATGGAAAATCGAATGAGCATAAAGAAGACTCAGCACCAAGAAAGCTTCGATCAAAAGAAGCGCCAAAAGTTGACACGGCCTTATTTAACTACGAGGAGAACCCAGAAACAATAGATGGTGATGAAAAATTGATAATAGTACATGATCTCGAGAATGGTGAAGTTTTGAAAGCCGGGTTCACAATTGAAAAATCAGCGGTTGCGTTTGAAACTAATCTGAAGGTTATTGATGGTACAGAAGATCAAAGAAATGGCGATGGTAGACCGACTAAAAGAAGGAAACTACGAAAATCTACAACACAAGTGAGTACAAAATCACATGTACCTGATCCGTTGCATGATGACCTTTACCTACCCTATAATAGAAGAATGGAAAAGGAAGAGAAGAAAATGATCAACTGGGAAAGGGAAAAGATCTATGCAGAAGCCGATAAAATGAAGACGCAATTGGAGAAGTTACAGCAAAATAATTGGATGAGAATACTACCGACAATCACATATGTGAGAGATCCAAGAGATCAGAATGAGCTGAATCAGAAGAAAGAATGGACAGTTGAATCATTAACAATGTTACTGAAAAAATTTGAAAATTGGAAGAAGCTTGAAGACAAAGTCCTCGGGAGAGTAAGAGCATCTTCACCAGCTTATAGAGGGGACCGTTTCAAATTTTATAGCCAAAACGTTGATAAAGAGCTACTTGAGGACAGTGAAACAGATGAAGAAGAGGATTCAAAATCAATAGAGGAAATAAGGAACCATCGTATGAGAAAGAAAATTGCCAAATATGGTCCTATAATAAAGCTTAAATTTGGTGATAAAGTCATCATTGCAGAACCTTTCAAGTCAACCATAATCAAAAAATTATGAATGTTTTACGATAATCCAATTAAAAAAGTATATCATGGAAATGGAGGATAATACACCGTGTCGTTTTTGTGGATTCAAAGCTCTCTCATTAATTCTTTAGTTTGAGTAAGCGCAATCAGTAACAGAAGCGATTCCAATTAAGTCTACTCAGAACTGTGGGGACCACGCATAATGATGGTGAAAGTGTACAGAGTTAATTGACCTTATCAAAAAATTCGATAAGTGACAGTAACACAGAGTATGTTAAGGACAAGGGATGACTGCTACCGCATTCATTCTCGGAAAGACATGGATAGGGCTGTAACTTGACTGCTAATTTTATTCGTGATCGATAATATATAAAGTAAATCATCAATAGCAATTAATCTATACATTGTATACATTAGAATGTAGTGTCACACAATTGTTTGACTGCTTGAGCCCAAGAGCCTGCTTCTGATTGAACATCAAACAAATTGATGGATGTCTCTGTATGTTTAGCCTTTTGTGATTTTAATTCCGATCTATGTCCAACTTCTGGAATTCTGTAAGTACGTATCAAACAATCTTTAAGTTCAATTAGAGACAAGATGATAACGCTCATATATGCAAATCTTTCCCAATCCTTGGTTTCACTACTATCTTGTACTTTTTCTGTCAAAAGATTTTTCAAGCTAACACCACTATTACCTATTGCTCCATCAATTCCATCCACTAATTGGAATACTTCGTCCAAGTTCATTAATTGGGCATGAGGTATAGTATTGGCCATGAATAAAACGTAGTTTTTCAAAAATAGAGCGTCTTGCTTTTTTGTATTTTCAACATCAAAGTTGAACGATTTCACCAATTGATTGAATAATTTTTTTTTCGAAGATTTAGATTCTTCGATAACTTTATAAAATTTCTCAAAAAACAAAGGGTTCTCATCAAGTATATTTGCAGATAGCTTAGATCTATATTTCACAGCTAACTTCAACCCATGAATGTAACTCGAATCGATCAAGGATTCGTGCTTAGAGTGAAGAACACGGTGAATCTCCAGTGCAATTGATCTGACATATGATAGTTTGGACGCTTCAAGAGCAATGACTGTTGGGATACAGATTCTTGGATTAGCAAATTCCAACTTCACGATGAGCCTCAAGTATTTAACTGCAAGGTATGAGTGCTCACCGTCGTCATAAAGGCACATGTCCAATATTGGTTCCATGTATCGCTGAACTAATGAAGTGCAGATACCATCATTTTCAAACATTTTGGAGTTGCCATGGAAAACGTCAACGTCAATGCCCAACTTACTCGAAATTTTACCGTCATTACCAGATCTTTTGAATGAGTTTTTCTCCTCTCTTTCCAAAAAATCTGAAATACCTTGAATCATGACTTCTTTAAAGTCAATATCACCATGCTCAAATTCATTATCGAGAACATTTAAAATAGGTGCGCTCATAAATAGTTTGGGATGAGTTGAGCAAACACCAATAATGTTTCTTATTGCTACTCTTCTAACTTGTCTGTTGACCGATTTCCTAGTGAATACTAAAAGGAACTTAGTAATCAGGCTCAAAACACTTTCTTTTTCCTTCAAACCAAGTTTACCACTAGACTTTGTAAAAATAGCTCTATTGAGTTCAAGCTCACAATATTTACCAAATGAGCCTATCAAATAGATAAGCCTTAAAATTTTTGGATCTGAATTAGTGAGCTTATCCTTCATTGCTGTTTCAATATGCGGCTTGATCAAAGTAAGGCATGAAACAGCTGCATTCGCAATTTTCAAAGTGTCCTTTTTTGCAACTGATAATGACCAAACTAGAGGCATTGCTTCTTCCAATTCTCTAGCTGTAAATTTTGATAATCTTCTTAGTAATGAGGTTTGGGAGTCAGCTAGAAATTGATCTTTATATGTAACACCTTTAGCTATACTGTGTCTAAATACGACTAGTGTGTAATAAGATATTGTACTTGAAGAAGTATTGTCCGTGGTCAAATATGGTTGTAGAGACATTAATTGTTCCTGATTGATCAGGTTGCAGTCACATTTAGCGAACATTGACAACAACCCAAGCCCTTGTTCAACTGCCTTCTGCTTTTCTGTGTCCATGTAATCAATGATAAAAGACAGTAAGTATTCGACTATTTTCCTAACAGTCAGCAATAAATTTTGGTGGATTTTCTTATTCTCATCTGTTTGCCTAATAATGTCTGAGTTCAAATATTCTTCGAATAAGTTCCAATTCTTCTCGCTTAAATTTATCAAAGCTAACAAGGCATCGACTAACGATCCAATTAATTTTTTTACAATCCCAGGATCTTTTTTGTTAGACTCGTTTGAAATTTGTTGATCGAGTGAGATAAAGATTGACTCCATCAAAGTTTGTTTTGTCAGCTCTAAAATGTTCTCTTCATCATCTTCCAACCTTCTCAAGATTTTCTCCAAAGCGAAAACTTTGATATCCAACTGTTCCGTTTCCAAAAAGATTCTCTTAGCTATCTTTAAAGATCTAGTTCTGACACTCACAGATTTGTCATTAGTCAAAATGAGAGTTTGATAAAATTCTCCAATAAGTTCTGGTTTCTTTAAAATGTATTGATCAAAGGTTTCAAGAACTGCTAACCTCACAAGAGGTGAAGAATCCTGAATTCTGTTAGAAAGTGATGATTTCACCATAGGTATGTTCAATAAACGTGAATCTTTATCAATTAATTGTGCCAAATTTTTCATAGCTCTTGTTCTTGACTTGATCTTAGGATGGTCAATAGATTTTAGCAAATGTGTTAAGAAATTTTGATAAAGCTTCATGAATGAGCCGCTCAGCAATATTTTCTTATAGCTTGATGTGGCTATCTCCTGATTTTCTGACCCACTTGATTTTCTAATATAATTATTTGAGCGATCTCTATAATACCCGATAAGAATACCGCTAAAGGTTTTGAGCAATTCCCTTTTCCCGTCGTCTGAAATCTCGTTATTGTAGTATTCCGTTGTAAGCCTTGATAGCCATTCAAAAGCTATCGCGTCTGATGAATTTTCATATGGAGTAACATCATGTAAAGTATAGGCGTAGCTATAAGCCTGGCTATAATCAAACCCCAAAGCACATATGCCAATATCTGGCAAGTCAGAAGTACCTTTCAACTCTAACATGGTTGAACCAATCAACCCAATGACTTCTAAGATGTATGTTTCGACTACTGAACTTTGATTTTCAGAGTTTGATATAAGTGTGTTGGTAATAGAGCCTAATAAAGGTTCAGCGGTAGGCCATTCTGGAACTTTGACAAGATTCAATAGATCAGCTATAAACATTTCAAATGTTTGCTTGAAATTTGCATTCAACTGTGTTATCAATCTATTGACAATGTTAGAGGAAATCATTGATAGGTATAAGTCCTTTTCTTGACCAAGTTCCTCTAGCACTTGATTTAACGCCTCCAGATTAGATTCAGTGACATCATTTTCTATGAAAGTTTTCTTCAACTCGATATCTTTAATATTTATTGAGCTTAAAAAGTTTAACAACAAAGAAGTAAACGGCTGAATACTGAACCCTCTTGACAATTTCAAAGGTCTAGCTTGGGTTTTCAATGTAGGTAGTTGATCAAAATTTGATAAGATTTCGTTGATAAGGTATCTTCTTTGATCTTTTTTAGAGCTAAATATTTTAATCAGAAGATTCATTGAAGCAATTTTCAATGTTTGAAAGTGCGAAGAGTAATGCTTTTTTTCACAGACATGGAAGAATGGTTTTATGGACAAGTATTCTAATTTGGTGACTATATTATCATTCACTTGATTGCTAAAAACGTAGATTCCAAATAAGTTATAGTTTTTCTTCAATAAATTTATTATGCCGACGATTATTTTTGAGGTCTCGTTTGAATAAGTTGCGTCACTTACCGTCACCGTCAATATTAAATCTTCCATAACCTTGTAAACAAAATTCAACGCCAACATCAGGTCTTCATCGAGATAAAGTTTCTTCTCTTTTCTTTGAAAGTTGAAAATTATAAGTATCAACGAAACAGCTTTGAGACAATTTAGCGCATACTTTAATGACCAAAAGTCATTTCCCAAATCAAGTTCAGACCATTCAATTGCTTCAACACTTGAGATATTTCTTATTGCTAGTTCTTTTATACGTGCCAATATTTCACATGGTATTTCATCAGCTAACTTTGTCCCCGACACTTTGTTCATATTTTCTTCAATTTCGACTATAATGTTATCTGACAACACAAATCCGTAATTGGGTATCTCCATCCAAATGTTAGAATTACTGTAATCCACAGATGTATCGTTCAAGCCAATCTTTTCCAGCACCAACGAATGTAGCTTTTGATTTGATATACTCTCCAACTGCAAGTGCTGTATACTAATATCTGATTTTCTCTTCTTTAGATCTACTTCATTCTCCTTTGTTATCGAGGAATGACGTTTGAGGGTTGCATTTGGCAGTTGGACGACTTTATTCTCTTCTCTGGCATTTGATGGATCTCTTGAAGTTGATGTATCACTTATGATTCTATCTTGCGGTACCAATTCAACAGAATTTACAAGTTCTTTAGCAAATCCACTCAATCCATCAAATAACGATTTTGAATCGACGGTTGATTCATCTAACGAGTCATTTGTGAAAGCATTAAACGTCAGAGTGGACTCTTGAATATCTTGACTGAAATTCAGTTTTTGTAACAGTTCTCTTCTTGTTTTCTGGTACTCAGCAGATAAATTCTCGAGAGCTGGCTTTATAGCTTCATATTTTTCTTGATCAGCAGTATCCAACTGTGACTTTTCGGAAACCAATTTAGCATTTATTGGTGCTAACAGAGGCGCCACTAAACAGCGGTTAGTACATTCCCGGATTTGAAGAGTTTCGAGTGGTATACATACGGTCTTGCGTTGGAACTAAATATGTCAATGGAGTGAAGCCCAAACCTTCAGCCAAGTTCACTGGGAATTGATCGATATCATCTTTCTCTGCGCTCATTTTCCAAAACTTTTGGCTGGTTCAAATAAGATAACTGACAGAGCGCTATATCTCAACGTTGCTGTATGCCATAGAAATACCTTTGAGTCGTTGAGTTTCCTATCTTATTGTATGATATTTCTCAGTAAATGTTTTATTCTTTTTTTGTTTTTGTTTATTTATGTAGATTTTGACGTCAAAAAAAAAGTGTTGATGTTTTTCAAAAAAAAATATAGTATATATATATAACGGTAATAACCAGCCATAAAAGTTGAGATGGCTCGCTCTCCTCAAAATGACCTCTGTGACTAGATCTTTGCTACCCAGTGTCTTTGAAAACAGTCACTATGTCTTGATTAATAAACCGCCAGGGCTGAAATGTGATTATTCTAGAAGATCTATCCAAGAGAAATGTCCCAATGAAGTTGTCCCATTACTACTGGAGCATTATCCAGACTTAAAGCCGGTTCATAGAATAGATGGTAGAGTAACGGGTGGGCTACTATATGCACTAAGCAAGTACTCGTCTCAGATGTTTAGCAGGAATCTGAAAAGAGGTGGTGATAGTGGATTTGTATTCAGAAGAAGATATGTTGGTATAATTCCTAGAATAACGTCAGGACTTCCTACGCATGATGCGATAGTATATAATAACGAAGCAAAAACGAAAGGATACATTATGACGCAAGAAATGAATCAATCTTTCTCCACAACAAAATTTATAGTACCTCAATCTACCATTAGAGAAGATTTGCAATTGATTGTCTTGCAGTTGGAAACTGGTAGAAAGCATCAAATAAGGAAACATCTTTCAGATATTCTTGGGACACCTCTGGTGAACGATATTAAATATGGAAGTGATATCACTATAGGCGACTACAGAAAGCAAATCGCCCTTCATTCAAGTTACGTCATGACTAGAATAGGACGAGCAATAAATAAGCATCATATACCCGTACTGGACGGAGCTGATACTATATGGGATGGATTCGTTGATGATCACGGAGATTTTAATGAAGAAATTCGTGGCATCTTGGAGAATTTTGATGAAAAGCTAGTCGAAGCATCGTCATGAGTCTGGCATATCTTATTAGCACATGCTGAAATCATTCATTAATCATTAATTTAACTCGCTGTATATATTATATAACTCTATTTTATGCATAAAATCATTCACTCATCTCAGGGAAGATCCTAATAATAATTAAATCCACCAACCTATACATCAGATGTTTATTGATCCTTTTATCTTCAAGACCTTCCAAGAACGAACTCAAATCTTGATCATTCACTAAAACGTTCCAACAACCGATTTTCTGCAACACTTTAGTCAAATTTTCCCTGGCTGTCTGTTTAATTTGGGAGAATTCTTCAGCTGTTGGCTCTATACGGGAAGGACCCATTTCATCATCAGTTGGGAATAAGTTGTTTCTCAGTTTTTGTATTATGACAGCGATAAGGTCTTCAGTTATATGGTCTTGAACCAAATTTCGTAGCAGATTGTTTATACCTGAATTCACTGGGCTTGTTGACGTTAGAAGAGAAAAAGACGAAACTAGGGAATATAATACTGGTTTGGTTTGAGGAATTTGAAATAAATTTGATAAAAATGTGAATATCGAGAGGTTTGAAAGATCTAATTGTTTGAAAGTCCCGGCCCGCGTTGGAGGCTTGGATGCTTGTGAAACAATGTTGAGTCCTTGAGTTATAAAGCTTTGTAATTTCTCCATTGTTGTGCTTTGTGGTTGCTCCAAAACTTCGTCATTCTTCTCCTTTTGCTCTTTCTCTTGCAAAACCATCTCGCAAACTAAAGTTATTATTTCCATAATTTGGAAAGGTTGTACTAGTTTCTCCATAATGATTCTTAAAAGTAAGTCTCCTACCAAGCTTTTCAAAAACTCAAGTACTAACTCTGAATTTTGTTCTTGTGGAGGTAAAGAAAGTTTTAATAGGCTTTTGGATAAGATTCTGAAGTATGTCGCTTCAGATTCAGGATCATCACTGCACAATCCTGGGTGACTATCTAGTTTGTCAAATCCTTCTGACAATGTATCAAAGGGCAAAAAAACTGTTGATGTTTGATCACGAACTTTCCTGTAAGTTATCAAATGTTGATTAAGCACAATGGGGACGTCGTCAAGTACAAGCTCTAGTAAGTCCACGTTTTTCAATCTGATCTCTAAATGTTGTATCAGTTGTGATAATACCAAAATTACTTCACCCATGAATTCTTGTGAATCACTTAATTTATAGTACCAAGGATATATAAAACTTTTGAAAAGGAGACCCAACAATGCGTACAATTGTACGTCAATTTTAGAGGAAGATGTCAAACTTGGAAGAACTTCTCTATAATCATTTGTCACAGACTTGGGGAAGTACAGCTTTTTGAGTAATATCTTACAATATTCATCTGAATCTTTTAAAATTTCCTGGTGTTGTGAAGGTTGATCTTTTGTTTTCGATTTTAAACTACCAAATGACGAGCTCAATGATTTCAGTTTCCTGTGCCGTATAGGAACTTTCTTCTCATTTCTTATCATCTTAATTCAACTAGAGGCTTGATAAGCGGCTATTTAAGTACTGGAATGTTTTGTGATTTCACTTGTTATCGTATAAAAAGTATATTAGGTCGGAATTTATCAAAGGTCCCACACAACAATTTAAAATCCGGTTTCTATCAACACATTGGAGTGGAAAGTATTAGCAAAAAGACGCAAAGGACGTAGGTTAGACAGCGGTAACCATATTCTCTAGCTCTGCTGTGACATTTATGATTAGTTCCCCACAATGGTGCTTGAAACAAATTCAAAAGAAGAGCTGTACAGCCTGATAGTTAGCAAACTGGAGGATCAGACGACATTCGGTTTCAATGAGTTAAGAACATCACCTCTGATCAAATCACAATTCAGCTCTACAGATCCACAAATACTCAATACACTGGAATTATTTAGTTTTGGGACAATAAACGACTATAACAGTTCCAAGAAGGATTACATACAACTTTCTGAAAAGGCGGAGTTCAAATTGCTACAACTATCACTGATAACTAAGGCGCTCGATTCGAATACATATCATTATAAAGAGCTACAGAAGTTCTTAGGTCTTGAAAACGTACAACAATTCGAGCAATTGATCATTGAATCCATATATCTGGGTATACTACATGCAACTTTGTACAATCAGGAACAGATCATAAAGATTAAATCGTCAATAGGTCGTGATGTGCTATCACAGGGTGATGATGATAGGGACCTCTTGGAAAGATATCCACAGATTGTCAAAGTTGATGACTTGATTGAGAATTTACATAGTTTTGAAAAAAAAATTGATAAAGGTATTGCATATATAGATGAGATTTCCAAAATTTTTGAAAATGAAGATGGAAGTGGGAATGGGAATGGGAATGATGATGATGAAAGAGAAAGTTCAGGACCTGGATCAAGCGGGACTTATACTAGTGGAACATATAAGGCAAGTGGACCAAGTAGTGGACTTCCCCCAAGTAGCGGTATTGTGGGAACCAATACCAATGATAGTTATAATAGCGATGAACTAAATTCTCCCAGTAATAATCGCAAGAGGAAAATTGAGATAAAGTGAGTGGTTCTTACTATGAAATTATTGAAAAAAAAAAAAGTTTTAATGACCTATTGATTGAATATGTAATGATTAAATATATAACTAATTCTTCATCCTTTTTATGTATTTGTTTTTGTTTACTTATTTTTTTTCTTCCTTTTGGGATTCACCAGACCAGATTTTAGCAACTAGTCCAGTTAAACCAACATCTTTTTCAATCAAGTAAATACCATAACCAGCGACTAAAGTACCAAAACTCAATAGATACATGGCGTAGTTATGTTGTTTACCGTAAACTCTTTTTGGAATATAATCAATGATACAAGCTTGGAAACCAATATATGAATGAGCCAAGATTGAAGTAGCCATAATAGAATCTAAAACAGGAGCAAATGAACCAGTGAAAAATGGAACAGTAGCTAATGGCACAAGACCAATAGCAATAGCTCTTTCGACTGACCAATGTAGGGAACCATGTGATTTAGAGGCATGTGGAGGAATATAAGCATCATTAACAGTACCAACTATATATCCTGGTGGTTGTGGAATTTGTTTTAAAAAAGGTATATCAAAATTTTTTGGTGATGATGTATGGAAATTTGTAGTTGAAGTTAAAGGTAGAGTTTTGGTCAAGTTTGTCTTCAAGACTGGTGTTATACTTTTCTTCAATATTGGTGCAATCATTTTTGGAAAATTTTGATGCGTATATATGATTAAATGTATATGGTGATATATAAAACTTGTATCAAATGGTATATAATTACGGGAAAGAATACAGCTATTGTATATAATAATATAGTATAAATTTTAGTCTGGAGTTGATTTGATTCAGTCTGAATTTCATTGGCGGCAATGGATGACTACAAATCGGATGAAGAATCGGAAATGGTAAAATTAACTATGGGGATTATGTAATGCATCCCGGTGGTTGTAGGAAAAAGCAAAATTTGGACTACCGGGGAAGTGTGCTGGTTTCGCGAAGATTTCCAATAGATTCCTATATGCTTATATAATTCATTATTAAAAGTATATATATATATATATAAACGAGTTCATTACCATATCAGTCATTAATTCATAAAGTCAAATTGCTAGTCAGCTGTTCCAATTCTTCTTCTTCTCTTTTCAACATATCTTCTAATTCCCGTTCGTATCGGCTTACTTCATCATTAGTATCATCATATTTACTCGTAATCATATCTCCACTTAGTTCCTCAATATCAAACATGTGATTTGAAGCTTCTGCATTCAACTTATTCAAATCTTTTTTTATATCCTGCGCCTGTATAAATCTTTCCATTTCCTCCACACCGCCTCTTCTATCCAATTGTCTTTCTTCCCGTTGAGCATCCCTCGCTTCTTGTTGTCGTTGTTTAAATGGGATATACTGTCTAGTTCTCAACGTATATTTTGATCGGAGTGATTTGGATCTAAATCCCCCTTTCCCACTCCTTTGCTCTCCTCTTATGGGTGAAGACATCGGCTTATACAACTGCGCTACTTTAGCTTTCCTGTTTTTTTCTAGTTTCTCCACTATATCACCATCACTGTCATTTTCTGATTCTGAATCTATTGACGTAATATCTCTTGAATAGCGATTGGATATTATAGGTGAAGAGTTGATATATCGTTCACCTCTATTAGAGTAATCATTCGGATCACGAGCTTCTGGTGAAGATAATTGATTCATTTCAGATGATTATTCAATCGTTGCTGTATATCAATGTGTCAGAGTTATAACCTAGATAAACAGACTCATCGCGTAAAATATTCAAACGTTGCATCTCTGAAAGCTCATCGTGAATGCTTATGTAAGAGCTTATGAATAATCGTAGTATAGATAACAACAAAATCTAAAGCAATACATGCTGAAGATTGTAAAGATGTACTGAAATACGTATAATTGGTTAATCATTGTGATATTTAAGGTATTGGCCCTTCTCTCGAGTTATTGAGTACAAATTTGTTAAACATCTCATTCCAAAGTATTTGTGATTTTGAATCATTTAAAAAATATTGTACACTGATATATAATTTGGGGAGTAAAAAGTGATGATTGAAAAAGTGTGCAATAATACCAAAAGCTAAGCCACTCATAGACTTCAGATTACATATAGACAGAAGGATTATAAACTCATGGAGTCTGGAAGAATTAAATTGCAATATCACTAAAATGAATTATATATCATTGATTACGTAATCAACTTAAGCGTCAATATCATATTGTGCGATGGTGACGTGCAATGTTACCTGATCCTTTCATTCTAAATTGTTAATGAACTCTCGTAGGTGTTTTCCAGTGAATGCCTTCTTATCTTCTAGGAAGCTAATTGAGGTGATAAAAGTAAATAAAGCTACCGTTATATATTGGATCACGTGATACGAACCACGCTTAATGCTTTGTGATGTACAAAAGTACTACTTAGGCCTAGCCAGGTTCTGGCAAAAGAGTTGGTCCAAGTTCGTATTCAGTTCTCAAATCAGGTAAAACTTCAATCTATATTGAAAGCATAATCTCTTTGGTTTTAGCCATTGTGGAAATCAAATCTAATGTGCCTTTTAAAGTCTGAAGGATATCGCGAATAATTATAGTACACAAATTTTCAGTGCTCATCGTTTCTGTATCATAAGCTCCAATTGAGTAGCTATCTGTTTTCAAGGTTTGCTATAGGTAGTTGTCCAAAAGTGATAAAATGGCGCAGCTAATAATACCAGGGGATGATATCCCATCACAATCTGTCGACGAACAATCTCAACTTATAATAGGACCAGGCATTTACGTTCATCCTATAACAAAATCAATATCACCAATAAATTCAGGCCTTTTATCACAGTCTCAAAATTCAATACATATAGAGTCAAACTCACGTCGCTATATACCGCAGCAAAACGATTTTGTCATTGGTATAATAACTGGCTCCTTCGGTGATGTCTTCAGAGTTTCATTATCCAATTTTTCAAACACTGTCTCTTTATCATCGATGGCATTTCCAAATGCTACGAAAAAGAATAGACCAAATTTGAAAACTGGTAACTTAATATATGCTCGTGTTTCCAGTGCTAATAAGGAAATTGATACAGAGTTAGAGTGTATTGATCCTACAACAGGAAAAGATGGTGGGTTTGGTCCACTCGAAGGTGGATATGTCGTTGATGTTTCATTGTCTTTTGCTAGAAGTTTGTTATTCAACCCGCAGTCACCAGTGCTCAACGAGCTTGTGAAGAAGTGCAAATTTGAAATAGCTATAGGTGTTAACGGTAAGATATGGGTAAAGAGTGATGAGATGAAATACACATTAGCATTAGCTAAATCTATAGAGAAAGCGCAAAGCGTGGAACAAGGAAAACTAAGCAAAGTCATCAACTCTACATTTAAAGAATTGGGTCTATAATAAAATGTTTTGATGTTAAATTAGTTCATGTCTGTAGTTTTATCATTGATTCGTAAAATTCATAATCCTTGTAATTTACTTGTGGGGGACTCAGTAGATCTTTATATTCTTTTGACTCTTTGGTTTCAATCTCCTTCTTTTGAGGGAATGACGGTAGTATTTTATTGTTGAGGTCTTTGTAACATGCCTCAGAGTAAACTTTCAAATTTTCAAAACTAACCTCAATTTGATTTATTGAATCGTATAACTTTGGGTATTCACGAGCTGATTTTTCATCGATAGTTGATATTGATGAGCTCGCCAGTGAGGGAGTGATATAGTCTTCTTGAGTATAGCTTCCAGTGAACTCTTGCTCCTTGTGTTTGGCCAGCTCAATTTCTTTGTTCAAATTACTTGAAGACTGGCTTAACTCATTCAACTGCTGACGCGTCACCAGATATTCAAGGTCCTTGTAGCTCGCTTTTTCATTGCTTTCTTGTCTTTCTGATAAAATCGCTCTTTTACGTCTTTGTAATTCAAGCTTTTTCAATTTATGATTTATCGATGTTTGCTTCCTGGACTTGAAAGGAGAAATACTGAAAGCTTCTTCGAGATTTTGGGATGGTGCGATATATCTCAGAGTGGAATTCATATTAATTTCAAACAATTTTTCGAAAAATGTCAGCTTTCTAGGAACATAGTATTCATTCCAATAGTTGTCGAAAAATCCTTGATATGGTTCCAATTTTTGCGGCAGTAACGATTCAATTTTTTTATCATCATTCACATGGTAAAACTCACTGAACTTGATCAAGTTGAAATCTGTCCACCAATGGGTGTAACTTCTTTTGGATTTGTGGGAAGCTAAAGACTGAATATTATGTAAGTAATAATCTGTATTCAAATCCCATAACATTGGTTTGCCTTTCTCCCAAACATAGTTACCTAAAAATAAATTGATAGCCTCTTGTCTTTGAGCATCAATGAAAGAGTTACTATAAAACCTTTTTATACTTTCAATCATATCCCTTGAGTGAGAAGACCATTGATTGATTTTACGATATGTCTCCATGGTATTGACCAAATGCGATCCACCGTATTGCAATGCAATGGTATCACCATGATCATGGAACATCTCTGTCAATATATTAACAACATCAGAATCGTAATCAATGAAAACATCATCGATAATGCCCAAAGCATATAGTTGGTATCCAAGGGCTTTTTTACCAATGACGAATTGCGCAGCGTTTGTCCGGTCCAAACAGTCGATACAATTCGTACGACAGATACCTTCTTGCAAATTTATACCTGAAAAATTTGCACCATTATGGAAAATCCCTGTTGTTTGTAGTGTTTGGTCAGCATAAGTCTCCAAAAATTCAATAACGTCTTGACCATCGGATTTTGAGGCCCGGCTCATATCCCAACTGGTATAACTAATCTTGTTATTTTCTGGTAAAAATTTATTCAAATATGTGATACATTCTTCAAACTCTTTCAATAGTTTGGTTTCTCTGGGATTTCTTTCTTTCACTTTGACTAAGTTCAATACAAGGATTGGACTATCATATCTTTTGAATAAATCATCAAAATGTAAAGCAGCAGAGCTATAAAAGGGATCCACAATATCTATTTCAATTGGCGGTTTAGCCAATTTTAAATTTGTACCTTCTTGGGACCAAAATAAAGGAATAGACCCTCTATGTTGAACATATGATGTGTATCTTGGATTATTATAAAACCCAAGCTTGCTGTCATGGAAACTTGTCGTTAGCAAATCTGATACAATTTGCTCCGTCTCAACTTCATTCGCAACATTACCTTGATTGTTTACACCTCTTTTTAAGAATCTTGCACCGGCAAAATGATGAGACCTTCTGGCGATTACTGTGATATAAACTTTTTTGTCAAATATTGAGATATTGGCTTGATCTATAAACCCATGAATGATAGGTTGAAACCAGTCATAGATTCTATCATAGGTTTGCATTATTGGCTTTAGTAATGAGCTATTCCATATGAACATTTCGTTATATTGGTCATGGAATTTTTCATTATTGGAAAATCCATGAGCCTTTCTTTTCTCTCTGAGAATGTTACGCTGTAATGTGTTCGTTAAGTCGTAAGTATAACTGAAATAGAAAGTTTTCGATAGATCCAAGTTAGCAAACGTGGCTAAGAATCTAGCCTCTTCACTATAGTTATCTGGCTTTCTATAATTATTTGAGATTGGAATCAATTCAGTATCATCAATATGATAGATATAATGTCCACCCAAAATAGCAATTGGAGAGCGCTTCGTTACAACACACAGATAATAGCAGTCAGTGAACCTTATAAAGCCCAAGAGGCCAAAACCTGTCAATTTCTTGATTAGCCCTTCTTCGCTTGTTTCTTCTAACTTGGATAGCACATCCATGATCTCCTTTCGGGTAAAGAATACATTATCTTCCACAATTGACAATTCTCCTTTCGGAGTCGTAAGATCAATCTCAAGAACCCTAAACATCGTTTCACGGCCATTACTGCCCACGATGTAAACCCTTGTACTTGTCTCATAAATAGTGTATTTTTGAAGAATCAATTTCCTGGATTTGTTAGACGCATTCTTGAGTATAAGTTGCGAGGGTGCTGGTGGTGGGCCCTGCTGTGAATGCTGCTGTTGTTGTGATGGTATCTGCTGGTGCTCAGCATTTGGCTCTTGGGACTCTTTCTCCATCTTTGACGAGCGTAATCAAGCGCAATCAAGCGTAATCATGGAGGCTCACTGTTCTTATTCAATATCATGTTTTGGTTCCTCTTCTTTATGTTTACATCACAAAGCACATTACACGAGGTGTTCGGGTGTTGACCTCATCGCATTGATTGATTGTACTGATAATTGAAACTGAAAAAATTGTTGATACTTTATATCATGGGAGGTCAAGACAAACTTCAGAGTATATAAAGCTTACTCAAGTTTATTTGGGGGGATGTCTCAAGGTAACAAGAGTCCTAGTTTGGAGCTCACAGAAAAACAGAGGAGGAAATTAGTGAAGGATGAGCGCAGAAAGAAGTTTGCAGATACAACTATCCAAGGCACTAATGATTATTCAATTGTTTCGAAAAGATCAGTTGAAAAACTATATACCTCTGCATTGAATGCTAATGCTGGGCGCACAACCCCTGAATATTTCAAGCATTTTGTCAAAAAAGTACCGAGAAGATCACCAGCTATCAATAGGGGTTATTGGACTCGTATGGAAGCTATAAAACAGTCAACTCTCAAAATTATTCAAAATTCGTTAGATCAAGGTAAAAAAGTGACGATAGTGAATCTGGGTGCCGGGTATGATCCGCTTGCATTTCAATTTTTAGACTCAAAAAATCCAGACAACTCAACACATCGTGGTAAAGTCTCGTTTGTCGATGTGGATTATCCAGATTTGAATAAGATGAAAGTACAAATGATCAATAATTCACAAGAAAAGAAGGAAATCATCGGTGAAGAGACAAAGTCTACAATTAAGGGTGTTGAACTGAAAACTGAAAATTACACTGTTCTGTCTTGTGACTTGAAGAATATTGGTCTATTCCTGGAGCAGTTGAATGGCTTAAATTTGAATGATGATCAAATAACAAAAATTTACATTGCAGAAGTCTCTATTGCATATATGGCCCCAGAGTTTGCAGATAAAGTGATCCAAGCTACTTCCAAGGCACCAGATTCGCATTTCCTATGTCTTGAGCAACTGTTACCAGCTGGCCCTCATCAAGGTTTTGCAAGAACAATGTTGTTCCATTTCAACAAATTGAACTCGCCGCTAAAATCCGTTTCTTCGTACCCTACCATAAGCCACCAAATCAAAAGATTTGAAAATGCCGGATACACTTCAGTTGGTGGTACTGATTTGATGGGATTTTGGAGATCATTGCCTAAATCTTTACATAAACAATTGGATGAAATAGAGGCATTCGATGAACTAGAGGAGTTTATACATTTTTGTCAACACTATATAATTTTACATGCCTCAAATTCATCAGAAAGTCTCTATGGTAAAGAGCCTAGTGCTGTCCAGCTGCGAAAAACAAGCTTTGACCTTCCATTACATTTGATACCAAGAACTTCAGAATTGGAGAGAAAATTCGCAGCTGCTGCAACTTCAGCTTATAATGATGCAATTATTTTGACTGGGGGTGCCTCCATATCGAGATTAAGCACTACGCTGTGTGCATCAACGACGGGCAAAGTTTTGGAGATTGGTGACCTTGCACCATCACCAAGAATGGCCCACACATTGGATCATCTGAATAATGATCAATACATTTTGATCGGTGGAAGACACGCTCCAGGTAAAGAACTTTCTGACGCATGGGTGTTGGAAAAGAAAATTGATCACTATGAATGGAAACACACTACGTCTTTACCAATGGCAAGATCTAGACATACAACCTTCCACGTAGGTGATGAGATTTTCGTATACGGTGGTAATTTCGAAGCTGAGCCATTTATCAAATACGTCGATGGACAATGGATCTCCCCTAAGACCATTGGCTCATTGAAGAGTAAGAAATCTGCTGCTGTTGCTTTTCAAGGATCTAAGGGGGTTGTCGTTGGTGGATTGGATTCAAAAGGTGAAATAACCGACACTTTGCACCTCTTTTCGCTTGAAAAAGATACAATCAAATCAGAACTGCACATTCAAAATCCTCTACTGTCAAGACACGGTGCTAAAGCAGTATTCATTTCTGAAGAAGAGATACTTCTATTCGGTGGTGTAAGTGATCATATTCTTTATGACCGGTCTACCACAATAATTAAGATCAATTTGAGCACAAGAGAGATCACGGGCATGGAAATTCCAGAACATATATGGGAAAGATTCCCTATGCTAGTAGGATTTGACTTGATCACCTACAAAAACTCATTAGTGTGTATTGGAGGTGGTGAAGTTTGTTATTCATTCGGGTCAATCTGGAATGATCTTTTGGTTATTGGAGATGATGAAATTCCTGAGTTCAAGCTTCAAGAATCCTATAGAAAACAATAAAAGAGCATTTTCAATAAGTGGATAGTAGATATTCGTTTCAAAGTATTGTATGTAATAATATGGAAAAAACAGATTCCAAACTCATAAGAGACAAAAAAAAATAGAACTCCTCATGGGGGGCTCGAACCCCCGACATTTCGGTTAACTTCCGCTAAGAAATGGTTTTTCCCTAGTTTGACTGTAAAAGCCGAACGCTCTACCAACTGAGCTAACAAGGACGAGTTCTGACCGTTAAAATTTTGGTGTTTTACTCAAAACATTTTGATGACTCATATATTAATAATCCTTAGTTTATTATTTGTATAGTCTCTTATGATACTAATACATGTTACTTAATGAAAGCTGTGATTTCGACACCCAACGAGCTGAAAGTCTTTTCGTTGATATCTAGACTACAGTTGAAAGAGTCTCACTATTCACCGAAACTTTATATTACCTTAATTATTCCAAAGCTATACAATAAAACATATACCAATAATAAATCAACAGAAACCTAATATACAAAATATAATACAATATCTAAAATATAAACTATCTCACACAGGGCAAAAATATCATAAGAATTTTTGGAACAAATTTGGCTTTGATTGGACTTCGATTTCACCAAATAGTTCTTTTTGTTTTAGTTTAACAGAATCAGAGGTACCCAAAACTAGAAGTTCGAAGAAAACCCTGGTTGCTTCGCTTTTTGGTAATTTTGAAAGAGGTTCACCAGAATCGACATCCTTCTTGACAATCTCTGAGAATGAAGTATTTTCTTCTTCTGATAGTTGATCTCTAAGTTGTGATGATATCTTAATCGTAGCTTTTGAGATACCGTCTTTTGAGCTTGAATTGAAGTCATCGGTTGGATCTTCTTGTTCTTCCTGATCTTCAATCTTTGCCAAACTGTCTTCATTCTCTTCGATTGGTTCGAGACCTTCTTCTTGTGGTTGCTTATCATCATGTATATCGAATTCAAAATCCATTCCTACGTCAAAATTAAAATCTGAGTTACCTTGGCCATCAGATCTATTGGCTGCTTCTTCTTCTGAATGTTCTAGTTCTGGAACTTCATCATCCGCAGGTGGTGAATTAACTCTTTGACGTTTGGAGCGTAAAAGACTTTCTGCAATATCACTTTGAATATAGTTGTTATTTAATAAGAGATCAAGGTACGTTCTTTTGGCATTTAAATCCAATTCATGATTTTGGTCGTCATCATTTGAAACAATACCATCCGTGGTACTGAAATTCTTGATTGGTAACTCAATTGTAGAATCTTCAACAATTTTTTTATACCCGGATAAATTGGTTGGTCTTGGTTTTCTCTGTTTTTTGGTTGGAGTTTTAGGTTGTTCCTGTAGATCGATTAGCTCTTGAGATTCTGGTAGAGTTTCGATAGGTTCATTGATTTCATCTCCCAAGTCGAAACCTAAGTCGATATCATTGTTTGGCTCCAAAACGGACAAGTTTGGATCATCACCAGCTGCTCTGCCGACTTCAGTAGACTCGTCATGCTCTGGATTGTGTTCATTCATACTAAATTCGAAATCATCACCCAAATCAATATCGCTGCTTTTTTCAAAGCCTTGATCCTCTTCAGCGTTTTCGTTCAATTCAAAATTCAAATCAATATCCAAATCATCCTGACCAGGTTCCAATTCGTCCAAATCATCAAATTTATTTCTTGGTATTTCAATTGATTCATCAAAATCTTGATTTGTAACTGCTTGAGTATGACCAAAAAAATCGGAATTTCTTGGGTTTGAGTTTTCATTATCATCAAGGATTAAGGGCTCTTGGTAAAGCAAGTCAGATTGTGTGATTGTATCTTGTAAAATTAACTGATTAACCGATGGAACAATTGTGGCATTAGCAGGTAAAGTAACAGTGTTTGCACTTGATTTGAAAGCTGATTTCAGTTTCAATAGGGCGTCTGAAACATCATCTAACAAATACTTGGCCTTTCTTGAGTATATCCTCACAACACCGTATAATAATTGACCAGAAAGTCTTAGTGCTAAAGCTTCTGATTCATCATTTTGTGAGGATGCATTCGCAATGGCTTTTGTAGACTGGATGATATTTGATTGTAAAAACTGGTTTTTGGATAATTTTCTTTCCAAATTGGCAGCAAGCCAGACTTGAGCCAAAGGACCTTCTTTGGATAAAAGGTTTTCAGAGTAAAACATGATTCAATATATGAAATGAATTTAAGGAGAGAAACCACAACCCTCAAAGGTAAAGCTAAGTTGTATGCTTAAAAAAATGAAAACGAGAGCTGGAATAAGTCACTAGCAAATATATAAGCTTTTCTTAGCTAACTATCAATAGCAATAAATCAATCAGGCCTAGTCAATAATAGTTTCTAAATCATCCACTGTTGTTTTGTACTTCACTATAAGTCTTTTCCCTAATAAATTTACTTTAAAAAAAGTAATCGCGTTTCTGTCATTTTTACGTGTAAGAATTACCGAATGTGGAAGACAACCAACACGATTATTTATTAACATTGAGAACTGAAATTTATTAGAGATTGTAAGATGCGCAAGACAAAGGTTAATATTGTTTCGATAAAGTGAATCATTTGAGCTTTGATTTATGTGGGATGTGTCTATGTGTTTACGTAAAACCCGGATTGAGGCGATATTGGGCTATAAAATAGGACCGGCTAGTCCTGTAACCCCCGAATGTTGCATCAATATGTAATTGGGTAATTTCTCATTTAGCTTCAGTACCTGTATGTTAGTCTCTGGATGGGGTAAGCTTTCAGTTGGTGTCTCAGCTTAGCCTTGTTTATAGTGTTTTAGATTATGGTAAAATAACATCTTGTATTCAGTTTGGGGGCTTCGAAACTTTTCGGAAATATGTCTTTATAAGATTGGACTAGCCAGTTGTGAATAATTCATAGAGACAACGAGCACCAATAATTACAGTTAATACTATATTAAAGTTGTGTATAACATCAAAACTAAAAAACAATCAATCATAAAATATACAGTTCAAGAGAGTGTATGCATGGAAATACCAGATTTCGTCCTTCTCACCTCTCATTTTTTTGAGCAACAAGAACCTCCAAAAGAAGCTGAAGTATTAGAAAATGCCAATTTTGAAGTCTTATCTAAAACTGCAGAGTATTCAGTTTCACCATTCAACTTTTTTGCGCCTGAAGTGGTCATTGCGTAACTTGGTCTAACATCCAATGCAGGGTTCTGTGTGAAGAAGTTTCTTGGTCTCATTAATAGAGTGATTGGTTCAGCAGGCATCAATGGGAAATCTTCTGGAGCTGGGACATGAGAAATACCAAAAGTATGGAAAACAATAACATTTGTGTTTTCAATTGGATCAGAACCATCACCAATCCAGCTTCTAATACCAATTGGTCCATCACCTGAAGATTGTGGGACGTAGACACCTGACGGGTATAATCTATCTTCTTCATATTTAACAACATTCATAGCATGGCGAGCCCATGGTGCTCTCTTGGATGGAATAGAGTTTTCTTTGGCTAATAATCTTGGTGTTTGAGTAGAGACAATTTTGTATGAAGCTGGGGAACCACTGTATGGATTCACAGAGTTTGGATTAATGATATCCCATGATCTTGAAGTTTCAGCATTTGCATGTGTAAGTGATTCAGCAACAGTTTTATAAATGGTTCTTTTACCAAACCAACCGTTACCGTATGGGTTTTCAAGCGAGCCTAATTCATGAGGATCTGAAACAACATCTGAAGAGGCAACAGAGTTACCATCACCATCAACTCTTGGATCAATTCTTAAAGAGAACAAGTGCTGGTGATTGTGAGCATTAACACGTGGATAAACTTGAGTACCATATGGACCAGTTTTTTCACCTTCTTTAGCAACATAGGTGTTCAATATACCAGTCAATTTGATATCTAATCTGATAGAACCATCTTGTAAGAAGTTCCAGTAGATACAGTATTCATAGTTTGCAGCTGTGAAAATTTGCGAAATGACTAATCTTGTAGCCCTTGTAACAATGGTGGTTGAGAAATCATCTCTGAAATCTGAATGTTTGTACAAGATACCATCATCTTCTTCGTGAATACAAATGGCATTTTTAACGGTTAATGGTTCACCTGCTCTATCAGCGAAATGAGCATCCAAGTAATGGATAACACCTTTACAGTCACAACCAAGAGATAATGGATTTGTCATGTAACCAGCACCATATTCACCAATATCCAAAGCGTGCTTTCTAAAGTGTTTGAAAGTTGGATCACCATAAGGAACAATCATTTCAGAAAGAGACATTCTGTGGAAGATTGGGCGAACATTACCATGATCATTGAATTTGATATCTGAAAGCACAATACCTTCTCTATAGTTGAACCCAATATGAAATTTAAAGTTTTCCCAGTCAATGACATTACCTTCCATTTTAAATGAAACACCTTCTGGTTGGGTAACATTAATTGGTTTGTGGTCTCTGTAGCCGAATTTCTTAACAGCATCTGAAGGATAAAAGTTTGCATGTGGCTCTTTAGAAAGAGGTCTTCTGATTGATGGAATATCGATATATATAACTTCACGAGTTTCAGTATCAACAATTGGGATGAAATCCAATGGATGTGAATATTGTGAGTCATCTTCAGTTTCTCTGTAGTACATCATTGCTTGTTGTAATCTTCTTGAGTTACCCCATCTTTCATCATAACCAATAGTCCATGGGTCACAATAAACCTTGTGCATTTGATCAGCTGGAATACCAGATAAGACACATTGTTCAATAACAGTTGGATCTTTTCTGATGATTTCTTCAGTGCTACATAAATCTTCAATTGTTAAAATTGGTTGAACACCTTGAACGTGTTTCAAACCAGTCAAGTATAAGTTACCAATATCAACAACACCTTCTTGAACACCTGGTTTCCCAGATTCTAAGATAACGAAAAAGGCCAATCTTGGAGGAGTTGGACCATTTTTTTCTTTCCATTCAATGAATGATTTTCTTGATGGTTCTTTCAAAGTGACAACGTTGAAAGCAATATCTCTACCAGCATATTCCTTTTTAACAACTGAAACAACAGCTTTAATTTCTAAAATGGACAATGGATCTAACGGATGGTTAGCCAAAGGTGGAGGTTGAGCAGAAGCAGTAGCTTGAGAAGCGATTTGTTGTAAACGTTCCATATTTTAATGAATGTTTTCTTTGTCAGTGTTTACTGAATAAAGAGGAGCGAAAATTGGAAAGAATTAAGATGGACAGACATCTTCATTTATACTTGTTTCTCCTCTAATTATGATGATCAAAATCTTATCTCAAACTAGAAGGAAGAAGCACTCGAATTGTTTGTTCACTAACAATTTGTGTCTTGTTGAGCTTATCGCTTGCTTCCCAAAAGGGTAATTCTGTGCACGGACAATCAAAGTCCCATTTTGGGAAACTCTGTGCACTTTTTCTAGTTAAGAATATTTTGGTACATGGGTTTCCGCTAATTTACTGCCTCATCCGATCAATGATATGCTTAATGACCGTTGTACAATCTGGTCTTTCTGTATTCTCATTTGATCTTGTTATTTCCAATAAAATTTGCGAATCAAAAGCTGGCCACTTGATTACTGGTTGAGACTTTAATATTTTCTGATTGAGTATCGGATTGTTATCTATAACCCCGATGCTTTTTATTATCAATTATTAAATCTCCATCTGAACTCCAATGACACAACAGAAGTTTACGTACAAAGAGTTATCTGGGTCATACGGTTCTGAATTATATTGGCACAAGTAACAATTAAGGTCTATTGATGAGCTGAGGAGTTATATAGTTAGTCATTCTACCAATATTACTAGCTTGATATATACAATAACATTTGTAGTGCCATAGAAAGTAATGAACAGCGTGAAGTTCATGGGCCACTCACACTTTTACATTAGTGGTTCTTTTATGATGCACCTCTGTCAAGATGGAGTCAAATTTTAATCACCGTTCCTAACATTGGAGCGCGAACCCTTTTGATGCTATACATTCAGCTTAACATTTGATAATAGTATCAATGAGTTTCTCGCTTGAAATTAGATGAGTTGGAAGCACCAAAAGTGAAGATTATACTTCTCAATCAAAACTTGACACCACAATCAAAGTCTCATTATCACTGATACGTTGATATCTTGTCAATACATCACCATATTAATAAGAATAGTTTAGGATATGCGGTGGTTGATAAAGGCCGACAAGTGAGTCGAAAAGTTTTCTTGGTCGGATTTTACCATTCTTAGCGAGTTTGTATTAATCTATTTTATCTCCTGAAAATCAACTCTAACAAGAAGCCATCGTAGTATAGTGGTTAGTACAGATCGTTGTGGCCGATCAGACCCAGGTTCGATTCCAGGCGATGGCACGCTTCTTTTTTTTGATTCATTGACGATAATTCTTCATGAAATATGTTCAAGTAGTCTCTAAACACTCTGAGGATTCATCTAAGTCACTCACTGGCTGGTTTTTGTTTATTAATATTGTTATGTTTTGGTGTTTATTTGCATTTTTTTCGAAAATATCGAAATGATAGTGTTTTGATCTTTTCCAAGGTTTGATCTATAATACAACAACCCTGAATTCTAGAATGTTCCTCCATGAAACCAATATGTCGTTGGGTCAGTCTGTAATATCAATCAATGCTCGTCATCAGGGCTTCTACGAATCTATGTTCTGAAACATATCAGTCACATCCGTTCTTTACTATACTACGATCACCCAAACTTTCTAATCAAAATTTCATTAATTATATTTATGATTTTTCTTTTGTAGTCATATTGGTTGGAAAAGTATCATTACTTTTTCTCCCTATTTTTTTATTTTTTATTTGAAGATTGAAACTTATCAAAAATTTCTAATAATTCTATTCCACTCTGTGCCTTTTTGCTTTTTGATAAAATTTTTTTTTTCCTTTATAGTTTAGGTTCAATTTTTAGGTTTATTGTTGTATGAATATGTTAACTAATTTATGCTGTGTCAATGAATCGGATTGAATTGTTATTTTAAATTTATTTAGCAACAGATTGTAAAGCTTCTAAGACTTCAATTTGAATAGCAGCGGTAGCAGAAACGGCTTCATCACTACTGTTAACATTTTTTTGTGCTTCGGCCAATTGAGTTTTGATAGCTTCTGGAGAGAAGGCAGATGGTTCAAAAGCTTCAATAGCAGTGATTGATAAAGTTGAACCTGGTTGAACAGTAGCGAAACCACCACTAACAAAGAATTCTTTAGTTTGACCTGAAGTTTCAGTGATGGAGACTAAACCTGGTCTCAATTGTTCAATGATTGGAACGTGGTTAGCTAAAATACCAAAATCACCATTGGCACCTGGAACGTTAACTTGTGTAACTTGTTCTGATGAAAATAAAGTAGCGTGTGGTAAAGCTAATGATAATTTTAAAACATCGGCTGAAGCAGCGTCAGCATAAGTTCTTCTAGCGGCAAATTGAGTTTGACGTGCTAAGGTCTTGAAAGCGTTTGTTCTGAACATGTTATCTGCCTTTTGGAAACTATGGATTGAATAAGGTCTGAACTGACAATTCGTTGAACTTGTTAAAAGATTCACTTGGGTTCACTTGGGTTCACTTTGGTTTCCATCAAAGGGGGTTTTCCACTTTTGTTGAAAAACACTTTTTCATTGGGTGTCGCGCACAAAGAGAAAAAACATACAACGGTTGTGACGTTTATGCAGAAATGAGACTTTCGCGAATTATATTTTGGTGAAGTCTTAGTGTTACTGTATATACATATTATATACTAGTACTTGTTCCAACAATAGGTTAATCAGATAAAGTTAACTCATAAGTGAAGTCATAAGTGAAGTCATAAGAAAACTCATCAGTGATGTCTACTCAAATAGAGAATCTCAGTTTGTCGTTTAATGTGAGTGGTTTTCGGGGTTTCTTTTTCGTCTCAGAAGTACCTTACTTCATTGATCGTTTATACTAACAGATTCAATAGGAAATCCTGTTGAACACTGGATTATTATTTGATGATCTATATTCAGATAAAACTACAAATCTGGTCCTGCCCAACAATAATAAATCAGCTGAAAAGCTGAATAGTTCAATTAAAACATTTGATAGAAATCTAGATGATATACTCATACAGCTTAATGATATCTCTCTATTTGATAACAAGTTGAAACAACAAAAACTGGAGAAGGAACAACAAAAACTGAATATAAATAATAATGCTGACTTGAATATCAACGACGAGCTGAAAGATGTAAAACCTCAAGATCAAATATCTCAAACACAAGAAGATGTTGCACAAATACCCGAGAATGCAAATGATTTTGGTAATGGTAATGATGAAAACATTTTAGACGATATAAATATGTTCTTATCAACAGTCCCAGATAGTGCAGATGCCAATATGAATGGTGAATTCAATGATAACATCCAAGATTTATTGATGGAAAATGATCCTTACGGGACCAGTACTCAAAATGAAAATTACGATATGAATTTTGATTTCCAAAATACAGATAACGGATCAACTAATGATAACGTGAATAACAATAACCACAGTAGCAATAACCCAAACGATGGAATCAATGAGAATAACAATGGGAATAACGGGGGTAATATGGAGTTTGATAATAATATATTCGATGAGATAGATTCCATGTTGAATTTATGATTTAATGAAGTTTCTAATTGAAATAAAATATTCATTAAAAATTTATTCTACTATAAATACAAATACACATCACAATCAAAGTACAAACTTCAAGAAAAAACACACATTTCAACAGAAAAACTAATACAAAGTTCAAAATTCATAAACATCCCCATATTCAACCAATCATTTTAATGAAATAACCATGACTGTAATGTTATCAGCCGTCAATTTATCTAATGCATGTTTAACCAAAGTTTTAGCAGCTTCTGTAGGATCGTCGATGTGTTGAATCAATTCACAGGCTTGTTGATCAGTGATAACATCCCAAAGACCATCACATGCGATGATTATAAAATCATCAGTCTCTTTATTCAATTCAACGCTTGTTGTATAAGGACTACCAATAACTAAATCTTTGAAAAACAAATCACCTAATGATCTTGTAACGGCTAACATACCATTAACTCTTGATTTCATAACAACACCACCATTTTTTTCAATTCTATTGATTTCATGTTGATCTGAGGCCTTGTGATCATAAGTCAACCGTATAGCTTTTCTATTTCTGAATAATACAATTCTGGTATCACCAACATTCGCAGTATATAGCATTCTCTTATGTTGACTTAGATCTATTTTTTCATTCGGTGTTGTATTTTCTGGTAATTCCCATCTTATAACTGCAACTGCCGCGGTACAACCACTTGAACCTTTTAAATTATTTGCAATTTGATCATCAGCTTCCAAGAACCCTTCATTCAAAACATCTCTAACGTCTTCATTTTCATGCTCAATTAATTTCTTCTCCAATATAGTATGTAAGTTTTGTCCACACCACTTGGCGGCTTCTTTACCAGCATGTCCATCAAAAATTGCAAAATAACCCCAATCTAATCTTTCAACAAAGTTTTCAACATATGTATGAACATCTTCCATAGTGGGTCTATACATCTTGTTGATATCTTCAGCAACGCCTACTCTGTAAGATAACTTATATTCTTTATTATCCTGGGATTGTGTACTTGAATCATTTTGGGAACTCATAATGTTTCCCAGCTTTGAATTAAGCTTCTTTATAGATGACAACGACACTGTGGACTCTTTTTTCTTCTTCTGTATGCTATGATCTAGTGCAGACCAAACAATAAATCGATTTAGGTATAACCTCTTGTGCAATATTGATTGTCGATAGTTATAATTGGAAATTCAAACGATTGAGTCTAAATTTGGAACTTAATCTATAGATGAATAATTTGGGTTGCTATGATAGCTCACTTGAATCTCTGTAAATTTCCTTCTGAGAACCTGAGAAACGAGATTAAATCTGAAATTGATTAGTATAGATGACGAATAAACTTTATAGAGACGTTCTAGTATTAAGTAAATCCAAAATCTTGCAATTAGAACTCTTACAGATGTCTTGATCTCATTGGTACCTTAAACTTTCAAATTAATCTGTCAATTGGAGGCGCTACACCGAAGAAAGCAGCCCGCGAATTTTTCTTAAATTTACCCGTCGGTTAACGAGCTTTATTCATCTACAAAATGCCAAAAAGGGTACGTAAAATTGGATAGTAAGATTAAAAGAAGATATCTATAGATACAAGCCTTCCAATGATTCATCAACTTTAGTTTTCATGACGCTTTCTTTAGCTTTTACGAAATCATCATTTGTAACTTTCATTCTTCTTTCCCTTAGAGCAATAAGACCAGCTTCTGTTGTTATAGCTTTAACTTCAGCACCAGATAATTCATCTTTTGCACTTATGATATTTTCAACGTCTATATCTTCTGATAGTGTCATCTTTCTTGTATGAATTTCGAAAATTTTCTTTAAATTTTCAGAATCTGGAGGTGGGAAATGAATTTTTCTATCTATACGACCAGGTCTAATCAATGCAGGATCTAATGTTTCAATGGCATTAGTGGCCATCAACACTTTGATATCACCTCTATCATCAAAACCGTCCAATTGGTTCAATAATTCCAACATGGTTCTTTGAATTTCCTTTTCACCCGAGGATTGTGAATCGTATCTCTTTGTACCAACAGCGTCAATTTCATCAATAAATACAATGGCTGGTGCATTATCAGCAGCCAACTTGAAAAGGGATCTGACTAATTTAGGACCTTCACCTGCGTATTTTTGAATTAATTCTGAACCAACCATTCTAATGAAAGTTGCAGAAGTTGAATTAGCAACAGCCTTGGCTAATAAAGTTTTACCAGTACCTGGAGAACCATAAAGAATAACACCTTTTGGTGGATGGATACCCATCTCACTATATAGTTCTGGATGCGTCAATGGTAACTCAACGGCTTCTTTAACCTCTTTGATTTGTGTTTCTAACCCACCAATATCGGCATAGGTTTCAGTTGGTGCAACGTTGACCTTCATTGTATTTACCAGTGGATCAGCATCATCTTCCAATACACCAACGATTGATACTGTCTTATTGTGTAGAAGAACAGAACAACCAGGTTCTAATAATTCTTTATCAACGAATGATAAGATGGATACGTAATATTCTGGACCTGAACTTGAACTAACAATTGCATGATCATCATCGATTATTTCCTCCAATGTTCCCACGGTCATTGGTGATCCTCTGACTTCTTCCACTCTATCTCTTTCTTCGTTTTGTTTTTTTTCAAATGGTTTCAAATTTTCAATACTGGCAACATATTCTTGTTCAATTAACAAATGATCATGTATACGTTGTGTTTTGAGTAATTTAAGTTTTGAACGATTTCTTGGGAAAACATCTGGTAATTTTTCAGCAGTTGATGGACCCCCTTTCCGCTTCTTTCTTCCTATCTTTGTTTTAACTGGTGCTTCATATTTTGGTTTCTTGGATTTATCTTTCTTCTTTCTATCGCCACCAGGCAATCCTGAAGCTCCTTGACCCTAGAGTAGAAAATCAGTTAGTAAACAATCCACATCACAAACGAACAATCAATCAACAATGTCCGCTATAAAACAACAACAACAAACATACCATTGTAACTTATCTGTTTACGAATCAATTGAACAAAAAGACTTTAAAGATTCCTCCATTGCATCTATTCAAAGCTTTTTTGTTTTGACATTTTGGCCACCAAAATATTCAGATTTCCAATTCGCGGAAATTTATATCTAAACCGGTAGAGAGCGCAGCCGGAGGCTGGTTAAGGGCACTACACATATAAAGAGTTCAATAGTACAGATTAGTGTGGTGTTTTTTAGCCAGGTTTAAGCTATAGTGTTATACAGAAATTATTCATTGTTGCTCCATCATGGAGTTTAGTTTTCGGGAAACGCTCACCAGTTTTCTTTCCTGTCCATTCCAGAACCATGTAGACCAATTTCTTAGCTTCGTTGTATTTGATCAATTTGTACCCAATGGAATTTATAAGCTTCTCAAAATGGGCCTTGTCACAGTATCTTGAATTTGTGATGCAGCTCAAGGGAAGCACAAAGAACACTAGAGGTGCTTGGTCTGTGTCTTTTTTCAGAAAATTTTCAAATCGTTTCAGCATTTCACCTCTGCCCTGTGGGGTCGGAACAAAATTGAGAACCAATGAGCATGATATTACATTGAAGCGTTCCTCATCTTTAGTAGGTAGTGGTCTTTCCATAAAGTCCTGTTTTGTTATACCTGGTTCATTGGAATTCAGATCAATTCTGGTATTGAGAAAGTGTTTTGATATGACGTTTTTCGTAGATAAAGATCCAATTTCTAGTGCAGTAAGTTTTTGAGTCTTCAGCTCTGGCATGACTTCAAATAACCATTTAGACGAGTCACTGCCACGTTTGTTCTCTTGACCATAAATCGATGCAATTTGGTATTTTGACAACCCACCTTTCTCCACGATTTCGTAATTGATCTTGGATAATATATTCAAAAGTTTTGACCTTGATGTTTCATTACTCACACCAAGTAACTCAGACTCAGTGGGTATCTCCCTTGCATCTTTAAGTTTGTGATATGAGCTTATGTTTCCATCGTTTATGGGTACTGGACTGTCCTCCGATAGCTTTTTATATATGATGTCTTTCTTGTTCAAGAGTAAATGATATCTTCGTATGATTTTCCTAGTATTGGACGGTTTGATCGATGGTTTTGTGAAAGTTTTTCCCGTAATGGACCTGTTCTTTCTCAATAATCCTCCCTTGGCCATATTAAACCCTTCTCAGCTTCTTAGATACTCCTTAAAATTCCTCTTCGAGTGCCAAATTCGTTTAAATGTTTTTGGTCCAAAGTTTTCATACAAGATGACATAAGCGATGAGCTTAGAAAAAAATTTCTATAAGCGCTAAGAACCCAACATGATCTGTTTATATAAGAGACAACGGAAAAGAGATACAACAACATCGAAGGTGGGAAATGGTGTCTAGCCAATTGAAGAAGCAAATTCTTGCAAAGAGGAAAAGTTTGGCCAAAAAGAATAAGGTCACCAAACCTCTAAAGCGGAATTCATCCAAGACAAATGCTAAAATACCGAAAATACCAAAAAGCGAAGTTATTGAAGCAGATAACTTAAACTGGAAGAACGTTGAGATTCCTGATACCTTAGACGATTTTGGAGGTCTTTATGGGTTAGAAGAAATTGATGGTGTTGGTGTCAACATTGTTGATGGTAAGGTTCAATTTATTGCCAAAGAAGATAGTATCAAGAAACCGGAAGATGATGAAGTTGAAGGTGACCAGGACAATGATATGACCATGACTGATGAGCCACAAGATGGCGATTCTTCAAATGAAGACCATGAGGAGGAAGCTGAGGAGGAAGTCATGTCAGAAAAACCTCAAACTGATTCAAAAAAAGCTAAAAAAAATCAACAAAAGGCCAAAGAAGAAGCTAAGCTTGAAGGTTTCGGTAAAACCTCCAAGACTTTAAATTTCGAAGAGATTGAACTACCAGAGGAAGAGGCAGATTTACCAGCCTGGTCTAATTTAGACTTATCAAATTACACATTGCAAGGTTTAAAATCATTGAATTTCGAAAAACCAACACCAATTCAAAAAAAATGTATCCCAATATGTGCTGAAGGTGACGATATTATTGGGAAAGCATCAACTGGTTCTGGTAAAACATTAGCATATGGTATTCCAATTTTGGAAAGATTAGTCTCTGAAAAGGATTCCAAGTTCCCAGCTGGTGTTATTTTCACTCCAACAAGAGAATTAGCACATCAAGTTGTTGATCATTTAAACAAAATTTCAAAATTTTTCCCATTTCATCAAAGTTCAATCTTAAGTTTGACTGGTGGGTTATCAATACAAAAACAAGAAAGAATATTAAAGTATGAGAGTTCAGGCCAAATTATTGTTGCAACTCCAGGTAGATTTTTGGAATTGATTGAAAAAAATCCTGATTTTGCTAAAAGAGTTGCAAATATGGAAATTTTGGTTCTTGATGAAGCTGATCGTTTGTTACAAGATGGTCATTTTGATGAATTTGAGCAAATTTTGAAAATTTTAACAACAAATAGAACTAAACAAGGTAGATGGCAATCACTTGTGTTTTCTGCTACTTTTTCATTAGATTTATTTTCCAAATTGGCTCATCAAGGTTATAAACCTAAAAATGGTAAGGAAGAAGTTGACGAAAAGAAGCAAATTATCAATTTGTTAAATGAAAAGATTAAATTTAAATCTACACCTGAATTTATTGATTTAAATCCAAATCAAAAATTAGCTAATGAGATCACCGAGACCATGGTTGAGTGTTTACCAGCAGAACGTGATTTATACCTTTACTATTTCCTTTTGATGTATCCCGGTACAACTTTGGTCTTCACAAATGCTATTGATTCAGTGAAGAGATTAGTTCCATATTTGAACAATTTGAAGATTCCAACATTTGCAATCCATTCATCAATGTTACAAAAACAACGTTTGACTAGTATTGAAAAATTTAAAGAAGCGGTTACGAAAAATTTTGATCCAAACAAGCCAACTGTACTTATTGCCTCAGATATTGCTGCCAGAGGTTTAGACATTCCGGGGATTCAACATGTTATTCATTATCATTTACCAAGAAGTGCAGACGTTTATATTCATCGTTCTGGTAGAACTGCTAGAAGTGGTCTTGAAGGTATTTCAGTTATGATTTGTTCTCCGCAAGAAGCCAGTGGTCCATTAAGAAATTTAAGAAAGGCATTGGCAAGTGATAAGACTAAATTTAGAGGTAAATCCACAAAGAAATGGACTAAAGATGTTGAAAGACTACCAATTGAGAGTGATATTGTGAATCAATTAAGAGAAAGATCAACTTTAGCATCGCAATTAGCTGATAATGAAGTTTCTACCAAGTCATTAACCAAGGAAGACAGTTGGTTGAAACAAGCCGCGGAGGATTTAGATATAGATATGAGTGATATGGAGGAAGATGAAATTTTGAAGAAGAATAGAACTAAGAAAGAGAATAAAAGATTATCAACAACTGAATTGAGCAAGAAGAAATATGAATTATCGAGATTGTTATCTCAAAATATACGGAAAGATTTGAGAAGAAGTTACTTAACTGGTGGATTGATTAATCTCGCGGATTCTATTGCCAAAGGTGTTGGTCATGGTAATATTATTGGTCATGATAAAGTTGATGCCTTGGAACAATTGAAAATTGGTAAAAAGAAGAAGAAGAAGAGTACATAGGATTACAAAATTGAATAGAGGAATTTAATGCATATTTGTAAAACAAAGAACGACTTTCTATTATACATATACTTCTATTGAAAGTTATATATGAGGGCAATGGAAATGGAAATGGGAATGTGGAGAGAGAGAGAGGGGGGTCATGGATCACATAAATCAAATGAAATCTTCATCATCATCAAAATATTCATCATCGGAAGATTCATCAACCAATTGTTCAAAGTTCAAAGCGTAACGTAATAGAGCACCGATACCACCAAAACCTCTAACGAATTGAGCACCTTCACTTGATCTATCAGTAATGAATTCTAGAGTTGCACCAAAATTTTTATAATTTTCAGCCAACCATTCTAGTAAAGGTTGTTCAGAGACCAGTTCCATTTCGGTACCTGTATTTTTATCTATGTTGTAAGTTTTATCTTCTTGTTCTGGAGATGCGTGAGCCACGATTTCGTTACCTTCTGAATCTTTAAAGACGTAACGAATGATATCCAAGTTTTCATAAACAATAACAGTTTCACAAGAACCTGCTTCCAGGGCTTTTAGTGTATCTTCAACACCGTAACAGAATTTACCAGTATCTTGAGAGATTTCATCGAAATATTGAGTGATTAATTTCTTTTCTTGGATGAATTTAACATTTGCTAGTGATTCAGCAGATAATTCAATAGCTTGATTAAACCCATTTTCACCCCCATATGAAATATCAACAACTTTAACAATCTTAGCTTGTAATCTGTTATCGAATAGATCGGATTTTGATAATTCAGTTTTAAAATCAGCAGACCCAGCTAAAACTAACCCATTAACGTTAACTTTATCATTTGTAATAAAACATTGTACAGCAACTTCAGCAACTTTACGAACATAGTTATGTCTCTTCTCTTCTCTTAATCTTGAGAAACGTAAAGCGGATTGACCACCTCTACCATGCTTTTTAGGTAAATCCACAGTGAATTTTGTAATAACAGTTCTTGTATTACCAGATAGTAACCCGAAAAGTGATCCATTACCATCCATAACGATAAATCCATAATTATCATCACTTTCTAATAATTCAGATAAAGCTTCAGTATGGAATTTATTATCACAGAGATATAATTTAGTATTAATTGGTTTAAAAGGTTCAAAATCAATGTTTAATTTTTTCTCTTTACCTTCATCAGTTATCACATCACCACAGTATAAAACCAACCCATTTGGTGGAACTTTGTTGTATAATTTTAATTTTTGTTGAGTTGAAGTAATAGCAGACAAGACAGATAATCTATTAACTCTGGATTTAATATTTGAAGCGGTACCGTATTCATCTGTTAATAATTTTTGATAAAATGAAATTTGTGATTTTGGTGGAATAATCAATGAAATCATTGAAGTACCATTACCTCTTGCCTGTTCCAAAGACTTGATCAATTTTTTGACCTTCCATATTTCAATGTTCTTTTGAGCTTCGTCAGCTTGTTCCATCTTTTACCTAGTTGAAGATTTGCTTTCTCTACTCTTCTCTTTTCACTCTTCAAGATAGCTATCACTCTTTGTATGGTGTGTGTGTGTGTGTGTGTATACACACCTTAAAGCTTTTTTTTTTTCAGTATAATTTTCACTCACAGTTAAAAAAAACCATCTGGTGCTGAAATGTTCACGCAGAGTGAGCTGCTAAAGTACTGTACTCAGCGTAAAACAAGGCACCAAGAGTGAAGGAGATCAAAATTATCTCACAAGTTTGTAAAACGCATTCGCGGGAAGAAGTCATTGCTATAGTCAGTTATTCAATAACGTCCTTTAGTTATATGTTATATGTTGATAAAGGGCCAAGTGGGAATTGATTATCCAGTTATAGTAACTAGTACTAGCGTCACAAAATTTTAATCAGGGCGGTTTCCAGAATTAGTGCGCCCAATACTGGTGAGTGAGCTGCCATTTTTAAACGTGTCGCGAAACACGGTTACCGGGCAATTTCTAATTTATATACGTTTATTAGAAAAATGAGTTTATATGAATACAAATCAACTACGTGAGAAGCTTTGATTTACATTATTCAACACTTTGATCTTGCTAGGGCTTCCAACAGGGATAAGTAGAGAGTACTACACCATGGGACTCAAGTCAAGAAACATCTTTCAAAGAAACAAAAAAGTTGTGGACCAACATCAGGATTCTGATTCCGATTCCGTTAGTGAAGACGAAACACCAAGTTTTAAAAAGGAAAATTCAAGAAGACCAAAAGAAAACAATTTCACTCAACAAAAACTAAAAGCTATACATCCTATTATCACACCAAAATATGTTATCCCATTGTTTTTGATACTTGCTGTGATATTCATTCCATTAGGTGCAGGGATGCTCTATGGATCATATAAAGTTGAAGACCTCACAATAGATTATACAGAATGTGAAGAACAGTCAAATTCATATTCTTCCGTACCAGATGATAAAGTTGAAGCAAATTTTAAAAATAAAATGACCACATCACCAAGATGGAAATATAGTAAAAATAGTTCGAGTGATGCTACTGATGAACAGGGGATTTGTAATTTACAATTTACTATACCAAATGATATTGGACCTGCAGTGTTTTTATTATATAGATTAGAAAATTTTTATGCTAATCATCGTCGTTTTGCAAGATCATACAGTGAAGATCAATTGAATGGTGACGCCGCAAGTGTCAAAGTTATCAAAGATACAGTTGGTCAAAATTGTGAACCTTTAAGTTTAGACTCAAATGGTAAAAAAATTTATCCATGTGGACTAATTGCAAATTCTCTCTTCAATGACACTTTTGAAGGTTTGAGCGCAGCTGATGATTCAACTTCGGACTATACAATGACAAATAAGGGAATCGCATGGGCTACAAATAAAAACAGATTTAAAAAGACTAAATATAAAGCTTCAGAAATTGTTCCACCTCCAAATTGGGTTAAAAAATATCCAGATGGTTATACCGACGATACCATTCCAGATATTTCCAACTGGCCAGAGTTCCAAAACTGGATGCAGATTCCTGGATTGGCAACTTTTAGTAAATTGGTATTGAGAAATGACGATGATGTATTGAAAGCTGGTACTTATGAAGTTCAAGTTGGTATGAACTGGCCAGTTAAAGAATTCAACGGTAAAAAATCAATATATCTAACTACAAGATCAGTCATTGGTGGTCGTAACCCATTCTTGGGTATCGCATGGATCGTTGCAGGTGGTATTTGTTTAATCTTGAGTATTGTCTTCTTGATTATCAATTTAGTCGTCCCACGTAAAATGGGTGATGTTTCGTTACTAAGTTGGAATCAACAACAACAGCAACAACAACAACAACCAATCCAACTTGAGGAAGAACGTAAACAGTAAAACACACTCTTCATTTTTTTGTATACTAGTCCACATATATAACATTCACGTTTATTAACATAGAAATTCTGTTCCACTTGTAGTTAATAACTGGTTGACCGAATCTGTTCATTATATAATCTCCGAGGGTTTTTGTTTTTGTTTTTATTTTGTAAACATCAACATGAAACGGTGCAAGAGCCAAAGCGAAGAAAACCTTCCCCCATTGGGAGTCTTAGTTGTTGTTTTCATTCGTTTAAAAGGTTAGCGTGTTCATCTCAGGTCATAATAGCTCAAGTTTTGTGAAAGGAAAAGGGTGGGATACAGGGCCCGTTGTGAAAAAGAAGAAGCGCTGAGATCAAATCTCTAAATCCTGTCAAATTCCCTTGATACATATCATCATGGCATCGAACTTGTTCAAGAATGAATATCTCAGCAAATTCAAAGAAGACGAAAGCGAGATTGAAGAACTATCGAGGATAGAAGAGAATGAACTGCTGCAGTCTCCAAAATTCAAGAGATTGCAATCCTCGTCACCTCCTAGATCAAATTCATCATCGCCACAGAAGCCTAACTTATCATTGTTAAACGAAAATACATCTTTTGAAAATAGACCTATATTACACTACGTGCCCACAGACGAGGAGCCAAAGACCCCTACGAAGCCCAAGAATAGACAACAGCATTTAAAATCTCGCTCATCTGTCAAGAGAGTTCCTCCTGCAAGATACAGTTTCAATACACCAACAAAATTACAAGATTCAAATACACCCTCTTCATCTGCTCCAAATTTTTTCAATTCAAAAGTATCATTAACGCCAGCACAGCGATTTGAGAAAAAACCAGGGAAATTGTTTTCATCTAAAGATATCTTATCAGCATACGAATTTAAAGAAACAATCGGTAGAGGTGCATTTGCAAATGTCTATAGAGCAATAAATAAAATCACAGGGGATGAAGTTGCCATAAAGGAAATCTTAATTGAAGACGATGATGATATATTGGAATTAATGTGCGAAATTGACTTATTGAAAATACTAAAACACAAAAATATTGTGAAATACCATGGGTTCATCAAAAATGATAAAAAACTTTTGATTTTCCTAGAATATTGTTCAGGAGGTTCATTGCGAACACTGTATAAAAAGAAAGGACCTCTCAGCGAAGAACAAGTGGTAAAGTATCTCATCCAGGTATTGGAAGGTCTACGTTATTTACATAGTCAAGGTGTTGTTCATAGAGATGTTAAAGCTGCAAATATCTTGTTGACTCAAAAAGGTGATATAAAATTGACTGATTTTGGTGTTTCAACTAAAGTCTCTACGAACACAATCAAAACCTATTCCATTGCTGGTACGCCAAACTGGATGGCTCCTGAAATCATATCAATGGATGGTACTTCAACTGCATCTGATATATGGTCATTAGGTGCTACCATAGTGGAATTACTCACGGGGGAACCATTATATTCGCATTTAAATGAAATGGCTGCCTTACATGCCATAGTGACCGATGATTATCCACCAATACCCACATTCATATCAGACCCATGTAAAGATTTCATTACAAAATGTTTTGAAAAACAACCTTCTCAAAGGGAAACGGCAGAAGCATTATCCAAACATCCATGGCTTCTTAAGCTTACGAAAAAACACAAATCTAGCAAAAATTCGGCATCATCTTCACATTTAGATATTAATTTGAAGAAAAAATCTTCAAATAGCTCTCTCAATGATTTTAATTCAATCAAGAGATTCAATACCAAAAACTTTTTACCCTTGGACTTGAAAACTTTCAAACATTCAGAGCATGACATAAATATGCTCATCGATAACAAACTTACAAGGGAGTTTGGCAGCTTGGATTTGAATGGAACAAGTTCTGCATTGTCAAGCCCTATAACTCACTCGCCTTCTCTATTCAAACCTTTAGAACAAAGAACTTCTGTTATACCGGCACAAAAATTGAAACAAAAGTTAAGTATAGATCCATTGGACATTAATACATTGAAAGAGTTGACCAAGAAATTGGAAAATAAAACAATCGATTTGGTTGAATTGGTAAATGATGGATTCATTTACAATTTGGCATTTACAGTTAACCAAAATTCTTTCGAATATGATGCTATGGTGGAAATGTTCACCATCCTTACACATATAGTTACCAATGTGCCCGAGTATGGCGATCAAATGATTAATTCTGGTGTTTTGGGCTCTTCAAAAGAGTTTTTGAGGAAAGATACGCCTGAAAAGCTGAGATATAAAGTTGTCGATTTTCTCAACACTATGTTTGATGCTCATAAAGAATCATTCTTGGTGTTTGTTAAAAGTGGTGGTCTTTTCGAAATTTTAAATTTGTTGGAAGAAGATTTTAAATCGCATCCTAAACTTCCTATTTTCACCATAAAAACTATACGCAAGGCATTTGAGCGATGTGAAATTCCTAGAGATTTGGTGCTTTTCACTATTTTCAACACACCAAATACAATTGATTGGATTGGAATATTTTTGATGGCTTTTGCTCAATCAAACCATACCGAAGCGATTGATGATGCTGTTTGCATACTCACAGAATTGGAATCAAGCGATTCATCATTGTTCAAACCCATGTTTTTCAACTCAATATTCAAAATGCATAGCAAATTATCAATTACAAATCAGTTAAAAGTGCTCAGATTTTTGAAAACCTTGAATTTAAATGAAATCTCTAAACAATGCAATATCTTGAAATTTCTCGTTTCATCGTTGGGGAAGAATATGAAAGCTAAAACACTAAGACTGGACTCACTAAATGTTATATGTTCAATGATTTTCAGTTGCTGTCATTTGAATCCAGAGAAACAGGTTTCAGTTATAAAACTTGAAGCGTTCCCATTATTCCAAGAATTGATTGGCTCTACATTACCATGCTCAGAATTTATCATACCTTTGATTTGTGAGTTACCTTTCAATCTATCGTTACTCTCTTTTTTGAAAGATGAAATGGATACACTATTGGATTTGTTATCGCAACTTTTAATAGATCCAATCTGGCAAGCTAATGCTTTAGATGCACTTGTGGCATTACATGAACGTGCTGGTAACGATGAAATTGTTGTGAAGTACTTGTTGGAAGATTCACATGGGTTTTTACTGAAAAGTTTTTTGATTGACAATAGTATTAATTTCGAGCTATATTTGGAAAAATTGGTCAAATTAATTAACATTAACAATAAATCCTTGTTAATCAATGAAATAAGGATGAAGTTATTCAATAATCTAGAGTTAATCAGCAAAATTTTTGAGAAGATTGAAATTTTCAAATTTGATTTAGTTGTTCGCTTGAATTTATTCAAGTTTTTGAAGATATTATCAGCGAAGAATTATGATCTTGATAATTTCAAAGTTGTCAAAGACAATCTTAATGAACTTAAACCTACCAAGACTTTATTGATTGATAAGTTGATCGATGAAATTTTAAACCATAGTGCATGAAATACCGTGTTTTTTCTTTACAAAAGTATAGCATAGCTAACAATATAAATAGAAAACTTGCATATAATTCAAACTTTGCATGGACTGAAGAGATTCCTTTCAACTCTTGTATTTAACTATAACTTCCTTATACTGTCATTATTACACTGGTATCTTTGTGTTGTGTGTCTTTACCGATTATGGAGATGAGCTTAGTGCGGTAACCAAAAAATTTTTTTATGTGTAGATTTTTTTTATATGTCTAAATGCATAGACAGCTAATGAACAAGTTCTGAACAAGTTTTGAGATTAGTTTAGATTGAAAAAGGGAAAAGCAGTAGATACAATGGGTGCTACTACTAAGGGAACAAAGCGTTCAGCGCCAGTGTCAAAAACGGTTATTAAAAAGTCAAAATTTAATAACAAGAAGGTATCGAAAGTTGAAAGTGAGAGTGAAAGTGAAAGTGAATCTGAATCTGAATCTGAACCTGAATCAGAATCAGAATCAGATATCGAGGAAAGTGGCGACGACTTAGACGCTTCTAGCGATGACGAATTAGATCAAGAATCGGAAGATGAGCTTGACAAGGACGAAATCAAAGTTGGCTCTGATAGTGGAGATGATCTAGATGGTGAAGATGAAGATGGAGATGATAAAGATAAAGACTCATCAAATCCAAATAAACAAACTTCCGCAGAACAACACGCAGAACAACGTAAAACTTTGGCTGAAAGAAAATTACAAAGAAAATCAGGTGCTCAAGTCCAACATATTAAATCCTTATGGGAACGTTTAAGAGTTAAGAATCCACCATTACCAAAAGAAGTTCGTGAAAAATTATGTGATGAAGTATGGAATTTATCAAAAGATGTGATTAGAGATTTAGTCATGAAACATGATGCTTCAAGAGTTGTTCAAACACTTGTTAAATACTCTTCTAAAGAAAGAAGAGAAGCTATTTGCCAAGCTTTGAAAACACATTATTATGAATTAGCCACAAGCTCTTATGGTAAATATTTATTAGTCAAATTGTTACATTATGGTTCCAAAGAGTCAAGAACCTTGATCTTGGATGAATTACATGGTAAATTAAGAAAATTGATGAGACACAGAGAAGGTGCTTATGTTGTTGAAGATTTATATACTTTGTACGCATCAAATGAACAAAAGAAGCAAATGATTAGAGAATTTTGGGGTGCTGAATATGCAGTTTTCAAAGACAGTGGTAAAGGGAAAACTATTAAGGAAATTGCAGATGAAAATGTTGAAAAACGTACATTGATTGCTAAAAATTTGTCAGGTACAATAACTGCTTCTGTTGAAAAAGGTTCAACAGGGTTCCAAATTTTACACGCAGCTATGAAAGAGTACATTCAAATCATGAATGACGAAGAAACTCGTGAATTTATTGAATTACTTCATGAACAGTTTGCTGAATTGATTCATACCCCAGAAGGTGCCGAAGTTGCATGTACATTAATCGCCAAGGCTAATGCTAAAGAGAGAAAACAAATTGTCAGATCATTGAAAGACCACGCCATGAAATTGATTAAAAATGAGTATGGTAACTTAGTTGTCATAACTTTATTTTTAACTGTTGATGATACTGTTTTAGTTTCCAAGGCATTTTTCACTGAATTTGCCCCAGAATTGCATAATTTAATCACCGATAAATACTCAAGAAGACCATTCTTATACCTATTGAACGGTTTGGATGGTAGATTCTTCTCTCCAGCTGTCCAAAAAGAACTAAAACATTATATTGAATTATCAAAAGAAACATCTAAAAAGCCAAATGATCAAAGAAAGCAAGAATTATTGGAAAAAGTTTCACCATATTTCTATAAGAGTATAATAGAACACTGTCAAGAGATCTTGAGTGAAAACATTGGTTCTCAGTTTATTGGTGAAGTGTTTTTAAGTAATGCTCCAGCTGATGATGATAAAAAACAAAAGGCAATTTCAAGTATTATTGATTCTTTCAAAGGTGATATCAATGATGAAGAGCATGCAGTTAATAAACCATTTTCAGTTAGATTATTGAAATCATTGATTCAAGGTGGTAGATGGGACCCAAAAACAAAAAGTGTTAAAAAAGTTGACGTTGCTGGCTTGGGTTCTTCATTTGCTGAAAATTTCTATGAAGAAGTCATTGGTGATGATTTACAGTCTTGGATTGAAAATAAAGATACTTCATTTATAATTGTTGCAATTTATGAGTCAATCGATAATAAAAAATCATCATTCCATAAAGATTTGAAAAAATTGAAAAAAGTTATCAAGAGTGCTAATGATGATAATAAAGGTGCTCAACTATTAGCTAAAATTGCTGAATTTTGAATTTTCAGTTTTGAAAAGCTTATGGTTTTAGTTATTGTGTATAATACTAGGGGATACCCTATAGCATTGCAAAAGTTTTCATGATTATAGAGAATGTTTGATATTATTTCGAAATTGTAGAGTGTATATAGTATGGCATATATGACCGGAAGTTAATATCACCAGTATACACGGTCACGTGATACCATCTTGAGTGTTTATGTGTTGTGGTGTATAGTATAGCTTTTGTTATGAGTGGTTGCAATTGCTGCGTAGCGGTCTATTAAAAGGTGCACAATCAGTTAGTGGAATAGCTCTTACTATACTTTGAACGTCTCTCCACTAAGTATCAGTCTTTACACTATTAATTAATTCCGACTTTGCACAAAGATCGCGCGCGCGCTACTTAACATTTATATTTGTTTACATTTGCAATTAAACCACCACTTTAAATAATCTTTGGTGTTCTATCAACATGTTGGTTAATATCAAGGCATGGAATGGTGTTGCGATATGGTCGTGGGATGTTCCGCCAGAAGAGGTTTGTGGTATTTGTCGAGTTTCCTTTGATGCTACATGCTCGAGTTGTAAGTTCCCAGGTGATGAATGTCCATTAGGTAAGTAGTATACATTTGATCTCAGCGCTTCGAAATACTAATTTGAGAATAGTTGTTGGTGAATGTACACACAGGTTCCATATGCACTGTATTGTGAAGTGGTTGGAGACTGAAACTGCTAAAAATCTTTGTCCAATGTGCAGAAGGTCTTTCAAAGCTGTTAAAAACGATGAGACTGTTCAAAATGGTGATGGTGTCGGTGCTAGTAGCTCAGTGGAGCCTATTGATGCTTCATAAAGAAATTATGAACTTTGTGTTAAGGGCGCTTGCCTCTCAAGTCTACTACATCTCTGGTTATAGCTTACATTGTTTTTTGTAATGTGATGAGTTTCCACTAAATGAGAGGCGCTCAGCTTCAATTCAGTGCAGAGAATGGTTACTTTACGCTTAGGGTTGAAACACACCAAAATCTAGCTCTTTAAGGAAAAAATGAGCCAAGGTGTTGTTTCCAAAGTATTGTTTCCAAAGCCAAGTCATCAATGCTGTGACGGAAACATCATGGACCCATATGTCTAGTATACTACAACGATAGCCACATGTTATAGCTAAAGTTGAATACTTTATGGACCTAAATTTAGGCGTTCACATGAATAGATGAGTCATCAAAAATGGTTATTTGTAGTGTAAACTACTAATTCATGGATTACACTTGTAAGTTTATCATTTCTAGATTCATGTTGGAAATTCTAGAAAATCGCTAGATCAATAGATCCCATTACGGTAACGGCGATCAAACAGCTCAACTGAAACGTACAGTAACAATAAGTCAGTGGATCGTCCCTTTTTCCAAATTACAACCAGCTGATCAGATTTACAAGTTGTAGGGACTAAACAAAGTCGTTCTAGAATAGATCAACCAATTATATTTTTATCTCGAGATCCTGCTTTATCAAGCACACACATACACAGTGGGCTGTAACTAGTTTTAATAATACACAGGGACACTAGCAATGTCAGTCTAATACCACAAATTTATTCAAAGTGAGCTATTGTCAATTCCCTTTGCTGAAACTTTTCGTATGGTGCTTTATTATGGTAGAATTGTTCGAAGAAGTGTTTTGCAATCCCGTTTCTTTCAATATGGCCAATACAACTGTATGTCACTCCAAAATTTCTTTCCAGGTTATTTTAAGCAAAAGTTATTGGGGAGGGGATAGAAGAACTGATTTACAGAAATTAAAGGATTGGTGTCGTAAAGTCAAATTGATTCTGTATAGTGAGTTATTCACCGAGTATGTATTTACTAAAAGAAAAGTCTTACGAATAACGAAACAAGTGCTAACATTGCAAATCATAATCATTAGCCTATACATATTCATGAAAAAAGTTTAGCTCTATATTTGTAAACTTGCCCGGGTGCTTAACATTGTCTTAATATTGTATCCATAAATGTTGAGTCAACTTCAGTATAGGGACTTGATAAATGTGTTTTCAATTCCACAATTTGGGGATCATACATTATATCCTGTAATGGTTTTATACCCAAGTTTTGTAACAAGTTCAAACTATATGGAATTCTGTTCTCGATACGCGCTTGCACACACTGGTACGTGTTAAAGTCATGATGATTTTCAATTTCACCTCCTAGAATCATTCTGTAAACCTCGATATATTCATCCCATATCGAACTTTCTTTGAACATTTTGTTATCAAGTATAGAGCAAAGTGCACTGAAATAGAACATTATTCTCATGGCTGCGGGATGTTGTTGCTTTAATGCATCTATAAAATCTTCATCTTGTGATAATTCTGCAAGGGGAGTTGCCAAGGGTATTGGGTAATCATACACCAGGGCACGATAACAGTCAACTTCCATACGTGCTATAATGTTTAATAAACTTATTTGAAGTAAATCCAGAGAATCCACTGTATCGTTGATATAATCTCTCAGGTAATTTATGAAAGGGAATTGATTTGGTGATGAAACGTCAATAACTTCATTCTTGAGCGAAAACATTTTTTCATATCTAGTCTTGAAAAGGTATTTGATATAATCTCTACTGAAATCGATAAATTTTTTTGTGATATCCAATAGTTTGATGAATCCACATTTTGAAATATCTTTAGTTTCAATAGCTTCATTTGATAACTTGGGGAATATTGACATACAAGATAACAACACGGTTTTACCCACAGTGATCTGACCAATTAGCTCAATATTCTCTTGAGGATTGGAATTCGTTAATAGTTCAACATGTTTATCAACCATATCTGAAGTTTCATTAAATAATCTTAGGGCTTCATCATATAGATTCAATCTTGCTCTGGGTATCAATGAATTTGAACCATAATAATCCTTCCCGGTACCGAAGACTTCATCTCCTTTATCAAAACTTATCGAATACATATCCTTATATGGATATTTGGATAACAATTTCATTGATGTAGCACAGTAAGTAGCAATTTTCAGTAATCTTGAACTTGACCATTTTTGAGGCAGGTCTAACATCCAAAAATCATGTGTATCTTGTTGTATATGGTACGTGAAGAACTCTTCTGCAAATGAAGAATATATTGATAGTAAACGATACTCAAAATTTGTAATTTCCAATTGATTTTTAGGTGAGTTTAAATTTCGTTGAGTTGATGAAGATTGTAAAGCAGCAAATGTATCGGCAATGGCAATCATTGAACTTGGAGGATGTTGTGACTGATGCTTTGCAACGACTTGATGTTTCGGAGAGGGATAAACACATTGACGACCTGTATGTTCACAATATTCACAGTTTGGTTTTTGTTCACCGCATTTAATCTTCATCTTTTTACATGAAAGACAACCATTTCTTGATCTTTTAATCTTGGGTTTATTAACCATTGTATTCGTTATTGACTTCTTGTGCTTAGAGATGACATTACTATCTATTGGAGCCACCGTCATTGTTGTTGTTTGGGCTGTTGTCACAGATGATGAATTTGATGATGAACTTGATGATGTTGAAGTTGATGTTGATGTTGATGTTGATGAGGGTATCTCACAGGTTTTTGTTTCAAGTGATGAATCATCAACCATATCTTGCAAGACAATCTGTGAAGGCTTGATAAAACTTCGAGGATGATACATCACTTTTAGCCATTTAACATTTACTTTAAAGACACATTAATCTTATAAAATGAGTCAACTTGTCTTTTAATTGATTGTTTATTCAATAAGAAAATTGTTAACTTTCAAAAGTTGACTTTGACTTTATCAATTCTTTTTCCAAAATTGAAACTGCAGGAAAAGTTTAAAAACCTGCAAAACCTCTAAAAGAAGCACTTTCTTTTCCTGGTCATACCCCAAATGGCAAAAATAGTCAAAAATGCGTTAATTTTAAAATTTGCTGAATGTCATTCACAAACTTAATTGAGCCAATTACGCAATGTTAATCATGTATATCTCAGTAAACTTTACGACGAACCATAAAACCAGTACATTTGGCAAAATTGCGTTTTTTATAGTTTTGTTTTTTTTTGTAAATTTCGCAAGGGGTTTTCACTTTTTGACACTTTTTGCGAAAAAGTTATTGAATGGTTGTACTTTAAAAGGTTCTAAAACCGAAAATGCGAAGTTAATGCGAATTTCGCTATTTCCTATATCCGTGTGTCGCGATTTCCTATTTAGGATTTAAGTGTACATACATATGTGCATTATGGGTTATGGTTCATTAAAATATGGTTATACCAATATCAACTGAATGGATTCTCCATTTCAACTAAATTAATTGAACTGTTTTTGAAATAGTTAAAAGATAATCCAATTACTTTGAAAATGTCTAGAGTATATGGTATTTCCATTTTATGTCTTGCCTTGACAAATTCATAAACATTTGCATCAAAATCATCTTCAAATTTACCATCAAACTTGTCCCAACAATGTCTTTTATAGATTGCAATGAATTCATTCCATACACCTAATCCAGGGTGTAATTCAAACGATAACGAAGTACATAAAGCACTTAGATAATAAATTATTTTCATGGCTGTATGGTCTTCACGATTTAATAGATCCCAAAACGACTCATCTCTAGATATCTTAGCCACAACTTTGAAAAATGGTACGGGATACCCTAAAACCATTGCTCTATTGGCACATAGCTCAAACATCGATATAGTATCGTTGTACGAAAATGATACTGGGTCGAAAAGATCATGATGCTCCAGGACATATGATCTTAAATGTGTAGTGAAGGGGAAACTTATCAAAGATTCAGTTTTGAGAATTATTGACTCATCAGTGGAGATAACATCTGCATATTTTGATTCCAAAACTTTTGAAAAATGTAGCACTAAGAAAGGGTTTGTCTTTCTCATAAAGTTTGTCATTTGGACAAGTCCACAATTTGCAACTTTTGAGTTTGGATTTATTCGATGCGGGAAAATTCCCTTACATCCAATCATTATCATTTTAGCTATAAGTATTTGACCTGCAATATCAGTTGATAACCCATTAAAATTTTGATTCCCTTCAAAAATCTCATCCATTTCTTCACATGTATCCTGTTGAAATTTCAAAGATTTCCCATAAAGTGCCAGACTTTTATCAATCTCTGTATGGTCAATATGATTTGATTGCGTTTGTAGATATTGACCCAGTATCTTTATCGAGCTAACTGAATATATGGCTTTTTGTATCAGTGGAGATGTAAACCAAAGTTTAGGCACTTCATTCGACCAAAAATTTTGAGCTTTCCTATCGATATTAAAAGTGAAAAACTTTGGTCCAAACGTTGTATAAATTTTAAGCAATTCCAGTTCAAGTGATGTTATATTCATTTGTGAAGTTGTTGAATTCAAAGCGAGAGTTTTAGATGTGAAATATATGGTTGGTGTAACTTCAGTATTGGACTTGCCATCATTCGAACCTTGGTCTGGTTTTTTATCATCAACAACTTTCCTTCCTCTTCTTCTTCTTGGAGTTGGTATTTTAGGTTTGGGATATTCACATTTTCTACCTCTATGAAGACAATATTCACAACTTGGTCTTGCCTCATTACATTTAATCTTCAATTTTTTACAACTAAAGCAGCCCAGTCTTGATCTTTTTTGCCTACAATTCGGTACAATCTCTGATAAGGATGTATCCGTTGATATTGAGTAACTTGGTGATTTTGAACAATTGGATAGTACTGTACCACTATCCGGAGAAACAAGCGGCTCGGTTATATTGAAATCTTGTTCCATTTTGACCTCAACTGTACATGTGTAAGTATATTATCTTAACATGATATATCAAAGAAGCACAACTAGAAAAGTTTGATACCTGTATTTATCACCATTCAGCCATTCGCTTCAGTGATTCGCTGTAAAATTAGGCGGATTTTAGTTTATATGTTTTCGAGTATTATATAAGCGCCAATAAGTGTCACCCCTCCCCCCCCTAGTGATTATTTGCGGACTTTTGCACAGAAATTGAAGTAAATGACAAACAAAAAGGTTATCGAGTGACACAGGGCTATATACTACACTTGACACATCCTAGGAGAACCCAAGTAAACAATCTTCAAAGCTCTTTCAAAAGTATTTGGATGGTTGTTGAAAACCTGAGTTGTTGTAAAAGACTGATAACACATTTGTTTTACGGCCGAAAAGTACAAAATCGGTTTTATAATCAAAGACTCATTGGGTTTCTAGATTTGTGGTTTAATAGATGAAGATAATTTTTAAATACAATTAACGACCTGCACAGCAATTATTCAATCAATCATACAGCAGGCACTACCCCCAATGCCATAAATATTATAACAAACAGTAGCTAAACATATAGTTACAACTGATAATTTCACTGAGTACAACTTTTAATTGGTAAGAGATGTATTATGTCAGCGCGAATATGCACGATTAAACTTTACGCGATGATCTGCGTTTGTAGTACATTTTATGCATTTCACTATACTTCACCGGTTTGGATATAATTCAATCCAGTATAATCCAATGAGATTGGTATAGAGCGTCAGTCAAAGTGTAAGTTTATAAGGCTGTGTATATGCAATGATTTGTTTCCTTACAGGGGTTTCTGCTGGAAGTGATATGGTAGAAGTTACCAAAGAAACAAATAAATGATATATAAAGAGTATTAAAGTACGTTATCTTTGATCACTTGGCATTAACCGTTAGAAAACTTTTCAGTACAATTAAGCTTGATTTCAAAGAGTACTAAATACATAACTACATAATGGCAAATTCATTTTCTTTCAACCAATGGGAAATCCTCTCAGCTTTTGAGATTGGTTACTATTTCCTTTTGTTATTGGCTTCAATTTATCCAACTTTTAAACTTGTTTCACATAGATCAAGTTTCAAATGGTTTTTCTTAAGGTATCACATTTTGTTAATAACCAAGATTGTTGGTGGGGCCCTAACTGTTGCATTCATCAAATCCTCAAATTATCCTATAGGTTTAGCAATTGGTTCTACGGTTTTAAGCGTTATCGGTGCGGGTATAATTGTAACTTCGTTATTACAAGTTGTTAAGTTTGCAGATTCATATGGTGAACCAAAACAGGAAAAATCTACCAAGACCAAATTTCGTCTTTTTTCGATATTAAGTAGTATTGGAGATAAAAATGCACCAATCCAATGGACCAAATTAATGGATAAGTTAACTTTGGTTACCATTGTCATCAATGCAGTTGGTTCTTCATATATGGGATCTGATATGGCTTTAGCTAAAAAATTGATGGAAGCCGGTTCAATCTTGTACATCTTGGTTATTTTCGGTATTGCTCTCTTGATTAGACATTCTTATACCAAATCACATTCTTCACTATATCATATCAAAACATTCAAGCAGACATTGCTTTTGTTAAGTGTTACGATCATGCCATTCATTCTAATTAGAATGATTTATAACATTTGTAATGCATTTTCAATGAAAGTTGAAGGGACTTTCACTGACAGTTTTAGTAAATTTACGTTTTTATTTGGTCATTGGACATATTTTACATTTATGGCATTTTTAGAAGAGTGTTTAATTATATTGATTTTCACAGTTATCACATTCATGGTTTTAAAACATGAACATTTTTCAACTTTTAATGATTCTAATCCTGGAGAGGGAAAATCTGAGTGTGATGACTCTTCCAAATCTATGGGTGTTTAATTTGAATTATATAGCTAAATATTAAATTTTTTATTTTTCAAGTTTTCCACTGGTAATCCAATCCATTTTAACAAAGTTAAATCAAACTTTAACTCACCATTAGCCTTTGCGATAACACAATTATATACATTCTCATCAAATTTATCCTCCATCCCACCTCCAAATACTTGTAAACTATAATTTTTATAAATTTCAATAAATTCATCCCATACCCCTAAACCTGGTATAAGTCTAATATCAAATACAGAACATAATGCACTGAGATGGAAAATAATTTTCATGGCTGTATGATTTTCATTCGATAACAAATTATAAAATTCTTCATTACGACCAAATTTCACTACTGACTTGAAGAAAGCTACTGGTGTATGACTGATGATTGCCCTATTAGCACAAAGCTCCATCATTGCTATCGCATCGTTAAATGTTAATTTGAGTAAATCAAATAAATTCGGATGATGTCTGGTAACGTAAGACCTTAGGTACTCTATGAATAAAAATCTATGTGGAGCGTGCCCTGATTGTCCATTAGGATCTAAAGGTATGGATGAAAATGATGATGGAGATGATGATGATGAATCTGTTAGCACTATCAGCTCATCCATTGTGAAAATCTGAATATATTTTGTGTTCTTCAATAAATCTATAGTTGTTGTTGTAGAAGGACTTGAAAATTTTATAAATTCCACCAATTTCAGCATATTAGATGATTGAATCCTCATTTTGGAATCAATCTTGTAAGGAAATATTGATTTAGTACCTAGTATGATTATTTTACAAACTGTTAATTGACCCATAAGATCTGGAGATAATTGCGTATGCGGTGTAGAATCTAAGATTGATTTCATTGTATTCACAACCCTATCTTGGTATTCTAGTGAGCGTTTGTATAATTCCAACTCTTCAAACTTTGCAGTCATATCATCGGTGAATTCTGATTTGTACAGATACAACAACCTTGTAGAGCTCAGGGCAAATATAGCATCCTGTACTAGTTTAGAAGTTTGAAATAGTGCTGGAACTTCATCCATCCAAAATTCAAGTGCCTTGGGGCTTAACCCAAAGGAGAAAAAACTTGGTGCAAATTCCATAAATACTTTAAATAATTTCTCTTCGAATGTATTGAATTTTGATCTAGTTGAAATGATATTTGGCTTCATAAAATTCTCGTATGGTGATTCCCCAATACTACCATTAGTTATGGGTACATCTTTAGCTGTTTCAGTTTGAACTATTGCAACGCTATTTGTACAATTTTTTTTGGTCTTTTTACGTTTAGCCAATAATGGTATAACTTTAGGATAATGACATTCTACACCTTTATGTTGACAATATTCACATACTGGTTTAGCTTCATTACATTTAATCTTAAGTTTTTTACACCTCAAACAACCATTTCTGGAACGCTTCTTCTGCTTGGTTTGCTTTGGTGTAGGATTTAGAATTTGATTCAATTGGTTTTGAATAACTTTATCAAATATTGTTTCATCAATCTCGGGGAATAGTGGATCTTTCAATAATTCCTCCATCCTTACAGCGATTACTGAACAAAGCGCTATGGATGAGTCTTAACGACTCTTGAGAAAAGAGTAAACATTAGAATATATATATATATATAATCTCTATAAATATAAATACCTAAAGTGTTTCCCCTTTCAAATGTAAATTCATTATGCATAATTAAACTTTAATGTACTTCCATTCACGTGACACTGAGCAGTGCTAAGCGCTTACGCTACGATATTACTAATCAGTATGATAAAATTTATATAAATTTCTATGAACAATCTAATGAACAATCTAAATCTAAAAGAATATGTTTAATCTAGTTTTTGGTGTCATCTCTTGGTTTAACACCGATATTGTTTGTATTTCTAAACATTCTAACACCGTTTTCACCTTCGACGAATTGACAACTTCTCATAACTTTCCATAAACTTTTCCACATATTTTCACCATCGTATCTATAATGATTTTTCATAACTTTTTTAATAGCATCTGTGGCTTCTCTTGCGTTGTAGAATGGGATACGAGAGACATAATGATGTAAGACATGGGTTTCAATGATATCGTGGAAGATATGTTGACCGACAAATCCAAAATTTCTATCAATTGTAGCAGCTGCACCTTTAGCAAAAGTCCATTCTTCAGCGTCATAATGAGGCATTGTTGGATCGGTATGTTGTAAGAAAGTGACAAAGACCAACCAATGGTTAACCCATAAGAATGGGATGAACCAGTTGATGAAAGCGGACCAAACACTGAAATATTTACTCCATAAATAAACAGCGGTTAAAGTTGTGATCATACCAATATCAGAAAGAACGATATACCAATAGTCTTTAGCATCGAAAACTGGGGAAGTTGGATTGAAATGAGATCTACCAAGAGCCGAGTGTTCTGGGTATGGTTGACCTGTAGCGTTTGTGAATAAATAAAGATGTAACCCACCTAATTGTTGAAATAAAAGAATTGCAAATGTATAAATTGGAGTTTCCTCTGCAAGTTCTGAAATTTTTGAAGCATTTTTCATTTCTAAATATTCTTGCTTTGTATATGGAATGAAAACCATATCTCTTGTTAAATGACCTGTTGCCTTATGATGTTTTGAATGACTAAATTTCCATGAGAAATAAGGAACTAATAAATAAGAATGTAATATCCAACCAACAGTATCGTTAACCCAACCATAATCACTAAAAGCTCCATGACCACATTCATGAGCTAAAATCCAAAGACCGAACCCAAACAAACCTAATAAATAAGAATAAACACTCCATAATACAAATCTAACCGCTGTGGATTCAACTAATGGAATCAGTCTATAACCAATATTACCAATAATGGTCATTGCAGTGATATCTCTAGCGACATAACCTAAAGATTGTAATAATCTTCTTTCATAACAATGTTTTGGAATAGCGCTAAGAATATCCTTGATGGTATAGTCTGGAACGTTGAAAACGTTACCGTGTGTATCAATAGCTTGTTTTGGAGTCTCTGATAGCACTGCAACGTTTTTACTCAATTTTGTTGGTTTCAACTCATTTGATTCTGAACCGGCTTGGAAACCAGAACCTGATGATAAAGTTTGAACAGAAGCCATGTCTTATATACACTAACTTGATCTCTTGTACGGGATGATATATTCAAACAAGTAAGCGTTTCAACACGGGTAGGAAAATTTTATGATATCAAAGAGCCCAAAAAACCAAAAAAAAAAAAAAAAAAATTTCCTTTGGTTGACAGGTGAAAAAAAAATTTGTTGAGATCAATATCTATTGATAAACCTGGTATCAGATATCTTTTTAACTTTGCACCGAGTATATGAATTGTCAATTAACTATTCACAAAGATTGTATAGTAAAATTGAAGAAATTCTACAAAGTAAATGGAAAAAGATGAGTACAATTTGTTATTTATTCCTATAATTATACCCTATTTGATCAAAAGCTTTACCTGGTATCTTGCATATGATTTTTTATTTCTTTTTGGGGGCCAACAGAATAGAAAAATCAGTGAGGATTCAATGTACTGGACGCATTTCACCACTCCCCCAGGGCTGAAGAGCCAGTCAAAGGGGTGTTGTTTGTTTAGGGACACGGTAAGCACATTACTCAGACGTTTTCATTGGGTAATATGGTGAAGTAAATAGCTTTGATATATAGACTTTTTACTGAATGTGTAATAAGACTTTATTTCTATTCCCAACGGTCTAATGGTTATCACACATAAACTCACCAATAAAGAACAATTTTAAGCTTTAGACTCTGATTCGTTCAAAGATTTGATGTTCACTGATCAAATTGATATTTTGGGTTTGATTTGAACACAGTTACATACACTGTGGAGACCTATTTGAACCTGTAATTGAATCACATGTAAACACGCTCGGTTTATGTTTACTCCTGTTTACAACCAATATACTAAACGATACGTGTTTGAAGGAAACATGGAAAAAGAAAAAAAAACATTGGTACCAAATGCTAAAAAGATGCACTCACGCTGGGGGTCGAACCCAGAATCTTCTGATTAGAAGTCAGACGCGTTGCCATTACGCCACGCGAGCTTTTCTTGTGTTTTTCAAAATCTCGTAGTGGGTTGTAATTTTAGCAGAGTAGCCCTAATCACGTGGAGACCTCACATTTTTTCTAAAATTGTAACTCTTTGTTGTTGACATCATTTATAACTTACACAATATAATACTGGAATATTGTCTATTATGTTGCATTCGCTCAAAAATGATTGTAATAGTTATAAAACTGATGCAATGGTAGAACAGTCTATTTGTCATTTATCTATGAAACTACAAGATCACAAAAGGCCAAAACTTTAAAATGTTTTTAACTAAAGAAGTGTATAAATGTATTCATTCTATAAAATCTTAGTTCCATGAACGTTCGGTCTTGTAATGTTCGAAACCTAAACCAACACCCCAGTCATCATTAATGAATCTCTTAGCATGCTCTGTACCTAAAGTATCCAAGTCTTTCAAATCTTCTTTAGTCAATGGAGCTAACTCACCAAAAGTCTTTACTCTTTCTGAGTTTGAGGATCTTGGTAAAACACATCTACCACTCAAAACGTGATAAGCGATTAAAACTGCATTTGGAGTAGTTTTGTATTTTTCAGCTAATTCAACAATTTTTGGTTCTTTGACTAGTGGAGCACCATCTGAACCAAATGGTGAGTAGGCTTGAATTTTAATACCTTTTGATTCTGCAAATTCAACTAGTTTTCTTTGTGATAATTTTGGATGTAGTTCAATTTGATTAACAGCTGGTGCAACACCAGTTTCATCAATGGCACGTTGTAAAAATTCTGTAGTATAATTTGAAACTCCAACACTCTTTACCTTACCAGTCTCTTTAATTTTGAGCAATTGTTTATATGTTTCAAGGAAATTAGCTTCTGTGTCAAATCCGCTATCATCGGTTGGGAAAGGTGGTCTACCATCTGGTCCTGATTTAAAAGCAACTGGCCAATGTTGCAAAAGCAAATCAACGTAATCAGTTTGTAGTCTTCCCAAAGATTCTTGTAAAGAGTACTCAACGTTGTTCCATAATGATGGCCAAACTTTAGTAGTGATGAAAAGTTCTTCTCTTTTGATTTCACCGCCATCAATCAATTCTTTCAAAGCAGCACCAATGACGTGTTCAGTGTTGTAAACCCAAGCGGTATCAATGTGACGGATACCTGATCTGACAGCAGCTTTGATAGCTTCTTTTAAACGATCATGATCATGTTCAGGTGCGGCAGAACCTAAACCTAATGATGGAATTTCATTACCATCGTTTAATTTGACTTTATAAGAAAGAGTTGAAGACATTTTTCTAATTGATCTGAATATGATGCTCAATTGATTTGATTATAGTCACAAAGGAAGCTCAAATCATAAAAGCAAACAGGAATTGACTTGTCTTTTAAATATTCTACGTCTTCCCCATATTGTATATACATTTCAAGGGTTCTCTATATGTCAAATCTGGGGTGGCCTGGAAATTCTGGGGTGCCTAGCTGCTTCGGCTATATACAATCCGGCTATGGAATTATTCGAAATTAATCGATATTATCAGATGCTATCGGAAGACAACAAATGCTTAGCTGTCAGTATGGTATATTGAAAGCGAAAAGGCCATGTCGAACAGATATAGCTACATAAATGACGAAATGATGTTATAGTTTATTGTAGTTGTCTTTGGTGAAACAGTTTCTGAGAAAAAAAATTGTACAAAATGCAAAAAAAAACGCACTCACGCTGGGGGTCGAACCCAGAATCTTCTGATTAGAAGTCAGACGCGTTGCCATTACGCCACGCGAGCTCGAATAAAAATTTAAAAATATGCTGATCTTTAAGTCGCGCTAATGTGTGGCTACGTAGGCTTCACGCTTTTCAGACCATATAAAGACATATACATAATTTACAAATTAAGGTCACCATCTTCATGAGATTTATGAAATATAGAAGTTTACTCTACAGATTTTAGCTCTAATATTTCTGAGGATTAATATATTATAGCTTACATAAATATGTCATATATACAATTTCTTACGACACTAATACATGTTACTTAATTAATTGGTCTTTAATTAAGGTTATCACGCCGATGAGACATAACCGAGATGTGATTACATTGTGGAGTTGTCACATGGAATTTAATGCTTTATGGATAATGACTGTGTCAATCAATAAGCTTCTTACGTGGTGGTGGCATTGTCTAAGAAGGGCACCTGTGGTCCTTTGAGGTACCTTTTGATGACACTTAAGGAGAATGATCAGCTTTTCCACCCCCTTTTCGAGAAGAATTCATGGCCTGCTTCTTTTGATTCCAATAGTCGAATACCAGATAAATACTGGAGAAGTACCAATAGCCATGGAGCCAAGATTTTGTGCCATTGGGTATATGGATCAAATGAACCCGTGATCGTTTGCCAGGGCTGTATTGACAGCTACAGAACTCTAAAGCGATAACCGTGAAACCTTTGTAGATCTTTAGCTGATAATATGATTATTGAATTGAAATAAACTTATTTTCGATTTCTCACAATAACACCACTTTGACTAAGATTTTCGACTAACTTTATCACCTCTAAAAGTCCAAAATTTCAATATCTCCCAAAGGGACTACTTTGATCCCGGGTCACATCGAGTCTTGGATGTATGTGACTGGTGATCAACTGGCATTGAAAAAAAAGTATCTTCAGAAGGTCTTTTGAACCATCACCCCATAAGAAGTTAACTCTTTGATTGGCTGTGCCAACTTTAATTTTAAAGCATTGATGGGAAGTGTAATAATGATTCAATTACCGAAAATAGCATTAATTTGGAAAATTAGAGGGATGATGAGTATGGGTGATAATGATCAGTAAATTTGATGGTCAAGCTAAAGCAAAATATTATCGACTACTCGAACAATTATACTTTTGGACGCTGTTCACTTAATTTCGCTTCCTAGTTCATGATGTTACGCCTTTATGAAAAAACGGAATTCCATTTTACACTTTCTCACTTTCCAAAACTTTACCTCTACGCCTCGCTAAAACAACTAGCTTCCTATTACATTTTTCTTAGGGTACTTTTTAAAAGGAGCAAAGTGTTACTCTGTTGTCGAAATTAGCAATAGTCCACTGCTCAAATAATACAAACAACAATCATATTAAGATTTCAAGTTCCTAGCAAACTACGGGAATACGCGGATTCGAAATCAAAAGGATTGATATTTGCAAATTTCATAACGAGTTATTAAAAGCTGATAGCTCAACTCCAGTTGCAAGCTACTTCTTATATTAAACTAAAACTAAGCTGGAGAAGGCGACATTAAGTTTTTTCTCAATAGAATAGCGTTGATCTTTGAAAGCTCTGTATCGGTTTATCAATATCTCTGATACATTAAATTGGAGGCACCCTTTTCTTTAAAACTAGTGAACGCAGTTGATCCCTCTAATTTCATTAAGGAAACTAATTATTGCTCATAAGATACCGCTGGTTTTTGACCAAGTAAGTACATTATTGTTGTGTTTTTGGTCTTATGAGTGAAATAAATTGAGCCTGATCTTACAGCACAAGCACGTGATTTGCACCTGACTAGGAGCTGATCTAGCAAACATTCAGCTTTTTAAATTTCAACTAAGCTCGCGTGGCGTAATGGCAACGCGTCTGACTTCTAATCAGAAGATTCTGGGTTCGACCCCCAGCGTGAGTGCGTTTATTTTTTTTTTGGATTTAATGTACTGGCTTTTTCACTTTTGGTGCTCGATCTGTTAAGTTTTGTGCAGAACTACAAACAACTATCATAACTTATAAAACATGTTAACTAAACAATTAAAACCATAAAGAAATAAACAGATCATATGTACAAAAAATTTATAGAGCTAATTCTGAAATGCCAGGTATAATGTCGATTTCACTAAAATTAGTTGAAGTGTAATTTTCACTTTTCTTCAAGTTTTTTCTTCTCTTATTAACAAAGTTCAATCCACTTATTTCTGTCTTTTTACCGCTTTCTTCGTCGTTATAAATCAGATTGTCATTACCTAGATACAACACTCTCATTATGTTACCGAATGCAACAACAATAGCTTTATGACCAAATGAGTTTATCTGTCCGATACTATTTACTAATAGCCCACTTGAACTACCTTCATCTGGAATCTCGTAATAGTCAATTTTACCATCAGCTGCCATTGCCCAACCTTCCCATAAATCATGAAGCCTTGGAGCATTTTGGTCAGCATCTCTATTATACTTAGTATGTCTTCTTCTCAAAGAGGAGCTTTTTGATTCATCCAATGATTTTTTCACTTCTTCTTCTGTTTTTCTTCTAATACCAACAATTTGATTTTTATCAGTACAACTCCAACCTTCGACATTTTCTAATTCATGTTGATGTTCAGTAACTTGATCAAAACCAACACATCTAATTTCTCTCGGATCTCTTTCCACACGGAGACAGATACTTGTTTTAGCTCTATGATCAACATTGAAAGTATGCATAACAACGCTGTTTCTTTCTGTAGTATAAACAACAGTAAAAGAAGCTATTGATACTGAACCACAGAAACGACAATGGGTTGGCTGATCGTGAAATACGCGTAATGACTCTTTCTTCAATTTGCGAATTTGAAATCTTTTCATCAAAATCCCAGTTTGAACATCAATAATTTCTGCAAAGATACCATGCGTTCTAACAATGAAACCAACAAATGGAACAATTGCAATTTCTGATTTACCAAATTCCTTAGTCAATTTTAATCTTTGTTCTTCAGATACTTCAACGTCAACTGGTGGCGGAGTTAGGAACACTTCAGGATTATTAAATTTGTGTTCGTCAATATGGACCACTCTTGTTTTCCATTTGTTGTTAACAGCAGTTGAAAGTAATACTTTACCGTCTTCAGTACATGACACCAACCTATCATTAACTCTTGGTGTGATCAATTTTGCACTTGAAACAAGTTTTGAACTACTCAATTTTTCAGTTGTTAAAATACCATCTTCACATGATATTCTAGCAACACGACCATCTTTCAAAACAATAACCAATTCTTTCAGATCAGCATGAGCACCGGATGTATTAGCAAATGAAAGGACAGGACCAATATTAGGGGAAGCAATAGATCTCATACTATTTCTTCTCGAGCTAGGTGCTGAAGTTCTTTGTTTTAATAAGTCAGTAGCCATTTTTCTTTGTAGAAATGCTGGTATAGTTTTAGCACGAAAGAAAGCTTCTAGTGGGATTGTATTTTTCAACTCGGTAATTTCGATTTTCCAGACCCAAGTCATTGTAAGTCTTGAGTAACATTGCACAAACCCATTTTTAGAGAAGACTGCAATATAATTACCTTGATCACTTAGCACAACATGTGTTATTGGCCATATTGTGGAATTGATTGGAAGTTGTGATGGGACAGGCATTGGTTGAGATGCTGGTGACCAAACTAATAGTTTATGGTCCAAACCAACAGAGACAATAAATGGAGAACGTGAAGTCTCAATCTTGATAATATCTAGAAAATGACCACCAGCTAATATTTTGGAATTAAAAGAATGAGCCTTGGTCAATGATTCCTTCTTGTGATCATCCAAATACTCTGAAACGGGACCATCATTTGAGAAGACCTTCAAAATTAGTAATACTATTGATAAAATAAATGCCAATGAAGTCAAAAACTCCAACACATAGTATAAGTCAAATTTATAGGTGGTATTCAATGAAAATTCAAGCAGATTATGCGATTGAGAAGATGTTTCACCATAGAGCGCAATTTCAGGGTCATAAAGTTTGATCAATACTTTTGATAAATCTTTTTGACCAGTTCTATATGAAAGATTGATAATTTCAGAACTAAATGATTTTTTATCAACAAAATTTAACAAAGTGTTATCACCATCAACCAGCTGAATTTGTTGTGAATCTAAATTGTCAGCATTTGCAGAGATTTTGCCCTTGATTAAACTATGCCAGATACCGTTATCGGTCCACCTTATATTTGTTCCAATTAAGAAAAGAATTATAACAATTGTACCCGTAGCAGTAGTTGACAATGGTAACTTAATATTTTTGATGAACTCGACTATTTTGCCCAGTTTGGATTGTTCCCGGTATGAGTTTAATGAATCTGTAAGACTTAATTTTCTTGAATTGAAAATAGGTTTTATCCAATTCTTATCATTTTCATTACTTAGTAGTTCACCAAGTTCCAGACGATGAATATCGATACTTAAAACTGCTGAGAAAAAAGTCAAATGAAGCACATGATCAATTGTTAATGTTATGCCTGCAAATATGAGAAATTGCTTTGTATTTGGTGAGACAAAAGGGTATGTTATTGATAAAAAGATCAAATCAAAGATGAACACCAAAGTTGAAGTTATACCACTTTCTGAAAGTGCTTTTGAAGTTCTGTATGAAACTGATAATTCACCAGGCGTACTGGATATGGAAGTAACAAGTCTAAATGTATTTTCAATACCAACAACAACAACGATAAAAGGTAAAAATTGTAATGGAATCTGATGAAAGTCAATACCTTGGAAAAAATACGTGGTTAGTGTAGCAGATGAAAGAATTGCTAATGAAATCTCCACGACGAATGCAACTAATAATCCAATTCTTGATCTAACAGCTTTTAAATTTGAAAGTGATATTAGAAAATAGATCAAAATCAAAGTATAGCAGCCGTTCAGTATGAAATGATCGAAATAGTTCATCTTTGTCAATCTCAGAAGAAACGATTTGATTGATGATGATGAAGTTTTCCCATCAGATTCTTTGAAATGGAATGATTTAGTAAGATTTTCATCTTGTTTAATTTTTTGTAAATTACGATCCCATATTTTACCCGCATCCAAATTTTGCAAATCGTTCTCTTTATAAAAAATCAATATCCTTATAGCTTCAGCTGATTTGATCAATCCATTGACTTTAACAACACCGGATAACAATCCATTCATATATAGGGCATTACCTTTCACAAGACTTTTCCTCAGTGTTTTCAATGGTGATTTTTCATTGGCCAACAAGTCAATACTGTTATTCCAAGTATCAAATGGTGTATGTATATATGCGAAGTTATGACGATCTGTATTGATGCCATCTAATAGTTGATTTTGTAGTTTTAAAGAATCAACCAAGAATTCTTTATCCAAAGCACCTGCGGATACTAAATCATTTGAATCAACAAAATTTTGCGGGCTTAGCCATATTTGTTTTAAAGACAAATTGTTTGTACTCGTCAAATCAACATTTTGAATACTTGTGGGTTGAATTCCAATTCCTCTTGATTGTAAATCTGTTATGAATGATGTTTCAAATGATGCTGAGGATGTATAAAGTGAATAAATAGCTGGGTATGAAAGTATAAAAGCTATTGATACAGGCCATACTATGAAATTCCTTTGGTTTTTCGTTATTGTTTGACCCAGCTGGGAGTAATATTTCCTCAACTTTACAATATGATGGTTATAAACATAGTCAACAATCACATGGAACAAAGACCGTAGAAAGCAAAAAAATTCAAACATTATGTATGTTTATATGGAGTGTGATGTATGATATGATGTATGATGAGAAGATCTTGATACTTTATGAAAAGATCGACAGGGGATTCATGAGCCTTCTTCTGACTTTGGCTTAGTCCTTAGACCTTTGGCGGTAAAAACTTGATGAGTAAACAATATGGAAGAAATGAAAATATACCAACACCTTCAGCGGCAAAGAGTGATATTAAAAAATGTATAAATGCGTATGAACTTTGTTCTTTTTTTTTTCTTGTCTGTTTGGCAAAGAATTAGAAACCCGCTCAATGAAGATGAGCAAAATGAGCAAATTGGATATAGTAAATCAATTGATAAATGTTGAGATTGGAGAAAGCAGTTGAATGCATTTAATCGTATCTTTTTTTTTCCCTTCGATGTGAACAAAGATTTAAACATTTTCTAAATTCCGACCTGGGTATTAAAGCAAAAAAAAAAAAAAAAAAAAAATCAAACCGGTTTTGGTGGGTGATGTCAAGTACAGAGTGTAGCTACAATGGAACGTTCATATTTATTATGGATACAATTAGGTCATGTTTATATAGGTAGCTAATGGTGTGCTGATGGGCATTTCCGGAATAGATTTTCTTCATTATTTGGCACCCAATGAAGCTATTTGTAATTGACTCATTTCAACTAATAAACGACTAATTTTATCATCAAGAACACCTTGAGAATAATCATCTCTGTCTTGTTGATTTAAATAGTTTTGTATTTGGGCCAATCTGGTATAACCTTCAGTACAGAATCTCAATTGAATCTTGACTAAACTTTCAAAACTTGGATCAAAATATGGAACTCTTAATGATATTAACTGAGGTAATTCCTCTTTCAATTGATCATTCAATTGATCAAAGATCTCCTTGGCCATTTGTAATTCCTTTTCAGCTCTTGGTAACTTGGAGGCATCCTTTGCAGGCTTATCAACCAATCTGCGTACTTTTGCCTTTGCAGCTTCATAATCAACTTTTTTATGTGCTCGCTTCTTGATAGCATCATCAATTTCATTAAAGTATTGTGCAAATGTTGTGATTGGAGATAAAACAGTTTCTCTAAAGGGGCCATCCAATTGTTTAACAGTTTCACTATCAAATTCTTGCACAGTTTGTAAATAATAATTACCAACATTTGAAGCACCACCAGCAGATTTGGAATCATCATATAATGAACTGATAACTTCAGCAATACGAACTTGTGATTGCGTCATTGCTCTAAGGGAATCAAGATACCCCTTTGATTCTTTTTCTAATTCTCTACCAGCTTTTTCCAAACTAAATTTAAATTCTCAATCATTAGTTATCCATCCCGCAACTTACATTCAAACTATAATCACAACACTTACGTTTTATAACGACGTTCTTCAATATCATAATCTTTATCACTTTGTCTATCTGTATCTTTGATTAGAGCCTAGTTTGTCAATGAGTTAGTTCCCAATTACTCTAGATTTCCTGAAATGTGACAAAAATGCTTTAACGATTATCGGGTGAAGCCCCTATCATTAATAAACACACACTACATACTTGCTGCCCAGCTCTATTTATTGCCTTTTTAAATCCTGACCAACTCATATTGTCCTTTTGTTTTGAAACTATAGAACCTGTATTAGTTCAGTATCAATTGAAATTGAATGGTTTATGATATTGATCGATAATCTCTGTGTGTATATGGAATTTTATATAATTGAGCTTTCTCGCACTTTTAACACTTCTGTGAAACTAAAAAGAGGCAAAAAGTCATTTTCCCAAACCGGTTAGGGACACAACGGTATAAACTCTTGGTTTTAAAATTGTTTCATTTGCTACGAACATGGTTTCCAATAACTGACAACTAAAATTACATTCACTAATGTTAGTGAATTAATTTTTGAAAAAAGTGCATTAAAACATATATACTCATGAAAAGTCGTAAAAGATAACCAATTAAATTTGGTTCAAGATGATGGTAACTTAGGCCTTATATGCGTATATCATAAATTATCCTTAAAGAATTTGAGGTTCTCATATAAGTTAAAGAATTATAAATGATAAAGCCTAATGTATGTATAAAATACAAAAATTTGAATATATTTCAAATACTTTTTAAAGAAAAAAAAAGGAAAACGCACAAAAGAGTAAACATATCAATAAAAACAGAATAAAACATTAACGATTGAATAAAACAAATATTAATAATAATAATAATGATAATAAAAAAAATTTTAGCTAAAACCAATAAACCGAGATGATGAAAACAATAATAATGATATATATATAAAAAGAAAAAACAGAATGCATATGTGTGAAAAAAAATCATGAATGAATATGATGATGTCAATGTATGTGAATGTTGTTTATGATGACTTTAACCAGCGAAATTTTAAATACAACACTTAATTTCTCTACCCCATTCACTATTTAAAATTTGTTTACCATTAATTCTTCTACTTGGGACGGGATCTAATATTGAATAGATAACATTACGACATCTTGCTCTTTTTAAATGTTCAATAGGTTCATAACCTTTTGTTGATTTTCGACCTTCCAAATATTTTAAATAGAATTCATCTTCATCTTTTGCCAATCTCCATAATTGACGACCAGTTCTCATAGCCATATAAATAACACCACAAGCCCAAATATCAACAGATCTTGGATCAAATTCTTTATTTGTATATTCTTCAGGAGCAATATAAGGACTTGAACCACAAATTCCTCCACTAAAATGAATATCTTTTTCCCAAGCCATTTTAAAACATTCACTATTACCAAAATCTGTAATTTTTAAAATACCATTTTCTGTTAAAAGAAGATTTTCAGGTTTTAAATCACGATGTGCAACACCCATTTCATGCATAAATACAACACCTCTTATTAATTGTTTAAAAAAGCAATCAGCCTCCATATATTCCAATTTTTGAGCTGCAATGATTAAAGTGTATAAATCACCACCTGAACAAAATTCCATAACTTCAACATAATCACCTTTAGCATCTTGTAAAAGATCTAAAGTTTCAATAATGTTTACATGTTTTAATGAAGATGAAATACAAAATTCTGAAGTTAATCTTCTTGAATATTTTTGTTCATTTTCAGTTGGTCTTTTTTTAAATTCTTTAACTGCAAATAATGTTTCCTTTTCACTATTGTTAAATTTTTTATGAGAAATTCTAACAACACCAAAAGTACCTTTACCAATAACTTCTTGACATCTACCATATCTTTCAGCAAATGTTTTAGAATGTGTTGAAGTTTGATTTTGTGAGTTTGAAACACCTTGAACACGAGTAGAACCACTAAATGGAACATTTTCTTCATTTGCATTGTTAATTTGTTTAACTAAACCTGAAAATAATGATGGTGGATTATTTGATAAAATATCTGGAACGGTACTAACCGCTTCATCTCTTAATTTTTGAGCACCGAGTAAATTTTTCAACATTATACTTAATTTTTCTTGTCTTTTAGCATTTCTCAAATGATGAGAATGTGAACCGTCTTCATAAACAATAAATCTTGAATTTTTACCATTCAAATTAGTAGAACTTGAATTTGAAGCTATATTATTATTACTATTATTGTTACCATGTTGATGACCATGCTGCTGCTGCTGCTGCTGCTGTTGTTGTTGTTGGTTGTGGTGATGAGTTGATGCTGATGATGAAGATCTACTTAAATGAGATGGGCTTTGTATTGTTGGTACAGTACTTGATGATGAATTTTTAGGTTGTTGATCCATTTTTTTCAATTTATTATTCAATTTTAGATTTGTCAATTCTTCATTAATTTGACCATTTGTTGGAATGTTTTTATTATTATTATGATTAATACTTGAAGTTCTTGATGGAGGTCTTGAAGCAGGTCTTGAAGGAGTTCTTGAACCAACTCTTGAAGGAGTTTTAGGTTTTTCAAATTCCACCATTTGGTTAACAGAAGAATTTGAACTACTTAATGATGAAGTTGAATTAGTTGGAGAATTTGAACTATTTGATCTTGGATTTGTTGTATAATTGTTATTAGTAATTGAATTACCTGATGCAGTACGTTGATCTTTTGTAGTTTGATAAACATTCGGTACTTGATCATCTTGATATTCTCCCATGGCATGTTTTTCAGAAACACCAAACATTTTACCAATTTTACTGGTGAATGTTGATTTTCTTGGTCTATTCTCTACTGTAGATCCCATTTTCTTTGATTCAATAATGTGATACTTCTCAAAAGATGAGTTGACAGCAAACTAGTAAAACTTAACCAAAAGAGTGTGATAAAGATACAAATCTATTTCAACAATGACAAATCTCTTCCAATGATTGGAAATGAAACCACTTCAATTCAAACCTCAAGAATTTTGGTGAGAATGCTTTAATAATTATAAACGCCCAAACCCTCTCTCTTTAAGCAAAAAAAGAACAAGTTTTGGTAGGGGAGGAGTGAAAAAAATAAAAGCAGGGGAACAAATTAAGCAACACGCAAGCGCGAGACTTGATATGCTAATGATATCTTATAATAAGATAATGGATTTAAATTTGACTATTGATTGTCTATTTTTTGCTTTAGCGGCTAATAAATGTTGTTGTTGTTTTGGTTTAAATAAAGAGAAGAGAAAATTGAGTTGTTTTAAATTTATATAATTATAATTTTGAGGGCGCTTAGTTTACTTTTTTAGAGTCTCAGGAATTTTTTTTTTTTTTTTTTTTTTATTTAAATTTTAAATTTTAAATTTTGTTTTGGTCTTTTTACGTTTTTTTAGTGCGAATTTTTATATTTGTACTTTCCCATATTTAAAAGAAAAGAGATTTTAAAATTTTTTTTTTCCTTCTGTCTATCAGCCTAGTGTGTGGGAGGCAAATTAATTTCTCCCTGCGTAATTTCCCTCCCTGCGTAGACAGAAGAATTTTTTGCTGGGAGAATGAAATCGGCGGGTCTCTCTATTTCTCAAAAGAGAGTTACACTTACACAGAGGAGAGAAGGGAAGGGAAGGGAAGAGAAGTGATTTAATTAGGCTGAGAAAAAGAGAAACAAACACTTGCGGTTGAACGGGTTGGAAAGAGAGAAAATAAGTTAAAGACACACACACACCCAGATACATAACTTGAATTAGAAGGAATTAGAATCACAAGCAGAAGCAGAATCAGCTTAGACCACAAAAATTGAGTTTTGCCATTTGCCGTTTGTATCTTAGATTCAACTTCCAAGACATAATAATTGCCACACTCTGATTACTGAAATAGAATTTTAAAAAGTCTTGTGTATACAAAACCATCAACGAGGCTATCTTGAAGGCTTGGGGCTTGGTTTGGGAGGACTGGTTTAAATCTTGTAAGATGACTTTACTCAATGTATGTCAAAATCTTGTAGAGTTATATAATCATTAAATTTTAATGCAAATTTGCGCATTGACGTTTCCTTAGTAAGGCAAATACTTATTCGCCACTGAATTCCAATTTGGTAGTTTTTGCATACATTTTCAGAGTCAATAATCAAATAAACAATACATCATCACTTTGATCACCTGTTTAATTAATTGATAAACTTATATCATAAGTTGATTTATATCGGAAGGCAATCAATTACATTTCGATTCCTATTTATCCTATTTCTCAATTGTAATGGTTTCTTAGCTTCCTTCGTATCCTTCTACATTTACGACAACATTCAACATTTCCAAAGCATATTGAAAAGCACGTTTTAAATATTGAAAAACACTACAATAACTTGAACATATTATCGCTAAAATTCCAATGGGAATAATATTTATCAGTAACCAATGCACATATTTTTATAAAAATGACGTTGTCAATTAAATGGGTTAATATTATATCCCTCAAGGAAGTCGAGCGTAAAAATAGGTCTGAATTTGATTACACTTAGTACATTAAAGCCAAAAATGAAAACATAGACAGAAAAAAAAAACAGTCAAAAGATCCCAAATTAGGATATAAATTTTTTAGCCAATACACTCGTGCGATTAATTATACCCCTAATTTTACTTTTCCCAATCACTCTCTCCGTTCCTGAATTTTCATTTGGACGATGATCAAAAAATCGATAATCAATTTTAAATGTACACACAGTACACACCATCCAACTAAATTACATGAAATTTCACTCATTCCACTCAAGTTTCAAGTAATCTACCTATTCGGACCTACTTCTATATTTGTAAATACTCTTTGTCCTTCTATTTGTTTAACGCCGAATTGAATCGATATGAGGCCTACTACTTGAAGCCAAGACATAGTTTCGTGTATCTAATAAATGCTAGGATGTGTATGTCTTTTTTTTTTTTTTTGCCCATTGTAGATCATGGCTGTCAAAAGTCTATACTAGTTTTGAAATTATGGGTTTCCAATTAAACTGGTGTCACTGGTGTCACACCTTTGGGTGATTGATACAAAACATGATGATTTTGTATTCTTGACATATGTAACTTATTCATGTGACTGAACGTGGTTTCATATAGCGCACTGAATTATTCATAATTTTGTAAAGTTGATGGAATCTATCTTTTTCAAGTAGACTCATGGCCAAAAAAAAATTCAATCATCTCAAATACAAAATAAATCATTGTCACTCTCCATTATTTGATAAAACTCTGATGTTTACCTGAGCTGGACAATCGCTATATACACCATATTTCCACCTCACTGATGAGTATCGTCCCAGGTCTCGAAAGACTCGTTCTAATTTCAAATAATTCCCTATCGTTAAAAGTAAAATACTTTCCAAACTTGAATAAAACAAACACACAACACGTAGCTTCCCACATAATCAACGACTTGGGATGCATTTATGTTGATAGATATTGGGGCTCATAATAAATATAGGTTTTCGTCAACAATCAAGTTTACATCCTATTGTGTCATCCCAATCGGGAAATACAATCTTGACTCAAAAATGGGAAGTAACCTATACATGAAACAAATTTTGTTAGTTTCCCATTAGATGCCCTAAACAGTAGCCTCATTGTCTTGCGTTTATCTACTTCAACAGAATGAATATAAAAAAGAGGAAGAATACCCTAGTTTTACCTCTATCGATTGACTAAACTTGAAATCATCAATTAACACAACAATTTTCACACTCGTTTAACAATGCAACCATCAACTTATATCACTTCATCTGCTGCTCCAAAAGAAGACTCTGATAACAAAGATAACTTCATTGTCGACGGTAAATATTGGTTCACTTGTACCATTGTCTAAGCAATGTCAACCAAATCCGGTACTTTCATCAAATATTTTCCAAATACTTCAGCGCCTTCTTTCTATTCCCTTTGAGTGATCAAATCATGTCCAAGTATCTTAATCTTAATACATAGCACAGTATTCAAACTTTACAAAACCAATTGATGGCAAATTACTTTTTAAATGAACACTTTGAATTCATTCGCTATCATAATTGCTGCTCAAAAAATTTCTTGTTGAATATTGACTTCTAATAATATATTTCTTGACTAATGTTACCATTTGTAGTACCAAGTACCCTATGGATTCATAATAAACTGAGATTTGTTATTTGAAGCGCTTAATTCTTGAATTCGTTTAGCAAATGTGACGGAAGCGCAACGATGTCCTCTACCAGAAGAAACAAATCCTCACCCCTTGTAAACCTTCATTGTGATATCCACGCCAAGCTTAGTATACCATAAATTTGCCTTCTCCTTTGTCTATGTATCACTCCCCTGCCAAATCAACTTATACATGTTCAAGTAAAAGATTTATTGAGAACAATAGCTGTGTGCAAATCAATTCGCGGGCTCCCCAGCTCAAGTAAAGCTCACTAAGCATTGAGAAGCCGCTTCTGGCCGAGACAATACAAAACTTACAACCAATCAAATCTTAAATTAGTCATACAATTTCATTATTAATTAAATATAAGTAGCTGATTATTGATTCAGCATTGTATATGGATAAGCATATAATTTGATCAAAGGAATATCATCTCATTGGTGAAAGAAAATACAAATTGTTTTAAAACCAGTAAAACCAATTCATTTTTTTTCAAGGTCTCTAATAGATGAATGAGGCATTGGAACAACATGAGCTGTAAAGTATGAATTTTCCCTATTTGCAATACCAGCAAATGCATTATACCAAGCAATAAAAGCAGTTATAACACCAAAGACACCACCAGCTCTTTTAACACCTGTAACACCTGTGAATTCACTAATTGCTAATAATAAAAATGTGATATCTAAAAAGAAAAACAGTGAAAAAAATGCAAGAGTGGATTTTAATGTACAAAGCATTAATCCAAATGTGAAAATTGCCCATCCTAGTAAGAAAAACCCAATTGCATTTGCAAGTTCAGTTTCATCTTCAAAAGCATCAGCAATACCAAACCATTTGATATTTATAGCTGCATAACTTAACCAAAACCCACCATAAGATCCCAAAGCAGTACCACCAAAAGTGTTTTCCAATGCAATTTCCCACATACCTGCTAGTAATTGACATATACCCCCATAGAAAACAGCACTACCAACAACAACATTTGGAATCTTGATCCCCATAGCTTGAGCGTTATACATTGATAACATAAAAGTAGTCAAAGCGAAACCGCATAACCCTAATGGAGCAGGATTAGCAAATTTATGAACAGATGGTGCGGCGTAACCTGGATTCAAAGTACCACCAAAGGCACTGACCAATTCTGATTTTAAAACTTTTGTACGTCCAATCATTATATATTCATTATTATCACCTGTCTGATGTATTCTTGAAACTTCAGTGTCAACTGGTTGAACTGCATTATCGTGGTGTTTACTGTTGACTCCATCTTGGGCGCTATAATTTCCTGAATTATACGTAGATGTTTGACTTTCTCTGTGTACTGGGGGAGCTTGCTTTTCAGCATCTGAAATATCAGAGCTATTGTTATATTGTTGTGACATTTTTTGATTCCTTTTATATGAATATTAATTTAGCTATGTATATATGTATATATATATATAGGCAAATAGCGTCTACATGAAAATAACGAACATTGAGCTTTATTTATAATCTGCATAAAATTTGTGTTCTATACAGTTAAAATTTCAATATTAAATTGGAAACATTTGACTTAATTTTGCGTTTGTGGGGCTTTTGAATAAAGCGGCGCTGAAACATTGCAGATGCATCATCATCTCAAAAATTTATTGTGCTTTTTTGGGTCTCAGGTCATAAACAATCAAACCACTAGGGTATAACCCAAATGGGTTTTTTTGGAGAAAAGTCAATGATCAGTTGAATATCATCATCTGTAGGTTTACCATCAATTTTTTTTACACATTCTACATTTATGTTAAGGTTATTATTAAAGATTCGGATTCATGTATGATATAACAATCGCAGTGTTCCTTCTAAAGCTTCCTACAGAGTACTAAATAAAGGTAGAATGGAAATTGTTTGAATTTTTATGGCTCAAACAACATCGGTCAGGTTTAATTTGATTTAGATTTCGGCAAATCTAAAACTCAATGTACCGGTATGGGTCAGCCTTTAGTCTATGCCATAATTATTTTAATCAGCCTTACAACAGTTGAGAAGTTACACATGAAATGTTTAGTACAACAAGGTTATACAGGGTTTAAACAAAAATGTGTTAATATTGATAATTAGTCACAACGTTATAAGAAAGCTTGTTTGCCAATTGTAAATCTTGATTTTCCTAGATCGCCAGGCAATTTAAACCACTGAGAATGTTAAGTATAGACAAGTACTCCATTTTGCTAAGATGACTTTGTGGAGATGTTTTTTTTTTGCCCTTAAAGCAATTACGTAGTATTGATGTAGTATAGGGCATATGGCTGCTTTCAACATCACAACCTCCACCATTAATTGTATAGAAATGTTTCCATTGGGACTGGTCGGTTATCCTTAGGCTTTCACTAAGTTTAAGTTTAAAGAATTCCCGTTTTCCAAGGCCAAGAACTATAACGTATTGTTCAATAAGCGATGGCCTATTGTTTCCAGTCTTAGTTTTTCAGGAGTCCTACAAAAGCACTAGTGGAATCGGACTACGTGAAGTTTTCAGATATTGACAGGTCCCTCCATTTCCTCTCAACAAGTGAGTAATTGTCGCAGTATTCTACAATGGTAATCTTTTAGATTAAATGCCCGTCGGCCTCCTAGTGGAATTCAATAATAGAGACTATTTCAAAAATGCTATGCAATATCTTCAATACAATGTCACATACTACAAGACTAAATTTTCATTCTTTCAACACCACCATGAGAATTGTTGGAAAACAGACACACAATCACGCTTCCGCTCGTTCGAAACTTCTTATTGTGGTGAAGGGTCAACTTTGTAAACTGGTGTCTTATAAATTATTAGCAAAGAACACTCCCATACATGATTGTTAGACGGGGCCGACAGTAAAAATGTTAACTACACGCATCTCCACTGCAAATAATATTGTGACTTTAAATGATGTTTTTTGAGGAAAAGGATTGATTAAAGAGTAAGGGAGTAGGTGATTAACAGATATATTGAGAGAAAGCTTGCAACCGAGACATATGTATGAGATAACTCAAGTTTTAAATCTTACAATTTAGAGCTGGTTTAATAGAATTGGGATTCATTTATGAAATCGGATTTTTAAGGAAAATGCCCTTGCTGTTGAATAAAAGGCTTGGTTACACTTTTGATAATGACAGATAGTATCGGGAATAAAACCAACAGAAGTATGAATACACCAAGTTAAAGCGAAAAATTGCAAAGCTGGGCATTTTGTTGTCTGTATGTTATTCTAAGGGCTTATTACACTCAGCGTGGATCTGGCATTATGACTTGAGATTCATGTTTCTTGTTGGACCTCAAGCGCAATCTGATTTTATTTGCAGCGCTATATCATTAACAATCATAATTCAAGTGTGTGAACTTATAGCGTCATCTATGGAAAGACATATTGTCTTTAATGAATTTTCAGGAAGTAAAGCTGATTGCTTATAATGATGACTCCTTAAGATTCGCTCAAACTTTACAGATGTCTCACGAATCTTTAACGGTCCGTTGAAATATCTTGACTGTATTGAAGAAACGGAAGAAGCCCAATAAGACATTAGTTATCTATAAAATTCATACACTAGTATTTCGGATGCTTAGTCAAGGTGGAGCAGATGGCTTATTTGACGGGGTTACTTCATTTCGCAATATCTAAATCACGTGATGACACTAGGACTGCAATTATTTCAACTGCAAATACAGATATCAAAAGGCTTGAAAGTAACTTGATTATATCACAACTGAACAATTCAATCATAAAGATCCACACCACCGAAATGAAGCTGCTCCACGTTCGTTCCATTTAAGTGCATCATCAACTTTACAATGTTTCGGGGCATAACAAGCTCAACAGCATGAGAAAAATTGCCCCAAAACCGTTTAAGATAACTTGTGAAGTTTACGAAAAAAGCAGCCCATCTCAAACCATAAATTTGATATATTAGTATATGCACCCACTACCTAAAGTTTGTTCGCATGTTTTTTTTCGATATCTCAGCTATAAAGTTTTCTTGGAACTCCGAGATTTTATTGTGTCATCCCAATCAGGAAATAACGAAGACGCATCAAAACTATCAAGTACAATTATATCAAGAAAAATTGGTACAGCTCTTTGTAACAAAAAAATGATAGCCTCATGAGCAAAACATCTATAAATGAGTGTCGATGAACAGGTTATGGGTCTCCTTTTTTTTTATTTGTAGTATCCTTATCCAAAGATTATCAATCAATCAAGACTCTAATTTTCATTAACTAATATCAAAATGCAACCTTCAACTGTTACTTCATCTGCTGCTCCAAAAGAAAACAACGACAACCAGGACAACTTCATTGTTGATGGTAAATACTGGTTCACTTGTACCATTGTCTAAATGTTCAAATGATGGTACTCAACTGAGTGCTGTGGAGTTTTAAATTCAACTACACTTTATTTTTCACCGCCAATTCTTTTGTGTTCACACTTTATTATTCCTTTGATGATGTTTGTCATCATGCTACTATATTTGCTTCTTTTACAATCAATCAATCGCTGTTGGATCATGTTGTTTGATAGAATTCAATTCAGCTCTTTAATACTATATACATACACTTTAAAGCAAGGCTTGTAGTTTGACATAATGACAAAGTATGAGATGGTTCTCAATGATTAATTCAAAAGAGTGAACAACTTGTGGATATCTGAGCCATAATTATCGTAGTATCTTGATGATATTGTGATTTGCATCTGCAAATCAAAACCATCCAACAAAGATGTAGCTCATAATACCATGGTGAATCTCTAACAATGAACGTTTCCTTTACCAACCGAAATGCGCTAAAGCATCACCGATTACATGGAAACTTAAGTATCGATCTCTTTGCAATATTTTTCCATTTTGCATGCATACTTTTAAAGTTTTAGGGAGTAAGTGAAGCCCGAGTCTGAAATTCTTTTGTATCATACAGATTTGGCAAAAGATAAAAGCTGCTCAGGTTACACAATCACTGGATACCCAGATGTGGTAGCTTGAAGTTAATAAGGCAAGTAGTGCATGGCCAGATTAGTGAACTAGATTCGGAAAAAGAACTCATCACTTGGTAATGATATGGATAGAAAACAATCAAAGAGGACAGACGTATTGGCATTGAACTTCTCTGTCAGTAGATCATCAATCTTTTGGTGTATCAATTTATAACCAAATTTCTGTTTCGTTAAAAACGTCCACGATGTACCCTCTCGCCAGCTCAATTTCAAACCATAAAGTTCACGTGGACTTTCAATTTCATAATCTAGTGAATTTGTGTAGCCACAAAACCTAAGATTAGACGAAAAAGGTATATTTGAGATCCAAAAGAGGTGGATAGTTTAAAATGTCAAGCGATCATCCATCAGATTGAACCAATAGCATTGTTCTCCAAACTGTGTTCTCGCATTCAGACGAGCCCCACGACTAAAGCAAAATACCAAAACTAATCTTCACAATAGGCTTTGAAGCATTTCAATGAGATTTAAGATATTCATATGCATGAACTTCAATCTTGCAACCCAAATATCCTCAAGCGAAACTCTTTGTGTCATCCCAATTAGGAAATTACACGGATATCTCTAATATAAAGAGAATACTTAAGTTTGCATCTTCTGTATGAAAGTAATACCAAACCTCATATTCATTAGGTTCAATAATGTGTATAAAAGCACTTTGATTTACCTAGTTGTAAATCCTTTCAAATGTGAAACCATCATCAAACAAACAGACAAACAATCTTCAAACGATTCTCAAAAATGCAACCATCTACTGCCACTTCATCTGCTGCTCCAAAAGAAAACAACGATAACCAAGACAACTTTATTGTCGATGGTAAATACTGGTTCACCTGTACCATTGTTTAAGCGCTTTGGCGGCTTAGACCCTATTCTCTCCAAATAAATTCAAATTTGCTGCTGAGATTACTTCAGGTGGGTTTCTAAATATTAACCTTGCTGCTTATTTTCTATTCTTATTGATGTGCTGATCTTTTTTATAATTCTATGTGATCAGACTGTTTAATGGACACTCTTTTATAGATTATACCAATAAACAATTATACTTAAATCCTTCTCCAGCGCGTAGAAAAGACCTCCCAGAGCATACATCAGTATAACTGAAGTTATTGCGATCTACCAGATTAGGCACCAACTTGAGTAGCAGCTCATTAAAGACGATATTATGTGATTCATCGGATTCTTGACTATACAGAGGATGATTCAGTGTAGAATTAGTCTGGTGGGTTTTGAAATGATTAGTTTCGCGCACTGAACTACAAAGAAGAGAGAAATCACCGAATCATCCACCATATTAACTAAACAATATCAAATAAGCTACTGCTTTCCCTCAACGAAATCTTCAATAGCGTTACCATCGAGTGAAAGATCGTAAAGCGTATAAAAGCAGTGTATTTCAACCAACTTATCGAAAATGTCACCGAATTGCAAGATCTGCGCTAATTTTTGAACAAATGTAGTCTGTGGAGAATCAAGTATCGTTAAGTTTTCCTTGATGATGGCCACAGTGGTATTATAAAACAATTTTTCCTTTGAAAGCTTATCATTGATCCATTGTTGATTCTTGTAAGTTCTTCTGGCATAATTTTCATTATCTTTGATATCAGTCAAGTTTTCATCAGCGTCAATTTCAAGAGCTTGAGGCAAAAATTGGTTGATTTCAATAGGACCTGTAGATCTCAGAAGATACGGTATACCACCCAGTCTTTCATAAGGTTCTAGTGGAACTAAAGGAACAATATCACCGATATGTTCAATGTTAATAAAAGTACCATAATCTGCTTTGAGTAAACCTTTTAAATCAAGGTAAGTTTGTGTGACTTTGTCCACAGATATTTCAAACAAATTTTCAATCTTTTCAGCGAAGGAAGGACCAGTGGTTAAGATATCCAAACCTGGACGATCAACATAGGCGATTTTAGGTGCAGCCAATGTTATGATCAATGGCTTCCAGCCTAAGACCTGCGCTTCGATACCAAACAAAGCAGCTAATGCACCGCCCAGAGAATGGCCTGTAACAATCAATCTGTAATCATGATACTCCTCCATATACTCTTTCACCGTTTTGAAAATGTCATAATTTTCAACTAAGCCTTTGATAGCGGTATAGAAACCTTCGTGGACATCCACATGTTTCATATGTTCATTTTTGGTCCCCCATGGATTCAGTGGCTTATAAGGAATACCCCTAATACTGAAGTTTGTCTTGATCCATTCATCTTTAGTCTTGGTTCCTTTGAAGGCCACAATCAGATATTTCTTATCTTTTTCAACCGCTATGTATGAAGTACCGCCTTGATCATCAACTTTGAAAGATTTCAAAATATCAACTTTATCTGAAAGATCTTTCAAGCGATCCCTATAATAAGCCAGTGACTGATTGAATAGTTCCAATTCTTTTAGTTTGTCCTCTTCGACATGTTCGGAAGTTGGTCTTCTTAATAGATCCAATGATACATCCTTGAATTGTTCCGGTAAGGTTGGAATACCATAGGCTAAACGACTGTAGTTAGCACAATCAACCACTAAAGGTAAGATTGCAGGCGGATTCTTATGTGTCCTAGGTCTTTTGTCATCTGGTGCCGTGGTATGCTTGGAATCATCATCTCTGATTTCTTGTGAAAGTTCTTCGAGCAATTGACGTAGCTCCTCATCGCTGAGGTTTAGAGTAGAACCTGTCATTGTAATTATACTTGAATTACTGGATAATACTTGAGCCTGATTGTTATTGAACCAGATGATTATAGAAACTTAACCATATTTATAGTTTGAAGGTCAGTCAAACTTAGTTAAACTCTGAAACCTATAAATGTCAAAAAAGTTGATCATTGTCGATCATTTTCCCAAGCCTTTCGAAATACGCTTATATGATTAAAAATAGAGAATTTAAGGCCCAAACATTAATCACTGATGAATGGGATTAGTTGTCTACGATCAACGGTATCTCTTGCCCAGGTAGTTTCTTTAGCCTCCCTACGTAATCGATATCCGTGGTTATTCAAGCCTCTTTAATTTAACCAATTACGACATAAGCGAGTTCGCGTGAAGTACAAGATCACCCCTGGTTTCTATGTCACAAAAATTGGATCAACACCATAGAACAAGCTGAAAAACAATTGGACTTGTGAAGTGATGAATTTGGATCTACTGCTTTAGCAAATAACCAAGGACAAGGAAGCAAATGAAGGATATGTAGTGCTTTAGTTTTATTTAAAATTGCCATTACCGATTGGAAACGATGTATGTATGACACTTTCGGAGCTATGAAAATTTAAACCATTGAAACTTTTGACATGATATCCTTAGACCAACCACTTTGAATTCACAAGACGGCTATGATGACGCTTAAATCAAGGTTATCTTCAAAAGTTCCCATAGTTCTGGATGGTGCACTTGGTACTTTACTCCCAGAGGAGGCCCAATCGCATCCACTTTGGTCAACCCATACAGTCATTACATCACCTCATATAATACAGGAGATCCATGAACAATATATCAACAACGGAGCCCAATTGATACAAACATCCACGTACCAAACCAGTGATCATCCTCTACTCAAGCAAGAGTTCAATATTGGTTATGACCGAGTTTTAAGAAAAAGCATTGATATAGCTGAAGCTGCAAGAAGTGGTCACGAAAATGTTTGGATCGTTGGTAGTGTTGGTCCCTATGGCGCATCGTTGGCAAATGGTGCCGAATACACGGGTGATTATGGAGATATAGATGATGAAGGACTCAAAAGTTTCCATAAACAAAGACTTGAGTTGCTCTGTACAGATCCAAGAGTTGATCTAATTGGGTTTGAAACAATGCCAAATATTAAAGAGATCTCTGTGCTTATTGAAATGATGAAAGGCTATGGTAAGGATTATTATCTCAGCTTGAGTATCAATGGTGAAACACTAGCGGATGGTACAGCGGTAGATGATATTCAAAAGATAGTTAAAAATAACGACCGATTATTGGCAATTGGTGTGAATTGTCTTCCTCTGCAAGAATCATTAAACTGGCTATCAAAACTACAAAGCTTTGGCATTGGCCTTATAGTGTATCCGAACTCTGGTGAGATATATGATGCTGAGAACAAGAAATGGAAAGACCATCCAAAGGGAACAATGAATTGGGACGAATATCTTGCTGAATTGAAGAAACTGGGAAACGTGAGAATTGTTGGTGGTTGTTGTAGAACAACCCCGAACGATATCAAGCAAATTTCAGAGGCTATAGAGAACAATTTTAAATAGTAAAAATAATAGAGACTGTAATTTAGTTCTGATGCGTAGATCAAGTAGATTGAACAGCGTTTCATTATACCCTTCAATGATTTTTCTCGGGAACACATCAAGCTAACCACCAAAGCGGTGTATATGAGGTCATCAATGACCTTTGTGGATACCATTGCCGCTTACAATCTTCAAATGATTGAAAGCAATCAAATATGTGAGTACATGCAAGCTCCGGTTAGTATTTGCTTTTCAAGTTTTCAAGAAAAGCGGTTTTAGCTCAGTCGGGAGAGCGTTAGACTGAAGATCTAAAGGTCCTGTGTTCAATCCACAGAAATCGCATTTAATTTTTTTTGCCAATTCTGTCGTCTCTTTGTAGAGATCATTACAATTATTACCTTATGGCTCGAAGATACTTACGATTATATATTATGTTGAAATTAAAATTATAGCCTTGTCTACAAGTATAATTAAAATCATAGCTGACATTTCGATATTAAAGATAAATAGTAATAAATAAGGTTATAAATAAATTATAAATTGTAACCAAACCAGTTGGAATTTAGAAGGGTAGATAATTGACAAAACCAAATCACGCACACAACTTTGATTTAATATTTTTGACTTTTTGGTTTTGGCATTGGAACACCGGTAAAAGTAATATAAGAATTTTCCTTTGTAGCGATACCTGCGAATGCGTTATACCAAGCTATAAAAGCAGTTATAACACCAAAGACACCACCAGCTCTTGATACACCAGTTTTACCTGTAAAATCACCTATACAAAGCAACAAGAAAGTAACTTCCAAAAAGAAAAACAAAGAAAAGAATGCAACAGTTGATTTAACAGTACAAAGTAATAGTAAGAAAGTGAATATGGTCCAACCCAACAAGAAGAAACTAACAGCGTTTCTAAATTCGACAGGGTCATCATAAGCATCTTTAATACCAAACCATGGGATATGAATAGCACCAAAACTTAACCAAAACCCACCATAAGAACTTAAAGCTGTACCACCAAAAGTATTTTCAAGGGCAATTTCCCACATACCTGCTAATAATTGACAAAGACCACCATAGAAAAATGCACTACCAACAACGACATTTGGAGTAGTGATACCCATAGCTTGAGCGTTATACATTGATAACATAAAAGTAGTCAAGGCGAACCCGCATAAACCTAATGGAGCAGGATTAGCAAATTTATGAACAGGAGGTGGTGCAGTACCAGCGGTTAAAGTACCACCAAAGGCATTTTGTAATTCAGATTTCAAAACTTTTGTACGTCCAATCATGATATATTCATTATTTTCACCTGCATGTTGAATTCTTGAAACTTCTGTATCGTGTTCATAGTTTGTTGTTTGATTATCCAGATTGAAGTTATCAGAATTTGATAACTGTTTTTCTATATCTTGACCGTTATTATTGTATTGAGCCATTGTATCACTTGTATTACTTGTATAACACTTGTACTGTTGTTTATTTATTTACCTTTTCCTCAAGAATAGAATACGACACAAAATTTGTGGGAATGATGTATGTCTTTATATAAGAGACCCTTAAATTTGTTGTATTGTTGTATTGTTGGTAAGCCGTAGATTTTTAGTATGCATATATATTGTGGAGTAAAAAAAGAAAACATATAAACAATATAAAAATGTAAAGTTTTTAACCCATTTAGTGATGAGTGATTCAATTATAAATGACTCAGCTTAGATAATTATTTATTATTAGAGTGTGTAATGTAAAAATTTAGTATGTTGGGTGGTTGGTTTGGTTGGTTTATTGGTTGATCAATTCTATGCTTGTCAAAAACAAAGTAAAAAAACCTGCATCATCATTGCTCCACAAATACATAAAAACCTGACATTAACAATCAGAATACGGTAATTCTTTATTTTATTTTAGAATTTTACTTGGAACATTAATGAGAAGTGTACATTGACAAGATTTAGTTATTCTTCCCGGTTTGATGGATTTCATATTCAATTTTGTTCAATTTTGTTCACTTTTGTCCACTTTAGGCTAGTGATTCCCTTGTAGTAATAGTTCAATTTTGTGCGGTGGTGATTTGGAATTTGACACTGATGATCTTTCAAGTCGGAGTAAACCTTGATGGACATGAATTTACATGGTGGGACTACCAGGTTAACTACCAGGAAAGCTACAAGGTATTACAGTAGTACATTGATACCCAGTTCCATTTCAATCCCATTTCAATTCTTACCTTTTCTTTTAGACGGATCGATTAACAAGATGATCATTCCGGTACATCTTTTAGAGTTTATACTTTAAAAATGTCAAGCTTTAAGAAATCTTGAACGAGGCATCACCACAAATATGAACAGCACCACTTTTATCTCGTTGTTGAAAATCAATTAAGGGATATTTTAAATTTATCATGGTAGAATGGTTATGGTTGAATGGGTAGTAATTATTATTTAACAATAGTACTTTTACTCTCTGTTAGGCTTATTGAATCAAATCTTGTCAATGTGCTGATAATTAACAATAATATACACTACTCAATCAAGAGATGACTTTATTTGTGGTGGAATCCGAAACTTGCCGAGTAAATATACTCAATTTGTAGTTTCCCAGACTTTTATTGTTCTTGATTGTTGATTCTTCTTTAAGTTACTAGAATTACTAAGATCTTGGTGGTACTTTAATAGTCATTTGATAATTTAGTACTGTATAACATATGCTGAATGGAAAGTAATATATACACCTACAAGTCGGATCTACTGATAGACTAGATATTAACAATAGTTATACAATTGTAAATGTAGTTGTGTTCCCACAATCCAATATCTCTTGGTGTTTGAAATAGATGTATGTTTACTTAAATGCCCCTTAGTCTCTCTAATGATTACCTCATTTTTAATAGTCGTTAGTGGGGCGCTTGTTTGTTTATCGGTTTTGTGGAGATATTTATATAAACGTATACATATATACATATATCATATATACATATGTATTTAGTAAGCATATTGTATGTTCTATAAAGTATACAATGTCTTACTAGAGAACTTGATACCCAATGATTAATAGTTCTTTCCAGGATTTAGTCTAGCATCACAATTGTCTATGTTATACAGATTCATTGCTATTGCTTATCAAATTGCTCTCAAGTCTAATACCTCTACAGGGAAACCACTTCTTTTTAATTAACTACATTCCCTCAACGGTCCACAACTTTATCTTATTGATTAACATTGTTCTTCAATAACTGACACAGCGGTTACAACGCGAAAACTCTTAGATTCTAATCAACCCGTTATATTGCCCTATCTAATGATAAAGCCCATTATTCACATAGTACTGTTTTTTTTTTTTCCCTTGCTAGCTCTTCCACGAAAATCTTTATCTATATAGCAAAGAGTACAAAAGTATCAATTTGCCATTTAAAAGCTCGAAATCATCACCTAGCTACTAACTCTTATTCTTATACTTGATACTGATACTGATACTGAATCCAAATCTCGTCATGTCACTGCTTGCATTTTATACCTCATCTTTGCAAAAACATCCAAGAATAACAAACTCAATATCAACGGGTATGCTATTCGGTACCGGTGATGTTCTTGCTCAGTTTATCTCTCCAGGTAAAGAGTATGATTACAAGAGAACTTTAAGAGCTGCATTTTATGGATCTGTTATCTTTGCATTCATTGGTGATAAATGGTATAAAATTCTTTCCAAAATTAAATACCCTGGTGCGCCTTTGCAAAATCAAAGATTAAACGCATTAAGAAATGGATTTACTAAAACTTCAATCGATCAATTAGGTTTCGCTCCTTTAGGTATACCTCTATACTATTCAGTTATGGCAATATTGGAAAATAGAAAATTACAAGATATTCCGAAAAGATTAGAGGAAAATTGGTTACCTACTTTAAAAGTCAACTGGATGGTTTGGCCAATTTTTCAAATATTCAATTTAACAATAATACCAGTTCAACATCAACTCTTAGCGGTTAATGTACTTTCAATTTTTTGGAATACTTATCTTTCACTAAGAAATGCTAAGAATGAAGAACATTTACCTGTTCATTCACCACCTGTCCCAGAATAGTTCAATCATAATTGTTTCATAAATTAATACTAGTCATAGGTTTCGTCATACAACATAAATCATAGATTACAAATTCTCTACATTTGTATATATATACACATATATATATAATACATAATATTTATTCATTAATACACCGTATTGTAACTCATGTTAGTAGCATCGTGTAGCCCCTGTTTCATGTTCATAATGCTCTTCATCATCACTAGGACTTGGGGAACGTTGTTGTTGTGATAGTGGATGTGGGTGCGGCCCCTGACTTGGTCCATGAGGCGGTGGGTACATTGGCATCATTGGCATATATGGCATATACATGTATGGATTCATATATGGATTCATCATCATCGGCATGTGTTGTGGGTGCTGTGGATGTTGTGGAGGATAAGGGTAAGGAAATGGATATTGCACTGGAGTTGGAGTCGAAGAGCGTGAGCGCTCTTTAGCACTAGATCTTAATGGTGTATTAGGAGTGGAATATGACGTTTCAGAATTGTATAAATCTTGATTGGCATCATATTGGGAGTGATATGGAACAGAACGACACGAGTGACGCTCAGATGGCGCAGGTGTGCTATCTCTTGAAGTCATTGGCGTGTTCGTCATACTTGAATATGGATTATGAGAAACATATGAGTGGCTTGTAGTATTCATTGGGATACGATATGGATAATTTTGCATATATGGTGATTGCGGTGGTTGGAAAAAAGGAGTCTGGTGTTGTTGATAAAAAGGCGAGTGTGAATTTGGATTCATCCATGGCTGTGATGATGGATTTGGATTCCAGCCAAACTTTGGTGGTGCTTGTGACATTGAATTTGTTCTACTCTGTGTTCCAGTTTTGTGTTTTTTAGATGAAGACCTTGGTGTTAGCAGCACCAGAGGATCATCATCAAGTTCTGAAGGCATACTTCTTTTCCTTTTAGAGGGTTTAAGTGTTGGTGATGACGATCTTGTTGGAATTCTTGAATTGCGACGTGTCATTGATCTTGGTGTTAACAAACATATTGGATCATTCGAAAAATCTGGTCTTTTCAAACCTTCAAAACAAGTCGATGAAGGAGCTGATGTGACTTTAGGTCTACTGCTTGGTTTTTTGAACGGTGTGATTCTCGCAGGAATTTTAAAAGATTTAGATGGAGTTGATCCATCTTCTTTAGTCTCTTTGAATGGCGATGATTGACATATTTGAGAAGACCTGGTTCTTCTCAACGTTCTACCTCTTGATGGTTCTCTTGGTTCAACTCTTGATCTCAATGGTGAAGATTCAATTCTTTCATTTTGATACCGAGTTGGTGAGTTAGATCTGGTAGTGAGTCTTGGAGTTGGTACTTTTGATAATAAAGAAATCGGATCTGCATTTTCCTCATCGCTTTGATCACTTTCATCCAAACTTCTACCATGTACCACTGGTCTTATTCTATTCTTGTTTTGTGATATTCTTGGAAGAACAGGCGATAACGGTGAGGAGTGGTCAGCTTTTCTATGGCAAGCTGATGCCAAGTTATCTGGTGAAGCTCTTCTTGTAGATACTCTTGATGGTTTTGTCGGTGTCAACATTGAAATTGGATCGTCTGTAGAATCTGGCACTCCAGGGCTTTGAAGAGGCTCCGATGGGGTTGAGCTAGAACCCACCTTGGACAATAGCGCTTTTCTTCTAGGTGACGTTACCCTTGTTGATCTTTTTGACGGTCTTGGTGTTAATAATAAGAATGGATCATTTCCATCTTGCTGAGGTTTAGTTGATAAAGATTTCAAGTTGTTGATCTTTCTATGGACATGAGGCGTAGCAGTACCTGAGTTGATCGCCGAGCGGCCTCTAGTGACACTGTTTAGTAAGTCTGATTGCGAAGGTGTACCTGGTCTTGATAAATCTTTGATATTCAACAGATTGATTGGATCTTGACTTGGATCAAAATAGCTTTTAAAGTCCTCATTCCCCAAGCCGCCAGTCTCCAAATCATTAATCTCATTCCATATCGTTGTTCTGTGGAAGTTTTGAAGCTGCTTGATGTGACCCTTGTCTTCTTCAATACTGAAATCTTTCAGATTGATAACATCACCTTGATCATCTTCATCATATGCACTATATTTTGATATAATTGAGTTCCAAACAATATCTATTTTCTTTCTATACTCAACTTTTTTCAAATCAAGTTGCTGATTCTCTAGTTTCCCCGTTTTCTCAACAGGTTTGGAGTTTGTATGTCTAGATGAGTTTTTGCATATTTCCCTATTGGCTTTTGGATTGAAATATTGGCGTAATCTATCATTTGAAGATTTGTATACATTCGATTGACTCACTGGACCATCTTCTTTCACTTCAGATCCTATGCCTTTGTTGAGACTTTTGCATTGACTAACAGATTCGGTCTCCAATGCGGTTTCCAATTCTGATTCTGATTCTGATGATTCAGAGTCTTGAAACGCGTATACCCTTTTCTGCAAACGTGAATCAACACGCGGCTTATACTTCTTCAACAGCAGCATGCCAATTTCAGCAGTTATAGCGATTGGGTAGCTCTAAAGAAATCCAATTACCTTGATATGGCTTCAAATTATTAACAAGCAATGAATAGCGCTGTCTCTTCACTTACCTTTACATTGTAAGAGACTAAATTTTTATTCAAAGCGCATGTAATTTAAACGCCAAAATAATTTAAAATTCGCGAAAAGTTCCACCCGCCATGTATTCGCGAATGTGTTCTATGGCTATTGAGATATATACATATAGTAGTTTGAGATTATAGTGAGTTTCGAAGCAAGTATCAACAAGGTGTGATTCAGTAATTTGGATGGGGGTTGGGTCTCAGATATAGTCTTTTAAGAAGACCACTTTTTGTTTTCATATAAATCACAGTAACCTCATCTTGTGAAGAATCTCAGTAGTTTGTAGACAGATTCGCGATCGCGACTCAGATTTAACGAGCCAAACACCAAAAAGCACCTGTTGAAATACTTTTGCTTTAATAGTTTGATCAAAAGTAAACACTGGTATTGGGTCAAGTACCAAATGCTGGTTACTAAAATGAACATTTCCCCAGCTAGGGCTTCATATAGACTCATAAGGTCAAAGCCAAATTTGTCACCGGTACTGAAGTTCCACTATAGAGGTCTTACTCAAAAAATACCCAAAAATTCATCATCATCGGATTCATGGGCCTTTAGACATAATGTTAAGAAATATGTAGCGCTAAGTATATTGGGGGTTGGTACTTTCACATATTTCACAAACGATACATTCCACGATGCGGTGAAACATACTTTTTTAACAGCTGGTAGAGTATCAGTGGTTACATGGGCTACTTTACAATGTTTTTATCACTATAGAAAAGCTTTAAGTACACCTTCAGACGACAAGGTGAAATATTACGACGAGTTATCCAAATGTCATCTAAAATGTGCAAAGATAACTCTGAGAGCCCTGGAGAAGAATGGAGGTATATATATCAAATTGGGTCAACATATTAGTGCAATGACTTATTTACTTCCAAGAGAATGGACCGATACTATGATCCCATTACAAGATAAATGTCCAGAATCCACTTTTGAAGAGATAAACGAGTTATTTGAAACCGATTTGAATAAATCAATAGATGAAATTTTCTCGTCTTTCGATGAAAACCCAATAGGTGTTGCCTCTTTAGCTCAGGTTCATATTGGGACTTTAAAAGCTACAGGTGAAAAAGTCGCTGTTAAATGTCAGCACCCTTCATTAGAACAGTTTGTCCCACTAGATATCTATCTTACGCAAAGCGTCTTCAAGGCGCTTGATAAAGTGTTCCCAGAGTATCCATTGGTTTGGTTGGGTGAAGAATTACAATCTTCCATATATGTTGAGTTAAATTTCAATAAAGAAGCTGAAAACGCAATAAAATCTGCAGAATATTTTGAGAATTTCCAAGGGGAAACCGCTCTGAGAATACCTAAAATTGTCTCTTCAACAAACAGAATTTTGATTATGGAGTTCATAGGTGGTGCAAGATTAGATAACTTGGAATACATGAAAGAACACAACATTTCACGTTCAGAAGTTTCATCTTGTTTATCACATATTTTCAACAATATGATATTTACCCCAGGTGTTGGAGTTCATTGTGATCCACATGGGGGTAATTTAGCCATTAGACCAAAACCTTCGAACCCAATTGACTCTAATCCTTTCAACACTCATAATTTTGAAATCATTCTTTATGATCATGGTCTTTACAGAAATGTTTCCACACAAATGAGAAGAGACTATGCGCATTTTTGGTTGGCATTGTTGGATAGAGATCATGAAAAAATGAAAAAATATGCAGCAAAATTTGCTGGTATCAATGAAGAGCAATTCCCATTGTTCGCAGCTGCTATAACTGGTAGAGATATCAACACTGCAATGAATTATGATATAACCAAGATAAGATCTCCTGAAGAAGTTGACAATATGAAGAGTGCACTTTCTGGTGGTGAAATGTTGACTGAATTGATGAAAATTCTATCCAAAATCCCAAGAGTTGTGCTTTTGATTCTTAAGACAAATGATTTGACAAGACATCTTGATGAAACTTTACAAAATCCATTAGGACCTGAAAGAACTTTTTTGATCTTGTCACAATACTGTGCTAAAACAACATATGATGAAGAAAAAGAATTAGCGAAAAGAAATGGGATTTTCAAAAGATGGATTTGTTATTTCAAAGCTTGGTTCAAATATCAAGAAAGATGGGGTCAATTGTTTGCGTATGATTGCATAATGTTGTTTAAAAACTGGATGAAATGATCTGTATGTTGCACCAAAGAGCCTCACTCACATGTATAATTAATATTCTGATGCAACTTTTATCAACTTTGAAAATTTTATCATATAAATATATTTATTTCTCAGTTAATTCTCCACCGAACAATTTATTGAAGTTTTCTGCTGGTTTTGCAGGTGATCCTTCGATTCTTTCCATTTTGGTAAATGTAGAACCCGCAAATGAACTCAATTTGAAAGATGATGGCGACAAGGGGATTTTTCTTTTAGGTTTGACCTGTGACGAAGATGGAGTTGATGTTGTAATTGTTGCATTTGTTAATTTTGTAGTTGTAGATGATTTTGGCTCGCGATGCAGTTTTAACGATTTTGTGTTTAATGAAGTCTTGATATTACCAATGCGTGATTCCATGCCTTTGGATTGTTCAATCATGGAATGTAATTGTCTGATAGAGTTTGATTTGGTCATCTTACTGTTAGCCAAAGGAGCAGTTGGTTGCGTTATAGGATTAGATACAGATCTTGACTTGGTTTTTGATCTTCTTTCTAGTGCTTCAAACTTGGCCTTCCATTCCTCAAGTTCATTTTTAGTATTTTGATGGTTTAATTTCTCCATCATTAATTGATCTTTGGAATCACTAAGCTCTTGCTCGAGTAAAATGATTTTTTCAGTCGATGCATTGTAATTTTCTTCTAATTCTCTATAACTCAGGTTTAAATTTCTTTCATTTTGTTCAATGTTATCATTCAAGATCTCTATATCCACAATCTTGGAGTTTTTCATCTCTAATTCCTTTTCCAATTTTTCTATTTGACTCTTGAGTTCTGTCCTTATTTTATCAAATTCTCGTTCTTTACTAATCTTTTCCCTTTGTAGGTCGTTCAACTGATCTTGAAAGTCTTCGTTTTTAAGCTTTAGTTCTTCATTATCAAGCTCCAAGGCTGTGAGTTCCTTCTCCAACTCCTTTTCCAACTCATAACTGGATGTTTGGAATTCATTTAGCTCAGCTTCTAATTGTTGAATAGCATCTATGGCGCTTTCATAATCTTTATATTTAACTTGACAAAAAGACCGATCAGGTGAAGACCCATTACTCCTTGGCGACTCCGCTATGAGGTCTAGCCTCTTTATCCTGCTGGTCTCAGGCGTAGATGTCATTCTATTGGTCTTTCAGATCTTGTTTGGGGTTTAAGTGTTATTGTTGATTCGGATAAGTAACTTTTTTTGTTTACCTTTTCAATACTGTTCAAAAAGTTTCGTTATCGGCACTTCTCCTACTAAAATGTATAAACTCGAATATAAACGTCAAAGTTTCAGTGTCAAGTAGATTTACAAAGTGATAGTGTTCTATTTATATTATTTCATGCATTTCGTTATTTTAAGTCGTTTGGGGTATTTAATTCAAATGAAGATTTGTTTTGATTTCAAAGAGTCTCTAATTCTTCCAACATTCCAAGTATAACTACCCTTGGATCCTGTAAATCAGGTTCTTCATCAATCCAGTAATCAATAATTCGTACGATGTCTTGCAAAAAATTTTGAACTTTTGATTTTGGACAATATTTTTCACCTGTTCTCTTGAACAATGCAAATATCAATGTACCTGATAAAAATGTATTTCTGGTATAAAACCACGATCCAAAATGTCTATGGACAGCTAATGGGACATTCAAAGCTTCAATGTTTTCAAATGATTGTGCAAGGACCTGTTCTACAAATGGATGAGAGTCATAGACATGACTTTTGTCATGGAGAAACAGATAAGCCAAAGGTCTGAATAACAAAATTTTCAAAACGATCATTCTAGTTTTTATAAATGCTATAGTTTCTGGTACGTTTGGGATTATTTTTTCCACTTTTTGTGATAAGTTAGAGGACCCTTGGCTTGATGTTGATGATGGTGTTAACGGCAAAGGTGAATGTGGCTCTTGAGTTCCTTCTTGCGTTGGCTGTTGTTGGCTATCGAGTTGTTGCGGTTGTGGTTGCGCCAAAACAGCTGGTGGGATATTTGTTGATGCTTCCGAAGTTGTTGGAGTGATTTGAGGTTCCGATTTTGAAGATGCTGGGTTTATAGATGATGAAGTCTTGAATAGGTACCCATGAGGTTGTAAAACATTTGAAACGACATCTTCTTTTAAGATAGAATTTAAATGTGTAATCATACTATTTTCAACTTTTTCCAAATCTTTTAAATATTCCAAACATTTGCCAATTACAGTTTCAATATCATATTTATCCCAATTCAAGTCATATGTATCTTCAGAGAATTCACCTTCATTAGATTTACCAGCAGAACCTGTAGGCACGAAAAAATCATCTAATAATCTATTTTCAAATTTTCTCAAAACAATTTCAGTTAAGTAATAAAACCAACTTGATTCCTCATTAACAGTATTGATGGATTCCAAAGGTGGCGAAGGATAAACACTCGGAAATGGATAATTAACAATTCCAGATGCCGGAACAGAAGGTGATAATTCAACGCGTAGTTCACTTTCATATTTAACACAGGTGTGGAAAACTCTTTCAACTAGTCTTAGTTCTGCATCTTCAAATTTTTTGCCGCTGTTTTTATAGCTCTCCAGTATAGTCATCAATAAAGTTGACGCTTCAAAAATTGACTTCCAACCTTGCCATGGTTTAATGATGTACATCATATATGTGGCTTTCAAAAGATGGAACTGGACAAGGTCAATATTACATACGGGGATGTTTAATCTGGGAGAGATGAGGAAATATTCTGCCAACATGTAAAGCTGATACGATATTTCAAAATGTTCTGAGCGTTCATCTTTTGATGATGCAAAGTTTTCCAAATTTGTAAACGTTAATGGTCTTGATATAGCAGCCGCTGCACAACAGAGTATAATCAAAGGTAAACTTATCAAATCGTTTGGTATTTTTAAATTGATGATACTCAATTCTGGATTCCCCTCTATATTGGATTTAATGAACTCTGAAGTCTTGAGTAATAATTTAGAATCAATAAATGGATTCTTAGTTTGAATGTTTTGTAAATAAGTATCAATGTAGTTGATGACATTTGATCTTAGGTGTAAGTCCAAAAATCCCAGTTGCTCAGTAGTCAAAATGCCAATATCTGGTAATCCCTGTTCATTTGTCTCAGCTAGAATTGAATTAAGTGATTTGATCTTGTACTTGTTTGCGAATATTGGCCATTTCAATACACCTTCTGCTTTGGTATACCAATTACAGCTTGACCATTGAGGGATCTGGTTTTTACGTTCTTCAAGCCCTGCAATCTTGGACATTTGTTCACTCAGCTCGGCGGCTTCCTTTTTAACATTTCTATAGATACATTTCAAATCACTCTTGGTACAAGATCCACAAACTGGTTTAGCTAAATCACATTTGATTTTCCTTAAACGACACGATTCACAAGCGGTCATTGTGCGACGTCTTGTACCTGGTTTATTGACTCTTCGTCTTCTGGGCACTGGTTGTCTTTGCATTTGTTGGTAATAATCTTGCTGGGGATATTGCTGTAGTTGCGGTTGAGTTTGTTGATACATGGGTTGACCATATTGAGCTTGGATGAAGCTGTTTTGATGTATATGGTGTTGTTGCTGTTGAGGTAGCAAAGGCTGTTGAAATTGTGGCATAAAATGTTGTTGTTGTTGTTGCTGGGCGGGCTCTTGTTGGAAACTATGAAGATTCCAGTTTGGATTTGAAGGCGACACTTGTGGCATTTGAATATTCATTTGTTGCTGCTGTTGATGGTGCTGCTGTTGTCGAGCATTGGGGTCATTTGATAAATCTTGTTGCTGATTCTGATTATGGCTATGATGCTGAGCATCAAATGAAGGTAATGAATTCATTTGAGCTTGGGGATATAACGGTGAATGGGAATGGGACATCGCTTGAGGATGATGACTTGTTTGTTCTTCTTCAGTTTTCACATCTGAATTTTGATCATTCAGTATTGATTTCAATACAGGTAAAGTCATCTTCCACTATGGTATTTAAATCAAGTATTCCTCCTCCAATCTTGTGAGTTGTTAAAATTTAAAGTTGAAAAAAAAACACCGATTGTTAATTGAAATAAACTATACAAGCTTTTCTTTTCTATTGATTGTTTATGCCCACAGAAGTTGCGCCCAAATATCAACTGTCAAGTCTTGTTAAAGTTTTTACCCACTTTCAAAGACAACAACTCTGCTGCCTATTTTCAAAAAAATCAATAAACTCAAAGTTTCAAATGCTTTTTAGTATCTAGTACAAGTTTGTCAGAGTGCAAGTATAACAGTGGTATCAGAAACAACTTTTGATGAAACCTGATTTTTTTCTTGTGTGGTGCATAGAAATTGTTGAGTTTCAACGCGATGCAATGGAAAAAATTCAAATGCAAAGATTAAAGATTCGAGTGTTGTATATATTAGATTGTTTATCAAAGGGTGTTGGAGTAGTGTCATATATAAGGTTACTATAATACAGAAGTGATAGTCTAGTATATATCCTTTTTTTTCACTCCCCAAATCGTATCCTAGTATTAGTTCAAACTGGTTTTTTTTTTCAATTATATCATACTTAAAGTGAATACCAAGTTGGTACATACATGTGATGTATTGTAACCAGATTTTGTGCCCATGTTTTTTACGAATTACATTTTTTCTTTCTTTTTCGCAAATTTGCACAGTTATAATACATATAAGGTGGAATCGAATTGTGACTCTGTTGAGTTAAACACAACACATCAACGCTTTTAGGTCTTCCTCTTCACTGTACTTTACACATTCAATTCTTTGACTATACCAAAGCAGTAGTAATATGAAAACCAGTGCAAATTTTTTTATCACCCATATCTCCTCCAGGGACATTAGCAATCTTGCATCAACATCTTTTCAAAGCGCCACGGAAATAACCGCACTTATCCAACACTGTGTGAGACAAGTTTAAAAAAAGCGGGAATCTGCCCAGTTGGATGGATACACAAGTATGCCTTAGTTTGAAATTTAAACTTACCCTTGTTTCGAGTTATTTGTTGAGTAATGTAATGTCAAGGTGAAATTTATCTGCTTGATCCGATTTAGGCTAAATTTTGGAAAGCAGTTGAGTGTCACTTTGGGAAATTTGATGATCACTTCAATCATCATTATCTTTCACATAAATGTCACGATTTTATTTGCGCAACTCAAATGTATTATGGGCTATATAAGTTTTGACATCCCACAGGCCTGAATTCTACGAACTTACCCCCATAAGTGGAAAGTATATTTTGCAAAGACTCTTTCAAATTCAGTTTAGAAAAGTGTCAAAATGTACTCTTTTGATTTTTTGCGGTTCAGGCAGAAGAAGTGATTACAGCTACTTTAGTGGATTTGAAAATTAACATTACATCCTTATAGTTAAACTTTCGGTAGAATGTATATCTGTTACTTATAAGAACTCTAAAATATCAACACTATTGGTCAATTACAAGCCTTGGCTAGTTTTGAGTTGCTTTCTTTCACTGTAGTCATGTCAACGTATGTTTTCTTAATCTGAGACATAATGATAACTTCAATAGATGGTTAGATGGTCGAACCATGGTCCAAATGTTGAAGGCATGTATCATTGGGGTAAATATCGATACTAGATTTAATATCTTACAATATTAATAGTAATATTGACACTATAATTGATATATTTTTCTCAGCTACGCTATTAAATTTTGTTTTCCGAACTTATAAATCTTTGAATAAGGTCTATAATTGAAATTTACAAAATTAATAAAATGTAAAAAAAAAAACGAAAAATAATATGAACACTATCATCTTTTTTAATTTTCTCATCAAAACTCTTTGCTGTCTCTTTAATTCAAAAAATCTTCATAAATGACAAAAGTGCTGAACACAATACATGGACCTCAAATTCTAAATGCATGTATGTACTTATATGCCCCTAATTCTATGAAGTCGCGAATTTTCTGATCACATAAGCAATAATACACTTAAATAAAGGACTCAATTTTCAAAATTTTAAATTCGGGCGTGTGGCGTAGTTGGTAGCGCGTTCGCTTAGCATGCGAAAGGTCTCCGGTTCGACTCCGGACTCGTCCATCTTTTATTTTTTTTGCATACGTCGTAGCTTTTTCGCTGAGTGTACTAACCGATTGTATTTTTTGTTTTTAATTACAGATCACCAAAATATCAAGTATCGTTAGTACTTTTAGCGTAGAGTTTCTGATATTTACATTTATAAACTTCACTTGAATACAAGATGGGTATCAATTATTTAATACTGTTGTCTAGGCAGGGGAAAGTTAGACTATCGAAATGGTATATCCCATTATCACAAAAGGATAAAAGTAAAATAACGAGAGAGTTAACTGCTCTAGTTTTAGCTCGTCGTGCTAAAATGTCAAATGTTTCAGAATATAAAGATTCTAAAATTGTTTACAGAAGATATGCTTCACTTTTTTTCATCGCAGGTATAGATAACGATGAAAATGAATTGTTAACATTAGAAATAATTCATAGATACGTCGAACAAATGGATAAAGCTTATGGTAATGTTTGTGAATTAGATATTATATTCAATTTCCAAAAGGCGTATCATATATTGGATGAGCTATTGATCGCTGGTGAAGTTCAAGAAAGTTCTAAAAAGGAAGTTTTGAGAAGAGTGGGACAACAAGATCAATTCGAGAGTATGGATCAACTTGATAGCGTATTGACATAAACTACAAATTGAACTACAATATCATGATTTGAAACTAATTAAATATTTTTTAATGTACACTATTTTCCATTGGCATTTGTCCCTTGGCTTATTCCACAATGGTATCCTGAACCAACATGTTGATATAGTCATCATTTGTAGTTTTTGAAGCTAATTCAGATCTATTGAAAATTTTTAAAACTTCATTTCTCGCCTCTATAGTCGATTCATCGTTAATATCCCTCCATGGTATTTGCACAAATTCTTCCTCATCGGCTTTTTTCCTAGCTAACAAAGCACCGCCTAATCTTGGTGCATTATCAACAGAGCCCTTCACGGTCATTTGAACAACCTGGATACCATTACCACCAGCACCGCTATGGTTCTGTTGGTTCCCCCCATTATTACCGTTTTCTAGCCTGTTCAATTCTCGTTTATCAGCAGCTTCTTTATCTATATAGTTGAAAGCAGGTCTCATCTGTGCACATTTATCAACGGGTATCAAGACCAGTTCACCGTTTTGCACACTTGCGGCATAATATCCATCAGAGTCATTCATAACACCTCTCAGCGTTTGTTTCTGTACCTCCCCCCAATTATCATTCTTGGTTGGGTCATAAAATTTGGTTGTATCGATTGGTACATCAACTTCAATAACATTTGTATTGATTTTTTCTCTTGATTGTATGATCTTGTTTTGATCTGTAAATGGTCGTGTGGTAGGTCTCCCAGGGTACTGTAGAAGCAGTAGCCTTTGATCAGGATTTGATTGTTTCAATATAACTGGGATCTCTTTTATAACCGGGTCGTCTAAATCTTGTGAATCAACTTCATCATCATCATCAGCTAGACTTAGATCAGGTTTGGTAGGCTGGGAGCTATGCACCGAAGGCGATGGACCTACTTCTTCATCCTCATCTTCTTTGACGAAAAGCTTACTACTCATGATACTTTTCAAGGAGGTCCTCTCTATGATGTGAATTTTAAATCTGAGCCAGAATTTGTATATTAAAGTGTATATATATAATTTTTTTTCTGTATAGGTCTCGGAGATGGTTTGTGCACTATAAACCCATCAGAGTTCAAAGTACTACAATTATGAAAAGTTATTAAACATATGCAAATGGTGACATTTCGATTTAAAAAAAAACACTTTGAATATAAAGCGTGATGCAGATGAGGTAAATATATATATGAACCATTATAATTGGGCAAAAAAACAACGAATATTAGGGGGGCATAATAAAAAGATCAAAAAACCACACACATAACAGCAGAAACCAAATTGTATATATACACAAAAGAGTCTAATCCTTTTCATTATCCTTAGCAGTAGCTTCCAAGTGTTCCAATTGATCCAGGATCTCTTTACAAACTTTAACGTTATCATTACCTTTGAAAGCTTCTAGTTCGACTTTTAATTCACAAACCAAGAAATGCATATTTCTCCATTGAACTAATTCGAAATCATAACCAACTCTTTTGGCCATACCTGGACCGTATAGTCTTAGCCTATCGCCATTTTTTTCGAAGACTTTCTTTTCATCTCTTAACGAGATTGGGTTTAGTTTTGGGAAATTTGCATGGACAAATAAGATTCTTGGTTGTTTCGTTACAGGTTCTAGTTCTTGGTTCAGCTCTTTTGAAGTTTCCTTTTGTCTCTTTTTCGCTTGTTCAATGTTGTAATCTTCAACAGGATCGTATTGACCCATACCTGTACCAACGAATTCGTGATCCATATTGAAATGACCAAACGCGTTCAAGAATTTTTTAACCTGGTAATAAGATGAATTCAGTGCAACAGTAGCAGCCAAGAAAGTTTCTTTATCACCTTCACCATCTGAACCTTGTGAAAACAATGGATAATAATAATCTGGGCCGTATAAGTTATAATACAGCGCTAAGAATAACTCCTTTGTATGTGAAGTCTTGGAGATCATCAATTGACCAGATTCTGAAGTTGGATCCGGGATAGCACCTTCTCTATCATGTAAAGGTACTTCCTTTGAATCCTTTTCACGATCATCATAACCAAATCTTACTCTTTTTTCACCAATTTCGATACCTGCGATTTTATAATAATCTGGTGAAGTTGCCCTTCTCCAAAAATCTGGCCACGTTATTAAATTAGTATTGATGAAAGGTTCATTTTCGAATAGATAATCTGGTGCATGGACTGGGACGTTATCTGCATCGATCAACAAGACATTTTCAAAAGATGAAACTATAAGAGCCAAAGCTTTATATTGATAACCTTTAAATTTAAATTTTGACATTGCAGCTTCACCTAAAGCATGTTCTAAAAGAACACATTTAGCATTTAAAGCCGGGAAAATTCTACCACATAGATCTATTTCATATTCCTCCACCGTTGGGATAACGACTTCGATTGGTAATTTGGATCCAAGAGACCTTAGAGATTTGATTGATAATAGCGCTAGCCAGTTAAATTTACCACCTCCAACATAGACTATACCATTACCTTTATAAAGTGGTTTAGGAACAGACTCTGGTAAACTATCAACGACTAATTTATGAGAGCTTCTTAAACTATCCACTTCATCATCTGTTAGTTGTAAGAAACTTGACAAGTATTTTTCAGAAAACACCACATTTGAATCACCGTCATACCCGGCATGGTATATACGATCATCTGATTTGTATCTTTCCAATTTTGGGATTTTAGGTTCACCTTTTTTCAGTATTTCGAAAACTTTATTGAACAAGGTATGACCTAGTAATAATCTTGAACCTGATTTATCTTCATCTAAATCTTGTTGAATTAATTTCATCTTGGCTAATCTTGATTTTGCTGCATTTTCTTCTTGTAGTTGCTTTTTAGGCTTTGCAGCGTCTGATTTATAAAAAGGTATTGTTTCATCATCTGAACCTAAGCCTGATGATTGATGAGATGAAATGTTTTGTAAATTTGATAATTGATTTGAAGTGTATTGTGATAAGGAAGAATAGTTGTAGATGAATAGTAGTACTATAAAGAACAGTAATACCAATGAACCTTTCTTCCTTAGAAACCTTTTCAACTTGTATAGAACTGCATTCATCTTTTTTTTTGATGATTTAATGCTATATACGTCTGATCAATTGGCGGTTTAGTGAATCACCTATAGTCTCTTTTTTTATTCGTTTGGTTTGTTGGTTGGGCGCTTAATACCTGTGTCTTTTGTCTTGACTTGCACTAAAGATCAAGATGACAACAGAAAGCACAAAAAAAATAAACCGAAAATTAGTAGAGCGCGTCTAAGTTTATCAGTTCTCTCTATGCTCAACTTGATATATAACCAGCATCCACTGGTCTCCACTCCAAATCAGTTAAACCACAGCTTAATACTACCAGGAACCAATACACCTTTTCTTGTTCAATACAAAGTTAGAATGAAAGAAATCAATGTTAGCTACCCACTTACTTTCCACTATACAAGTTTTTTTTTTTTAACATTGGGAAAATGAATTTTTCCATTTTGGAAACAGGAAAAAAAAAAAAAAAAAAATTGCAAAAAGAAGAAATGGTTCCTGCACAGGTTGCGGTGATAGTTTTTCATTTCTGCCTAAATCTGTTTGAGTCTGCCTAGAGCTGTTTAAATCTGTTTAAATCTGTTTATCGGACCTGATACCAATAGGCAGGTATAAGCAAAGATAAGTAGAAATGAACACAAAGTGGACATAATTTAGGCATAAAACTGGTTAAAAGGTGTTTGTTTTATTTTACCATTTCATCGAGTTATTTGAATTTTAGCGGAGATTTCGATTTAAACAGGTAAATTATTCCACTTAAACGTGATTGATAGTTTATGTACATTTATTTGTAATAGCGGATTAGAGCTGTATGCTGCGTGAAGAATGTAAAACTGAGTTGGTAAATGGCTGGTTAGAGATGCTATCTGTGGGAACATGAGGTTTCCCCTGTGAGAGAGGTTTGAGCTTTAAACAGGTACTAGATTTGGTCTACAATTTGACTTCGCAATTTGGTTCCACGATCTGGTTCACGATCTGCCTCACGATATATATATATCTACAAATGTCCTTCGGAATGTCATCCACCAAACTTCTAGATCCGATGCAATGAAGATCTGTGCATCCGGTGGGTTAGCAAAACCCATAGATTGTTCCATTAGGGTTGGTGTTCCCATTTACGATGGGCATTAAATACGTGTAAAACCTCCCCCTAATTGCTTATTTCTACAACCGCTTAAGCGTGTTTTATTCATGAATGTGTATATGCTATCAATGCGGGTTCTTGCTGGTTATTTTTTTTCTTCATCAACCACCATGCTGTATATACTCTATTGCTTACCGTTGATCCTGTCTTAGACAACTCAGTGTCTAGAATCATAAAGTAAAATGATCATATATATAACCCTGTATCAAGTCCATTGATTTTTAAATATCTCCCTGTACAACTATAATCATTCATTGTGAAATCCTTTGAAGGGTCACATGAGCATTTTTTATCCCGGTATATATCCCGTTCCAAGGGACATTGCAAATATGGAGGATGCGTATACCCAAAATCTTTAATCCAAAATATTTCATCCCTGGGTAAAAACAAACTAGTGAATATACTTCTCACTGGTCCATCACCCCATCTATCATAAAAAAACCCACCAGTTTGATCCAAAAATTCGAAATACCTTTGATACGTTTCACTTCGGAAAAAATCAAGGTCTGCAACTTCAAAATTTGTCCAAAAATGACATAGATTATAATCACCATCTTCATCAATTATGAAATCAACGAGATTATCCTGTGGTAAACTCGATTGGACCTGAGGGTCAGACTGTATGAATTTTAAAACATTCCCCCAAAGTGTAGGTATTGTAATCTTAAATTCATAAATTGATATTATAAACCCATATTTTTTCCCATGTTGTCTCATATATTTGAAAATATCGTAATCAACATCACAAAACAGTTTGATCTCAGGTTCAACTCTCCAATAATATTTATACCCCAGTAAAAGTTCATGCCATTGATAAAATCCCGAATACCATCGACACATATGTCTATACGATTCAACGCCTCCATAGACAACCCGATCTTTTAAGTTCTCCCTCGACTCTTTCACCTTATCTTGATCAATCCATTCAGGGTATGACCAATGTTCAGGTGATATCAATCCAAATTTAGCTTGCCCGCTAACCAATGGCGTCACGGTATCGATGAAATCCTGTGTAAAGGGGACATCGTTCAGGAAAACCCAATCGTAATGGTAGCGATGGTTGAATCTGTCCTCTATTGATTGTATAGTCTCCAGCATTGGATAAAGATCTGAATTTCGACATAGCGTTAATAGAGTCGCATTCTCCCTACCGCTTAGGCCTAATGATGATGTATTTAGTCCCCAGGAGTTAATATATTGTTGAGGTTGAATAATGTAAAAGGTGAAAGAAAGGAGAACCGTTGTTATTATATAGAGCATGGTACCAATATCATATTCTAATCTTAGCTCTATCCTTCCTTCCCAACACGTTAAAAAGTCTATGTCGACTTGTCTCTCTGTTGTTGGATCAAGTTTCCTTGTTTTTACATGTCAAGAATTTTTTTTTTAACCGAGACAAATGAAGGCTGAGAAACGGTCAAAGAGCGGTGTTAAAATCAAATCAATATAATAGTAATACAAATGGATGGAAAGCTTTGCAAATAATACACTTATTCATGTTCATATGGATGGAAAATTTCCAGACTGATGATATTTGCAAAGGATCACCCATCTTGTGACCCTTCCCTGTTTTTTTAGTATGGTATATCAAAGATATTCGCTAATTTACGCGAAGTACAGTTTGAAGCTAAAACGTCAAATATATATCAAATAGATATATTGTACAAATGAGAGGTAAAGCCTCTGTTCTATTGTGGAATGGAAGTGATAAACAAATACTAGGTTTGCCTGATAGTCACCACACCGTGGATACATCTGGAAAGTTTGACATCGGAACTATTTATTGACAGCTTCTACAGTTTATTTAGTATGCGACTAGTTGATATTTATATACATGCTCAAAGTCTAAAACTCATTGGTAATCTCAAGTAAACGGTCACTTGTAATTGGATTCATACCTTTGAATTCCATATGATAAGTCGCTCTGCCTTGTGTTAAACTTCTCAATTTAGGTAAATAACCAATCATCTCTCTAAGGGGAACAACAGCACGAATGGTTTGGTCACCGTTGAACCCATCACTAGTTTTCAAAAATTCCAAAGTTGGATCAAATGGAACATACTGCGATTCACTAAGATCTTTGAATCTAGCCAATTCAACATTATCACCTCCATCGTCAATCCCACTTATAACACCTTTTCTTGCACTTGTTAAGTCTTGCATTACATTACCTATGTCTTCTCCGCTCACTTCAACAGAAACGTTCATAACAGGTTCTAGGGCAACAAAATTCGTTTCAAATTGTAGCATCTCCAACATAGCTTGACGAACCAACTGAATCCATTGTGTAATGTTATTAGAGTCCACTGGTAAATCAAATGATTCAACTTTGATCAACGTTGAATTTAGTGGTAGTTTTAGTATTGGACCTCTTTGAATACTTGAGATACACCCAGATATGAATGCATTTATACAAGACTGATATGGCATTATTTTGTCCCAGTTTTCAGGTTCATTAGGAATTTCAAGAATATTGTTATCACCTAAATTAACTCTCGATACTGATTCATTAGCTTCGAAAATTTCAGGACATGGTTCTATTGATAAACTTATCGAAAATCCAGTGTCTTTGTTTTCTTTAAAAGATTGTAATTCTTTAGTAACGGTTTCCTTATATGAAACCATGATTTGGCCAATCTCAACTTGTGCTTTCAAGTCTTTTAGACGATCCCTTGCAATTTCTAAATGCAATTCTCCCATACCTGATAATAAAATCTGACCGGTTTCTTCTTCAACGGTCAATTTCAAGCTTGGATCTTCCCTTAATAACACAGAAAGTGCTTCATCCATAGTTCTTCTATCACCTGAAGTTCTTGGCTCCAATGAAATGCTGAAAACAGGAGGTGGTACCACTATTGGATTTACAACAATACCCAGTTCTTTACTTTGGATCTTTTTGTTTTGTAAATGTCCTAGTATAGTGTCACCGGTCTTGATTTTATCAGTTACAATAACACCAATGTTACCTGCTGAAATCTCCTGAACATCTTGTGGTACGTTTGCATGCATAACTAGAAGTTTCCCTAGTTTAAATTTTTCACCATTGACATAAACTGTACCGTGGTTTTTCAGTTTACCACTATAAACACGAACGAAAACCATAACTCCACGGATTGGGTCTGTAATGACTTTAAAAGCCATCGCAATTGATAAATTTTTGTTCTTGTTCAAGATTGCCCCTTCAGAGGTAACCTCAACAGGACAACTGACTTCTGGAACACATTCAACTGGTGATGGTAGATAATAATTGATAGCATCCATCAAAGGTTGTACACCAATGTTTTTGAAACTTGCACCACACAACACAGGAACAGCATACTTGGTCAGAGTAGATTTTTTAATAGCTTTTCTCAAAATATCTGATGGAACTTGCATATAATCCTCAGTTTCGAAAAATGAATCAATAACAGCTTCATCTATTTCACCCAGAGTTTCCACCAATGATTCACGACAACGGGCAACTTCGTCGTATGTTTCACCTTCAAGCTCTTGTACCGAGATGCTTTCATCATCACCCCATCTCAATAATTTCTTATCGAGTATATCCAATACACCAACAAATCTTCTTTCCCTATTCTCTAGCTCAACGAAATATGGAACGTTAAGTAATAAGACCTTTGTTCCTAATTTGGATATGATCTCTTTAACAGTCCTACTAAAACCTGCACCTTCTCTATCCATTTTGTTAATGAAAAACAATTTTGGAATCGATTTACTCTGTTTCCAAACTTTTTCAGTTTGTGCCTCGACACCAGCAACACCATCCAGTATCGTCACGGCACCATCGAGAACTTTTAATGATCTAATCACTTCAAATCCAAAATCTGCATGTCCTGGGGTATCAATCAAGTTAATCTTGTGTTTATTCCAAGGCAATGTAATAGCGGCGCTTTGAATCGTTATACCTCTCTCACGTTCTGCTGGTAAGAAGTCTGTAACTGTATCACCTTGGTCAACATTCCCAATTCTGGAAGTGATACCGCTATAATACAGCATTCTTTCAGTCGTGGTGGTTTTACCTGCATCGATATGAGCAATAATACCAATATTTCTGATCTTGGAAATTGGAGTCGGTGGTGCTCTAACAACTCTTGAAGTGTGAAAGCATCTCACCAGGGTATTCCTCCACACCGAAGCCATTGCCCAATTGTATTGATAACCTTCAATTAACTCAACAATAGTAAAACCCAAGCCAATCTCTGGGTAAAGCAAATTTGACATATTGACATATAAAAAGCTCACTTGATCTATTAAAGAATCGACGTGCACATACCAAAAGTTTACCCGGTGAGGCAAAAGTCTTTCGCGAATTCGTTTGATGGTTGATTTTTTGTATTCGATGAGCTTTAAACATATAATCAAGAGACAGTGTGTAGAGGGAGTGTTATAAGTACTAAATTTGAGAAGCTTAGGGAGGTATAGTGCATATATAGCAATCATAATGAGTGATATGGAATTTGACATCAAAAAGACATATTTGAATTTCTTGGAGGAAGATCCAGAAATTACAATGCCTATAGCCGCTATCGAGTCATTGGTTACATTGTTAAAAGTTAAACAACCTTCAACCTCAACAGAATTGATCAAATTGACACAAAGCGCTACTGATACCCTTAAACAGTCAATTCCAAATGCGATTTCACTTTCCGCTGGTTGTGACTTATTCATGAGATTCGTGCTAAGGAATACCCATTTATACCAGGACTATGAATCTTGTAAACGTCATTTAGTTGAGAACGGTCAACTATTCTTAGAAAGATCAAAGGCATCAAGAGACAAAATTGCTGCATTTGGTGCTAGATTCATTACGGATGACGATATCATATTAGTACATTCGTTTTCCAGAACTGTATTCACGTTGTTGAACCATGCAGTTGATAAAAAAATTAGATTTAGAGTTATCGTTACAGAAGCAAGACCAACTTTCCAAGGTGAAATAATGGCCAAAATGCTTAGAGAAAAGGGGGTTCCAGTGCATTTAATAGTTGATTCTGCTGTAGGGTACGTGATACATAAGGTTGATAAGATCTTGGTTGGTGCTGAAGGTGTTGCAGAAAGTGGTGGTATAATAAATCACGTTGGGACTTATCAAATTGGTGTTTTGGCCAAAAGCGCAAATAAACCATTTTACGTTGTTTCAGAAAGTCACAAGTTTGTTAGAATGTTCCCATTGGCTCCTGATGATATTCCAACTGATCAAAACTCTTTACAATTCACAACCAATGACGAAGAGATTGGTAACAGCTCACCACAAATCGATTTCACTCCACATGAATTTATAACTGCATTAATTACAGACTTGGGTGTCTTGACGCCAAGTGCTGTCTCAGAGGAATTGATCAAGATGTGGTATGATTAGTTGTATATATATGTATATATATAGCTACGTACTTAACACGAAAAAAATAAATAGATCTATATTATTATCTAATGTTGCAAATTATATAAAGATAGCATCTATAAGTTTATAAAAACTTGTCTAACTAAACAGCACCATCATGCTCTAGAACTAAAAAATTATAATTAAACTAAACTTTGCCTTGAAAATTTTTGATTCATCTTCTCAATAGCTTCTCTTCCAACCCACTTGATATTCACCATCAACTTATTTATTTTCATTCAATTCATCAATTGTTTTTTCACCTCCAACAACGGCTTTAATACTCTCCAAGATATCTTTGAAAGAATCAAATTGTCTAAAGACAACACCTTGTCTTCTACAATAAGTAACTAAATCTTTACCTCTTTTAGCAAATAACAAATCGGTCTCTTTGGCAGCTGATAAATCTGAAACACCATCACCGCAATAGAATAAAGTTTGCGATTGAACATTTTTTCTTGCTTCTCTGTAAGGTCTAATGGCTCTTGATTTATCGTGGCCGAATGGGGTTTCATCGATATATTGGATTCTCCATGTACCATCGTCATTGACTTTAACATCATTTGAAATGATTTCAATCTTATCAATTGATTCTTCACCAACTAAATTTTGTAAAAGAGCTTTGATAATTGGTTTCATACCACTTGAAACAACAACAACTGGAATATCATTTTCTTGAGCCCAGTGGAAAGCTTCTTTGAAACCTGGATCCAATTTTATATTCTTTAATAAATAATCAACACATTCTGGGAATGGAGTTGGAATTGACTCCAACATCAATGTAAAAGCTTCTCTAAATGATTTGGTTTCGTTTAAAACTTCATCATTTAATACTTTACGTTTGGCATAACCAAAACCCAAGTTATCAGTGATGAAATCATTACTATCCTTTAGAAAAGAAGATGGTTAGTTTAAACTGTTGTTCTGCTTTGGAAAGTCTCAGATTTCAATAACCACAATCACATGTGTGTAAAATTGAAACGAAAAACACGAATAATATGAGAGATCTATAAAGATCAAACATTGCAAAACCTACTTGTAAAGTAACTGTACCGTCGAAATCGGTAAAGATGATTGCTTTCTTATCAGCGTATTTGTTGACGAATGACATGGTGATTTATTTGTGGGAAAATTGTTAACAAAGCTCAAATTGAATGTTTAAAGAGACTAAAGTTAAAGGTTGAGAAACGTTTGAATTTATCGTTCACCAAAAATGGCCAAGTCTATGAAATTTTTGGTGAGAAAATAGTGGATGTGTCCTTTGCGAGATCACGTGAATTAATTTATTTACCTACACATAACAAAAACAACAGACGGTTTTCAAAAAAATAAGTTTAGGGCGTGTGGCGTAGTTGGTAGCGCGTTCGCTTAGCATGCGAAAGGTCTCCGGTTCGACTCCGGACTCGTCCATCTTTCTTTTTTTGCTACTACTTCAAACTTAGGATCGGCCACTACTTTTATCTTTATATATATTGATAGCGAGCGACTAATTTAATTTATGTACACAAAAAGCATATAATTTTGTTTTATCATTTGACTGGCAAACAATGTTGGTATTTGTCACTGAAACAAGATTCTATAACTTCACATGTAATTTTGATAGGTCTTGCAAGGATCGCTGAGAAATTGAAGGCGCCTGAATTGGTTTTGGGATCCAAGTAAGCGTTGGTTCACAATAGAAGTCAATTGGTAATTTACAGAGTATTACATTTTAAGACATTGAACGAGGATAACCGCTGTGTTAACATGTTTTCAATAAGAGCCAAATCAAGAAATGAGAAGGATCGCACTAATTTGAGACCTGCTAAATCAAGAGACTCTGTAATCTCTAAAGGTGTTGATCAAGTTGATGGCGATGTAGTAGGAGAAGAGAATACAACAATAAGTCAAACCATCCGACCAAAACTATCTAGAGGGGTTGCAATCTATGGCCAGTCCCTGAGTATTCACAATACAGAGTTTGACGAAGAAGCGGCTTTGCTAAATGTCATATCTGTTGAGTCAAGTATTCAAAGCTCCCCTAAAGGTGAAATGCAATTGAGCCAATATGACGAGGAACAGCGACATATAGATGTTGAAGATGCTGGGTCATATTCAACTTTTCAAGATAATGGAGGGAAGATTGAAAATCCAACGTCTTATATATTAGAAAGTGATAGTGATGATGATGATCGATCTGACAACTCTTCCATTCCTAATGGTCCTGAGAGTGATTATGTCATAAGTCATCGCAATCTACCAAGCGGTAAAGAGGTATATCAAGAGGGCATCAATATCAATAGTAGCGGTATTTGCAGCTCTATCTATGGGGGTATCAGGAAAGCCTCATCTACCTATAGCTCACAGGAAACAGTTAAAATTACACCCGAGAGTCAAACACCTACAATGCATACGCCTAAAAGTTTACTCGATATGAATAAAGAAATTGGCAGCGCTCCTTTGCCAATTACATCAAGAAGACTAGGTTCTTCGAGAGCTCCAGAGACATTCTTTTCAACCACTGTTGATTTTAAAGACTATAGTCAATCGTTGGCTGATATGGATACTAATCAACAACAATCTTCAATTGTTGAACCACTTCGGTTCAATGCACTGAAAAAAGAGTCGCCGATAGTATGTAATCAAGGTACTGAAAAAGTTGAAGCCAGAACATACGAAAAAGGATCCTCAGGCTCTCCAAAAAAACAGCAAGAGCCGGATCAACAAGATGCGCAACTGTCAGCAGTTGGTAATAGGAATCAAGAAAGCAGTATTTCTACATGGGAGAGTGCCATACCAGCTTTGATCTACTCCAATAATATTCCGACTGGAAACAAGGAAGCACTTGGTGCTGTTAGTACAACTAGACAAGGTCTTCAAAAGACATTACTTAAAGGTGATGGCTACCTTGTGGGATCTCAGCAGGATCACTTGGATGCTATCAAACGCAGTCTTTCGAAGAACAGATCAAAAGCCAATAAAGGCCCAAATAATGACTTGGCTAAAGGTGATTCTCCTCCTTTGTTATTTTCGCAAGACAGAAATAGCATCAGTCGGTCAGTCAGTTTAAACAGAGAAGGTCAAAAAGAGAAAAAGCATGAGCAACTTTTCGAAAATGAGATACAGAAAATAAACGATCATAATGAAGCCTCCGACGATGTATCGGTAATTGAAACTTTAAGAGGCGATAATGATAAGTTCAACATCTCAACAAAATCATCCGATTTAAACTGTGAAAAGGTAGACTCTAAGTTTTTCCTGTCTGCTAAGGATATGCCTCCAATGTTCAAAAATAATGAAAATTCCAATGACATCGTTCATGAAGTCTACGATCAGGCTGAAAAGGGTAACGCTGTACAAGATGAAGGCTCACATGAATACCAGCAGAGCAATAAGAGGAAAAGTGGAAAGGATGATAAGGATTCCAATTGGGAGGAACGATTGATGAAACCTTTAAGTGACAAGGGTTACTCATTGGTGATTTGGATTCTTATCATGATAATACTTTTGATGGTTTGCATATTTGTACCATTATTGATTTTGTTTTCAAGGGGTACAGAATCTATTGTTGTCAATTATTTAAACAACATCAATCCTATTAGAAGATCAGAGTTGTTACAAAAAGTTTTACCTTTGGGCTATATGAATGACAATGCAACTAACTATCAAAATAACACTAGACCAGTTTTTCAGTTACCTCCAGGCAATATGAATTTGCCCAATGAAACTTTACATAAAAGTTCCATCAGTATTGCTGGAATTTCTAAATTTGAAAACATCCCCAAAAAGTATCAAAGGAATGAAGAAATACAACAAATGATGAATAATACACTGTTGAAGAATGTCTTTTACGGAATTGATTATGCCCCGAGAAATGTTATTTATCCAATCTGCGGTGCCACACTACATGAAGTAATGTTGGATGTTGCCCAGTTATCCCAAGTCACTTCAAGGCTAAGGACTTATGGCACACAATGTAATCAAGTTAAGTTTATCCTAGACTCTATCAAAGCTTTGAATCTTAACGTGTCATTGGCAATGGGTGTTTGGATAGGTCCTAATGATGATATAAATCAGCTACAGATTGATGACATGAAGACAATTTTAAAAGAATACCCGAGAAAGTATTTTGACGCTGTGTTTATGGGCAATGAAGTTTTGTTCCGTGGAGAACAATCATCTGGAAAATTGGTAAAATATATTGAAGATGCGAAGCACTTTGTTCAAAAGGAACTAAAATGGGACCTACCTGTAGGCACTTCAGAATTAGGACCTGAACTAAATCTTGATGTCATGGCTGTATCTGATATTTATGGGTCAAACTCACATCCATTTTTCACTGGCCAGTCGGTACAACAAGCAACTAAATGGATCGTTGATCTCTTTAAATATCAAATTGAGCCAATGAAGCACAGTGTTAAGAGTAGGGCGCAAGTTATGATCTCTGAAATTGGATGGCCCTACAGTGGCGGGAAATATAAAAATGCAGTTGCTGGAAAGCGTCATATGCAATATTTTTTGAACACATGGATATGTGAAGCGGTAGAAAATTCTTATCCTTGGTACTTTTTTGAGGCCTACGATGAGCCATGGAAACAAATTTATCATTCTGAGAGCTCCAAATGGGAAACAGAATGGGGGATATTTACTGCAGATAGGAAATTGAAAGAAGGTATAACGTTCCCATCATGCTAAAGAATATACACTCTGGTAAAGAAATTAAGGTATTACAGTGTTGTAGAATCGTCAAGTTATAAATTAATTTTTTTATTACTAAATGCTAATAATTAATGTGCTACATCTCTGAGCACTATCAATTTGTAATAGATCCATAACCAAAACAATCCAAAACAGCCAAACGATAATGTAACATTAGCTAAAACCCATAAATCTGGGTATCTTGCAGGTGGTTGAACAAATAGGTCCACTAGATGTATGATTGCAATAACAGTATACGATAGCAAGATGATTAGTTTCCACCATATACTTGATGGTAATCCATGTCTTTTTTTCAAATCACCATCAATAACAGAGATTGAAGGACCAGGAGTTAAAAAATTTGGTAAAAATTTTGGAGTTATAAAACTCAAATTACCAAACAACCAATTTGACAATAAGAATAAAGCCCCATATTGAATTGCCAGTCCATCTTTTTTCAATAATGGCCACATACTGAACAAGGCTATGTTATTTATCCATGACACCATAGCTATGTCATCTGTGTTCTTTGTTGAGTATAGCAATGTTATTGGTAATAATGGGACCAAGATTGATTTTTCATGGACTTGGAAACTGAAGAGAAAAAAACCCAGAGAGCATGCGCTCAATGACCATGGTAATAGACATTTTCTTGGGTATAACACTGTTATCACACAAGCAGGCAAGAAAGATAGTGTTGTCAGTGCTAATGACAATAATGATAATTGTTGCTGGGTCAAGAAAGTACGGAATTTTATAAAGATATTAGCAAAGCACCAAAAATTTGCAACTTTATCTTCAAAAATACCTCTATCAAATGGGAAAATTCTATGGATCGATTGTAATAAGTTTTGGAAGTCACCAAATAGAACTAATGGGCCAAATAAAACTGTAAATGATAGGATTGTTGTTATACCTATGAGTATCAGTCTTAAGAAATTTATTCTTTGAATCAGTGGTAATTTAGTATCAGTATGGTTGAAGCATCTTGATAACAGATAAAAGAAGATAATTGGTGAATAATATAATGACATTTGTTTAAATCCTAAAGAACAAACGAAAAAAATTGATGCAAATAAATAGTTTTCATAAAAAAGATGAACAATTGACAACAATGTGAACCCCAACATTACCGAGTTATATTGGAAATGGCCATGGTCGATAACCATCAATGAAGGCTGGAATAGTATCATTGACGCTGCTATTGTCTGATCGATTGGTGATTGTTTAATATGTTTACCGTTCCATCTAGTGAATCTGAAAACTGCAGGAATGAAGATGACAATTTCACTCAAGATAACGGTAAATCTCATGAACGATTTCAATTCTTGATTTTCCAAACCTCTTGAAGCATCTAATGCAAACCATTCAGGATTTATCCAAGAGCCTAATTTACCTAAAACCCAAGAATGATATGCAGTTAATGGTGGATAATCTAAACCCCAATATTGTAAATCGTACCAGTACCACTTACTTATAGGTAAATGTTGAGTAATTTCCAGCCAATGTCTTTGAGCTTCAAAATCTCCAAACATCGGAGGTACGTGCTCCCCTGAATATGAACCAAATCCAATAGCTGATCTTATTATTATGGCAAATATCACAACTATATAACGAGCTGCCCATTGATTTTGAGCTCTTTTGAAAGGGAAAAGAAAATCATAGATTGCCGACCCATAAAATAAGAGACTAGGATCTGTCCTCTTGGACTTCGTGCTTGGTTTCGCCATGATCCCTTTTAATTTGAAAAGTCAATTGATTCACACAAGCTTTTAAATACGAGAGATGTTGACACTTTAACGCATTCTCACCATCCAGTTACTTATTATCGGACAAAAAAATAGGTGTCGCGAAATATTTTTAGTTACTGCCAAAATATAACGGGCGAAATAAATTATTTCTCCCATAGTAAATTTGTGAAATCATAGCAAGCGGCAGGTGAAAAATCCGGAAAATCTATTCCTCGTGGCCCAATGGTCACGGCGTCTGGCTACGATTTAATAAGTAGTTACTTCTGAAACCAGAAGATTCCAGGTTCGACTCCTGGCGGGGAAGATTTTTTTTTGTTCCTCAGCTTTTATCGTTTAACAGCTAAGTTGTAGTATTTAATTGGTTATATAGTAATGTAAAAACATAGAGTTATGTGCAACCAATTCTATCCAGTTGATAGTAATGATGGCTTTCTTTATGGCATTATTACATTGGTGTTCTTTATAGTTTCATTGATTCACACTTTATAAATTGACAGATTCTCATACAACAATAACCGAAACGTGGGTTTTCCACTTGAATTGGCTGCTCAAAGATAGGCAGATACACTACAAAAGTGTGAATAGACATGAGCAGACAGACACTGTACTATCACTACACAGTAGGACTAACCGCTCTGGGCCCAGCACTATACAATAATCATAGTTACCATTTACTCCCTGTCCAACCTCAACCTACTCTCTGTGTAATACTACGAACCGTCACCAAACACACCAAAATTTCAATTCGATTGAAACCTTCGCGAACTTTCTTCAAATGCAGTTGATTTTAATTTCTGCTGCAAAATAGCTGCTTCAAAGTGATCATCAATCATCAACTACCTTTGATCTTTCAACAACGAATCACATCTCTTCTTCTTGAAGGGCCTCAAGGTACAGCTGCATTGCCAAAATCAAAATAACAAACTCACCTAACTGCAAGGGTTATATATCTTTATATACAGTTTGCAAAGAATATTTTTGCTTCAACCACTACCGCCGCCGCTGCTGCTGCTTCTGCTGCTTCATTTGACACGTTAAAAAAAGTTTTGAAGGATACAATTTTTCTAGTCGTCTGACCAAGTATCGTTCTTTTAACTTAGCTTGAACCATTTAAAAACACCAGGTCACTTATTGTTTTGCTAAATCTTGTTAGATAATCTATTGTTGATATAGAAGATTACAAGACAAGATGAAGTTTTCCCATTCTCTACAGTTTAATGCTGTTCCTGAGTGGTCTTCTAAATACATTGCTTACTCGAATTTGAAAAAACTGATATACAACTTACAAAGAGAATCGTTGAAAACAAGTTCTGCGAATTATCATGATGATGAAGCTTCTTATCTTGTTACTCATGATCATAATGGTCGTGACTTACCAAAAGTTTTCCTTGCCGCTTTAGATTCTGAGTTGAAAAAAATTAACACTTTCTACCAGGAGAAGGAAGAATCAAATTTTGAAGATTTTGAACTTTTATTGAAAGATTTAGATGATTTTGAAAAAGAAGTACGAGGTACCCAACAGTTGGAAATCAATAATGCTGCAAATGGAAGAAGACAACCTTATAGAGCTAGATCTATTCCAAACGTGCTTGGTAATGACCAAGGGGCAGACTCTGGTGATGGCATGGATAGCGATGATCCAAATACCACTGATCCTCATATCTACAGAGGCCGCTCAGGTTCTTTAGAGCTCGATAGAAGGGTTAGAAAAAATTCTGATTTACAAAGATCTAAATCTCCTGAATTTTGGGATACAGACTATGATACTTTAAACTTTGGTAATGACCCATTTTCAGTTCTTGCTGATATGAGAATTACCTTGAAAAGAAGAGCCATTGCCCTGTTCACAGTGCTATCTGAATTGAAATCATATATCGAGTTGAACAAGACTGGTTTCACCAAGGCTTTGAAAAAATTTGACAAATCTCTAAATACTAAACTCAAGGCAGATTATTTAATAAATTTGGAGAATACTTATATATTCAAACCTGATACTTCAGATATTTTGAAAACTAAAATTGATAACTTGGTACAAATCTATTCAACTTTAGCTACTAATGGATCAATTGAAAATGCTAAATCAGAATTAAGACTACATCTTAGAGAACACGTTGTTTGGGAGAGAAATACCGTGTGGAAAGATATGATTGGCTTGGAAAGAAAAGCTCAAACTGCAACAGTTGCTAAAACTCCAGATTCTAAAGAAGCATTAGCTGATGATACTCCAATATCTACCAAAAGATTACTCAATGTAACTTTTTGGAAAATTTCATTCATAACAGTTCTCACATTGGCGCTGTTATACATATCACCATTTGAACAAGTTGAACAAAAAAATTGTTTTGCCCTTTTGGTTTGTTCTTCATTATTATGGGCCACGGAGACAATCCCATTATTTGCAACTTCGTTATTAATCCCATTATTGATTGTAGTTTTAGGTGTTTTGAAAAATGACGACGGTGAGAGATTAGACCCTGAGGCTTCGTCAAAATATATCTTATCAGCAATGTGGTCTTCCGTTATCATGTTACTACTAGGTGGGTTCACATTAGCAGCTGCATTATCCAAATATAATATTGCTAAAATCTTATCAACATGGATCCTATCAAAAGCTGGTACAAATCCAAAAGTGATTTTATTAACAATCATGTCTGTTGCTTTAATCGTTTCAATGTGGGTTTCAAACGTTGCAGCACCTGTTCTTTGTTATTCAATCATTCAATCCCTTTTGAGAACATTACCAAGAGGTTCCATATTTGCCAAACAATTAATCTTGGGTATCGCATTAGCTTCAAATATTGGTGGTATGGCGTCACCAATTGCATCACCTCAAAATATCATCTCTATAGGTCTTATGGACCCACAACCTTCATGGGGACAATGGTTTGTTATTTCAATTCCTGTTTGTTTGATTTCATTAATCCTCATTTGGTTATTCCTCCTAGTGACTTTTAAATCAAATGAAAAGATAACCATTGCCGGTATTAGAACCGTTGATGAAAAATTTTCAAAAACTCAATGGTTCATATCCATTGTTACAATTGGTACTATCTTGTTATGGTGCTTGGCTCATCAACTAGAAGGTGTATTTGGGGAAATGGGTATCATTTCAATCATTCCAATGTTGTTGTTTTTCGGAACAGGAATCTTAAGTGGTGAAGATTTTAATAATTTCTTATGGACTATTGTTATGTTAGCCATGGGTGGTATTGCCCTTGGTAAAGCAGTTGCATCAAGTGGATTACTAGCTACTATTGCAATGCATATTCAAAATCAAGTTGAAGGATTTTCGTTATTTTCTATAATGTTAATTTTCGGTCTCTTGATTCTTGTTGTTGCTACATTTGTTTCTCATACTGTTGCTGCTTTAATTATAGTTCCATTAGTGGCCCAAATTGGTGCACAACTTGATGATCCACACCCACATTTATTAATTTTAACATCTGCGTTTTTATGTTCTTGTGCCATGGGGTTGCCAACTTCTGGGTTCCCAAATGTTACTGCTATTTCATTAGTTGATGATTTTGGCGAACGTTACTTAACCGTGGGTAATTTCATTAGTAGAGGTGTTCCTGCTTCGTTTATTGCATATTTGGTAGTGGTTACAGTTGGATTTGTCTTGATGAGAATGCTTGGGTTTTAAGAGAGAATAGAAGAAGCATTATATAGCTTTTATAATTAATTCATTATTATACATTAATCGCTAAGAAAATAAAGATACAAAAAAACTTTGCTTATACACATTTAAAAAACTCAGCGTAGTTCTCAAGTACCAAAATAATCAGTATCAATAAATCTTTTTCTGAACCAAATTTGCGACTGAATCTTATCTCTGAACCCAACTTCACCAACAACAACAGAAACTTTTCTAAAAGCGTTCAAAATTCTACTCAACCCAGTTTCAGTAGCCAAATAAGAAACCACTGTTATATTCTTAGGGTCAACACCATGATCCAAGAGCACCTGGATAGCCATTATGATAGCTGCCCCAGATATGATTTGAGCATCTAAAAGCAACACTTGTGTATTGTTCAGTGCAAGACCAGGAGGTAAAGTATCTGAATGTAGTTGAGGTTCACCTGTCGTGACATCTGATTGGATCAATAGTTTCCCAATAGCTATTTCTGGTAAAGTTTTCCTCAATGAATGCATAAAACAGTCTCCTGATCTTATAATGTTCACTGCCACTACTGGTTGGCTTGGTGCTCTAGTCTTGAACTTAACATTTAACGGTGTTTCAATTTCAACAGTTTGGAAATCCAGGGACTCAAGAGCCTTGTTAATTAAAGTTGTTGCAATTCTATCAAAATAAAATATAAAATCATCTCTTTTGGTTTTCTTGTCTAGTAAGATAGTATAAATCCCGTGTGTTTGATTTGTTCTTGGTAATATAACTAATTTATCGTTTTGTAAATCTAAATTATCAGTTAATTGATCGATATGTTTCAGATGAGCCTCCGATTTTAGGTGCAGCTGTTTCTTGATATGTTTGATTAGCATATCTATCGCTATAAGGTTTTCTGAACCTTTTGGTACAATTAAATTTGCATTCTTCATACATGGTTTAACAAATCTTTCAGCATTTGGTTTGACAAAAGTTGCCCATTGTTGAAGCGCACCTTCAAGATCTCTACCTCTGTACAGAATATCACGATTCAGTCTTCTAGCCAGACAGATATCCAGATCGGTATCCACATAGATCTTCATATTCATCAGTTCATTAAGCTCTTTATGGTACAACCCATAGATACCTTCAACAATGATGACGTTAGCACCATAAATTGTTATGCTTGAACCTTCTATTCTACTATGTTTTTCAAAAGAGTAAACTGGGATTTGAGTCTTTCTACCTTCTTTCAAAGACTTGACACATTGGAAAACAAGATCAAGATCTATAGATTCTGGAGTATCGAAATCCCATTTATTTTGGAAAGCAAGAACACTTTGCTCGGGGGTCAATGGTTTATAAAAATTATCAAGCGATAACAAAACAGTCCAGGGCGTATTGATCTCTTCAATAATTTTAGCGGCAACACTTGTCTTACCTGAACCACTTGGACCAGCAACACCAATGATATAAGGTTCAGTCCATGGTGGGACATATCTCACTTTATCATTGTGTAAACTATCACGTAGTTCCTGGATGTCTAGTGGAACTTTGAAGAATGATTCTTCCCCGTCACTTGGAGCAATTCTTGAAGACCTTCTACGAAATGTAGCAGGAGGTTTTGGCCCAGACATCGGTTCACAAGTGTCTGGATAGATCAAGCGATTAATGTACTGGTTCTTTATATTCTGACTATGAAATTTTTTGTATACATCAAATTTTTTTGTAATGTCGCTAATTGTAATGAGCTTAAACAGGAAATTTCCAACAACTTCTCGAGGAATACAATTTACCAAGCTAAATATATATCAGTATCAAGTAATTAGAGAAACCAAGCTATACACAAGTGGAATATAGTTGATATTACTCGAGAACTCACAGTAATACCATGTCAATTGTAAGATCATTTACTGGAACTCTTGGACTTTCACGTGACGGTTTTGTACGTTATGGCCGAAGACTTGAAAAGCAGCTGATAACGGGAAGTGGAATAATAAAACTGGAGACAAACTTGTACAAGTTATTGTTCATTCATCAATCACAGTCTAGAAGTTTGGAAACTAGTGCAAGAATGTCATCTGATAAGAAAGAGGAAACACCTTTAGTCTGTAAGTAGAGGGTTGGGTTCGAAGATCTTATATCGAGAGCTTTCCACTGACTCATCGTATAGTTGCTCCAAAGACATATCAATATGAAAAGGGATCACTTGATATTGATCAAGTTGATCAAGATCCGATAATTCAATTCAAGAAATGGTTTGATGAGGCTGGGAAGGAAGAGAAACTACCAGAGAGTGTGAATTTTGCAACAGCTGAATTACCATCGGGTAAAGTCTCATCAAGAGTTGTTCTGTTCAAAGAGCTCGATCATAAAGGATTTGTTGTTTATTCCAATTGGGATTCATCTAAAAAGGCCAGAGATATCAGATCAAATCCTCAAGCTGCTCTCACTTGGTTTTGGGCGAATCTGCAACGTCAAGTCAGAGTTGAAGGTATAACAGAGTTTGTTCCAAGAGAGATCTCCCAAAGATATTTCGATACAAGACCAAGAGGTTCCAAAATTGGTGCTTGGTCATCACCACAATCTAGCGTTATAAAGTCAAGAGAAGAATTTGACCAAATCTATGAAGCTAGGGAAAAAGAATTTGAAGGTCAAGAGCAAATCCCACTACCTGACTATTGGGGTGGTCTAAGGGTTATACCGCTTGAAATTGAATTTTGGCAAGGCCGTCCAAGTCGTCTACACGATAGAATTGTTTATAGACGTGAAACTGAAAACGATCCTTGGGAAATAGTAAGAATTGCTCCGTAATCATGAGGTATATACACGGGAAAAAGTTTGATTTAGTATGAAATATAATGATACGTTTTTAAAATATTGACCGTAGAGACTGACTAGTTAATCTTTTACGGGGTTTGAATGGGATAACCCTTGGTGGATGCAAAAGAGTAAACAGTTCCTCCAGCTCTTTAGCAGCGTGTAACATATATCAGCAGCTCATTACTTGAACCTTTTGTGATTTCCACTTTCCACTCTATTATTGGTGATTGTGCGTATGTTCAACTTTCAAAGCGCGCGTTTCCGAGTCCTCTACGCGTTTTTAACAAACACTGTTGAAGAAGACAAAACCTAACTCGAAGGTTCTTAACTCGGTAACGCCTTTTCAAGAGTAGAGCTTTGAAGGATAATATGTATGGTGACTATGCTGCTAAGCTGGTGAACGAAGCGAAAAGAACTCAGAATTTGGAATCCGTTGCTCTTTATCAAGATGAACTCGTAAGGAATATTGTTAAGGAAACAAAAGATCTTGAAAGACAAGCAGATATAATGAACTTGGAATCAGATGAAAGTAATAGAGCTGACCAGTGTCAATTATTCGTCACACATCTTTGCATGCGTCGTAACAAACGTTGCTTACTGGCTTATGAAAAACTACGAGCTGAAAAGCTGGCTCAATTAGCTTGGGATAATAAAGAACCCGAATTAACAAATCATAATGAAATTGAATACTTCAAGGAATACTCAGATTTATTAGTTGACTACAAAAGTGCATTCCCGGAAATTGACTTATCTGGTTCTTTGGAACCACCAAAGGATGTTTTCATAGACGTTAGAGTTATAAAAGATGCAGGTGAGATTCAAACTGAATATGGTGTCTTCAATCTTACTAAAGATTCTCAATTTTTTGTACGGAAGGCAGATGTTGAAAGACTAATCCAGCAAGGGTACTTACAAAAACTATAATGGATAATGATTAATGTTTACATAGATTGCATTTATTTGTACTATTTGCCGTAGTGACGATATATAGACCGGAAAAGTGGCCATTGATGATGACACAAAACCAATTAGGTACAATGGTCTTTCAGAGATGTTTGATACATTGGGTTTATCACATTTTGATCCGTAAGATTGAAAAAGCAAATTATTTGATTTTGTGTCACTACAATAATATTTCCGGTATGAATTTGTATGATGTATGATCTAAAATTTAACTAAACACCTCTATCAATGGTCATAAGCGGTGCAAACCATCTCCAAAAAGATGCAAAACAATACACCTCATCGCAATTTGAGCTCTATAAATGATGAGAATTCTTCACATCCTTCATATCATGCTGGTTGTCCAATGTCACGACATTCACCTAAAAGACCATTTAGAGCACCACCTCCACCACCAACTTCAGGCAGAAAATCAATTGGATTACAACAGACATCACCATTGAGAACGCACGCTATCAGTTCAAGAACAACTTCAATGAAGAATCATAACCAGCCAGCTATGAAGTCAGCCACCGTTGCACTTATCGGGGATTCAAACTGTGGTAAAACAAGTCTTGTTCATACTTATCTTTATAAAAATTTAAAGCCACCCGTGAAGCCTATACTTTTTGAAACATATAAAAAAATAATCAAGTTTAATAACGCTACTTCAATTGAATTATCAATATGGGATTTCCCTGGCGATGAATTCTTTGATAGATTTCGTCCATTGGCGTATGCAAATGCCAAAGGGATTTTAATATGTTTCACATTGGACAAAATGGAATCTTTGAAAAACATTCAGGAGAGATGGTTACCTGAATTGAAAACTCATTGTCCCAATGCTATTAAGATTATGGTGGGTTTAGGATCTGAAGCAAGATACGATAAGACCAAAAACGCTACAATACCAGCTTTTGATCGCCTTTATAAGCATGCTAAAAATTTGGGTTGTAAATACATGGAATGTTCATTGATTGATCAAGACAGTTATTCAAATATTTTCAAACATTTAGCAATGTTATGTGTTGGAGTCGAGGATGACTCTGTTGACTTCACTGGTTACCAAAAAACGCATGACTTGTTGCTACCAAAGACAAGAGCATCGAACACAAGAACTAACACAAGAGCTAACACGATGTCAAATATAATCTATCTTGATGATTCCAATACACCAGGACAGGATGCGTCTGATCATCCAAGACAAAGAGTCACCTCGTACCGCAAAAGAAAATCTTTGGTTGGTTGCACGATTGTATAACTTTGATCGTTACATGGTTTCCCATCAATCTTCTTGAGTATCTTTTTGAGTAGCGACATCACCTTCATCTCTGGCACTATCACTAACAGGGTCTGTCGGTTGCGTACTCATTTCAACATCTTGATCATCTTGATCTTGTGATTGTGGTTCGTCTTTATCATCCGGTTCAGTTTCTGCACCAGCTTGTTGATTTGAGCCTCCTCTCAATTCTTCCATCATTTGCATACCATCATAAAAATTGCGCCATAGATCAGCACTTGAATTAAACTCTTTCCCAACAGCAATTGAACTTTCCAAGGAGCGATTTAGAGTATTGATATTGTTCAAAACAGAATCCATTGACTAAAAATCTTCAGTTAGCATATGTATATCAATATGGACTCTAAGCGCGCATAAACACTTACCAAGCTGATATCTGATATCAGCAGATCTCTTTGCTTCTCAAAATATGTCAACGGTTTTGATGGTTTTGATGGATTTGAGCTTGACATTATGGTGATACTGATTTATGAAACGATGCGCTTTTGCCCCCCTTTAGAATACTTTGTTATTAGTTTATGTTGATATTTTGTTTTGTTTTGTTTTGTTTTGGCGATGATTTTGAATTTTTTGGTTAGTGAGACGTCTGCCATGATATACCGGGTCAATAAAGAGATGTATATAGAAAAAATTAAATGTAATGTTTTGATTTTAGGTGAAGTTTTAGAGCTTTGCAGGGAAAGATATAGAGGATGTCTAATGGATTGAAAGAAGGGAGAGGTGCTCAAAGGAAAAAGGATGTAGACAGGTGGGCTAGCGATTCGGAGTCTGAATTGGAAGAGGGACAAGATGTACCAGACGAAGGCAATGAAGTAGAGACAGCTGAAGATGATACAGAGGAAGTTGATGCTTTTGCAAAAAGATTGAACGAGAAAGACACTAAGTCTGAGATAGGCTCATCAAGGAACGAGGATCAAGATGTTAGTGAGCTTCGTCAGCTAGCAAGACAGAAATATCTATCTAGAAGAGAGCAAGAGAGATTGATATTACTGGAGAAGGAAGTTCATGCATTGGAGCAAGATGTTCAAGAGTATGGATGGGAGAACTTGACGATAAGAGAAAGGGAAGATATTACCCATAAAAGAGAGATCCTTGCACTAGTCCAAGAAAAGAAACAGCTTGAGGCTGGTGAAGGTTATGCACTACCGGAAGACTACGTCAATCAAGAGGGTAAAATTGACCGAAAGAGAAAAGAAGATGCACTTTATACAAAACAAAAAGAAGTTGGCAAGATTTTGACAGATCATGAGCAATGGGAAAACAAGCAAGTTGGTCAAGTGAAGAAGTCTAAAATCGTACACCCAGATGAGATTGTTGCGCCAAATCAAGAAGAATATGAATATGTTTTCGATGAATCTCAGAATATTGATTTCTTGTTAGACGGCCAAGATGCAACTTCAAACTTGACGCCCGAGCAGCAATTGCTAGAGAAAAGAATAAAAGAAGAAGAAAAAAGAATTCAGAGCATTGATGAAGTGAGGAAATCATTACCGGTATACAAATATAGAACAGAATTATTAGAAGCCATAAGGAACCATCAAGTGTTGATTGTTGTTGGTGAGACAGGTTCTGGTAAGACTACACAATTGCCACAGTACCTTTTTGAAGATGGTTATTCAGCCAAAGGTATGAAGATCGCTTGTACACAACCTCGTAGGGTTGCTGCGATGTCAGTCGCCGCAAGAGTTGCCGATGAAATGGGTGTTAGGCTAGGTCATGAGGTTGGTTATTCTGTTAGATTTGATGATAAAACAAATGAAAAGACCGTGGTCAAATATATGACCGATGGTATGCTGCTGAGAGAGTTTTTAACAGACCCTGAGTTGAGTGGTATTTCTGCCTTAATGATCGATGAAGCTCATGAACGTACGTTATCTACAGATATCCTTTTCGGGTTAGTCAAAGATATATCCAAACACAGACCGGATCTGAGATTGCTAATCTCATCAGCTACAATGAATGCTGAAAAATTTAGCTCATTTTTCGGAGGTGCACCAATCTTTAATATCCCTGGTAGAAGATTCCCTGTTGATATTCATTACACGGCACAACCAGAGGCAAATTACATCCATGCTGCAATTACAACTGTTTTCCAAATTCATACATCTCAAGGTCCAGGAGATATTTTGGTTTTCTTGACAGGTCAAGACGAAATTGAAAGTATGGCTGAAAATTTAACAGAAACATGTAAAAAACTTGGCTCAAGAATAAAGGAGATGATAATTTGTCCAATCTATGCCAACTTACCATCTGATTTGCAACAAAAAATTTTTGAGCCAACCCCTCCAAATGCGCGTAAAGTTGTGCTAGCTACAAATATTGCAGAAACTTCTATTACCATTGATGGGATTGTATATGTGATCGATCCTGGATTTGTGAAAGAAAATGTTTATAACCCAAGTACAGGTATGGAATCGCTTGTCGTTACGGCATGTTCAAGAGCATCTTCTGACCAAAGAGCTGGTAGAGCTGGTAGAGTCGGCCCTGGTAAATGTTTTAGACTGTTCACCAAGTGGGCATACTTCAACGAATTGCCAGCAAATCCAACACCTGAAATCTTGAGAACAAATTTAGCGAGCGTTGTATTACTTTTATTATCATTGGGTATTAACGACTTGATACATTTTGATTTTATGGATTCGCCAGCCACGGAAACATTAATGAAAGCATTGGAATTATTGTATGCTCTGGGTGCTTTAAATGGGAAAGGTCAATTAACAAAACTTGGTAGACAAATGGCTGAATTTCCAACGGATCCAATGCTTGCTAAAGCTTTGCTATCAAGTGAGAAATATAAATGCACAGATGAAGTTTTGTCAATCATATCAATGTTGGGTGAGTCGTCGGCATTGTTTTATAGACCAAAAGATAAGAAGTTATTAGCAGATACGGCAAAAGATGCCTTCGCCAAGGAAAGTGATCATTTAACGTTGTTAGAGATATATACTCAATGGGTTGACTCTGATTATTCATCACAATGGTGTCGTGATAATTTTCTACAGTACAAATCTTTACAACGTGCAAGAAATGTTCGTGATCAATTAGAAAGGCTTTGTGATAGGGTAGAGATCATGGTAAGTTCGAAGAATCGTGATAATGAAAATAGATCTGAAAAAGATTTGTCTAATAATATTACAAAATCTTTAGCATCTGGATTTTTCCCAAATGCTGCTAGACTATCCAAAATGGGTGATAGTTATAGATCTTTAAAGAAAAATCAAAGTGTCTATATACATCCTTCATCAGTTTTATATAAAGTGAAACCACCACCGCGACTACTTATATATAATGAGTTAGTGCTGACAAGTAAAGAATTTATGAGGAATTGTTTACCAATTCAAGAAAAATGGTTAGCTGAATTAGCACCACATTATTTTAATACAAAGGAATTAGATGAAATGGAGGCCAAAACAAGAAAAATGCCTAAAATGAGAAAATGAGAAATATACAATTTATAAAATTACAATTTTGTACACACATAAACACTTTGAATTGAACATGGAATCAGCACCAGAAACGATATGCCCTCACATAGAAAGGTCTGGTAGCTAATTCGGCTTTTTCTTCTGCAATTTCTTGTTTCAATAAGTCTAAATCAATCTCAGCCCTACCGGTATCAATATCCATATCTTCTACTTTAACATATAAAGACCAATTTTTCTTCCAAATCTTATGGAAGATATAGAAAGCCATGACAACTGGTGCTGCTAAATAAGCTTGGAAAAACCCAGAAGCCGTTGACTTTTTCTTTAATGGGAAAACAGCAACGTAAAATTGTGCAATAAGAACCAAACCATTGAAGATAGCTCCATAATAAGAACCAATGACACCACATTGGGAAGTATATGCCAGCTCTGTTTGAGGATCACGTTTCTGATAAGCCATAGCTCGTCTGAATCTGATATGTGCTACACAAGCTGATCCCCATGCGAAAACAGATGAAAGACCAGACAATGCCATTAACCAAAGGAAAACATCACTTTGCTTTGGTGATGCTGTGATGAAACATAATAACCCAACAACCAAACTTAGCAATACTGAAAAGATTGGACGCCCTTTACGATCAATATATGCAAAACATGCAGGTGCAAAACCTTGTGCTGCTAATGCAGTTATAGTACGAGAGCATCCAAAAACTGCAGAATTACCAACCGATAACACGGCAATCATGATAACAACATTGATGACAGATGGTAAACCTTCAATACCTGCATTTTTGATTGAAATGACAAATGGTGATGCAGAGGCGTTATATGAACCTTTCCCCAAACGTTCCTCTGTATATGGAACTAGTAATCCAATTAAAGTTAATGAAATAACATAGAACAACAATATTCTCCAAAAGACTTGCTTTGTAGCTCTTGGTAGTGATTTTCTTGGGTTTGCGGATTCTGAAGCAGCTAATGCCACTAATTCAGTACCTAAGAATGAAAACGCTGCAGTAACGAAAACTGTACAAACCCCTTTGAACCCATTGGCGAAAGCACCAGGATCATGCCAGTATTTACCACCAATGTACCCACCTTTTGGGCCACCACCACAATTCAGGATGATACCTAAGATTATGAACCCGACAACAGCAACAACTTTGATGAAGGAAAATACGAATTCAGCTTCACCATAACCCTTGACACCGAAGAAATTAATGGCGACAATCAACAAATAGAAAATCGCAACCCATGCCACAGGATTTATTTTAGAATTCCAATATTGGATTGTGATGGAAGCTGCCACTAGTTCCAGCGGTAGCACAGTAAGCCATTGTAAAGTATAATTCCAACCCATTGCGAACCCCCAAGAAGGATGAATAAATCTAGTTGAATAAACGTTAAAAGCACCAGAAATTGGGAATGTAACAGCCAGTTCACCCAATGCTTGCACAGTACAATAAATCATTGAACCGACTAATAACCAACCAATCAGTAGTGCAGCAGGACCACCAGTAGCCAGGGCACCACCTGAACCGATGAATAAACCTGTACCTATAGCACCACCAATGGCGATCATTTGTAAATGTCTATTCTTCAGTGATTTATGTAAGGGAGATTTTGCAGTTTTAGCAATTGCCTTTTCTAAATCTGTCATATTTGAGCTATCAATTTCTTCATCCTCCATTGCCTTGAAACTATCTTTGAATCTTGTCCATCTTGAAGCTGAGCTTACTGGTTCATTTTGAGTAGCTGAATATGATGAGTGTTCACCAGTGTCTGGATCTGAATTGACAACGTCACTTGCGTTTTTATTGTATTCGCTAGACATTTTGTCTTAGATTGATCAATGAGCCTGGGTTAATAATGGATAGCACTGTTCATTATCCAAATACTAGAATCCATCTTGTTTATATACAAAACATTCAAGTACTATAAATATGGGGAACCAAAGGGTCCAGATACTCAACTGTGCATAACTGATCATAACACAAGCGATAAAGTTTGATGCCTTCCATTACACATCAAGTAAGAGTCATTGATAAAAGGTTAGAGGAGAAACCTCAGGACCCAAGAATTTGCTTTTGCTATTTGTTAATAAGCGATTTGATAAGTGATGACTTTATACAACTTTTCTTGTTTTAGTGCCGTTTATTACAGGAACAAAGGCGAAATCCGTTGGAGAGGTAATAGGGAGACCAGTGCTGCCTAACCGATCTGTGGAATTTCCTATTCGGGCGCCCGAGTGTGTATAGAGGAACACTAAGGATGAATAAACAAACTGATTTGTTTATCTGAGATTTTAGTGTACTGATTGTCGATTCAATGGTTTTGGAGATGATTGTGAATGTTGGTTACATCAGGGGCATGTATAAGCTTAGGTAGCTTTCTATCACGTATCACGTTCAGTTATCACACTCAGTTGATTTCCAAGAATGCAGTATCGACAGAAAATCAACGCTGATAAAGGTCAAAGTGGCTAGGTGTAAAAACATAATCACAGTGCTTAGATATACTGAAGCCCCCTTGATCTAACAATTTTGAAGTACATTTCTACTCTTTCATATTGTTTTCTTATTCCTTGATGGCTGCTTTTCTCGGTGTAATTGGTTATTTGCCCGCGAAACAATCAAAAATGACGCGTAATTTTCAATTAAAGGTGTAATGTAAACAAACAGTAACACTCGCTTAGATTCATATTCATCTAGATCAAGCTCATAATCATAATTAATTGGGTCAGGTGAGCAGGGAATGAGCTAAGCTATGGAAAAGCAGAACTCTTTATTACCGTTTTGGTATGACCTTTCTTGTCCCCAACAGGATAATCCATTAAATCAAACTCCAAGAGATCGTGAGACTCGTGATGAAAATGCTGGAGGCACAATGTTTCATACTAGGTCAGGTGTTGGTGAAGGAAACGCCATGTTAGCTAGGAAAAGGGTCCACGACCAAGAAGATGGTGACTCTAAAAGAAGAACTTTCAATTATGGGAACTCACAGTTTCTACAGACTAGTAGTAATAACAACTCTGATCAATTAACAAGCGAAACTGATCATGATGAACAGTTCGAGGCAAATTATCCAAGACATCATAAACACTATAGCAGCAATCATATCCACAAGACAAGCTCACATCCTTCAATTCCTTCGCATCCATCATCTGAATCTGTTTATTTTTTCCATAATAACCAACAAGTCAAAGTTCCAAGCTCACCACCTCCTACACATTTATCACATCATCAATTGGCAAGTTCTCCTGTGAATTATGATGATGACGAGAATGATAACAGCGGGAATGACATTTTCACGAGTCAAGCAACAATGGTTCCGACAAATACAGACCTTGATGATCAAGATGAAGAAGGTGAATCAGATATATCCGAGGATACTATAGATTTCAACATTACAAATCTTAACAGAGTCCATGGATATATAAGTAGTGATTATCTACAAGAGGAAAACAGCTATAACAACATTGACGAAGAAGAATTAAACTTCAAAGCTAGAATCATTATTGCGAAGGCGATCGAAGATGGTAATCCACAAGTTAGATTAGATCATATCGGTCTTAGACATTTACCTGATGATCTAGAAGATTTGAAAAACATGATTAGTGTTAACGCATCCGGGATAGTGAAGCCTAATATAGAAGTCTATGCATCGCATAATAGATTGCGGGTATTACCACCGAGTTTTTTCAATGTTGAGAACGTTATTGTATTATCATTAAGGAATAACAAGATGAAAAAACTCACTGGGAAAATCTCTAAATTTCAAAAATTAACAGATCTATCCATTGCTTCAAATGAATTGAAAGTATTGCCCTACCAGATTTTGAATTTACCAAATTTGACAAATTTTCTTGTAAGACCGAATCCATTGCTTTGGGAATTGAGAGATCAAGAAGAAGGCTTTGCAGTGCAAGTAAATGAAGAAAGTCCTAATCAGGATGTAAACACAAGACGCTATGTTTCCAAGCTGAAATGGTCGGACCTACCAATTCAATCTTCATCTCAATTGAAACCACCAGCTATGAATGATCGTCAAATGGTTCAAAGAGTTTCACCTGTTCCGAAATTATGTGAATTATCACTTCGAGTTATTAGTAGGTACAGAGTATCATTATCAGAAACGAAGATGTGGAAGAAAAACGTTCCTACATATATTCAAAAGATGATTGCTAAAGCTATTCAAAAAGGTGCTTATGAAGAAACTTGTTCTGTTTGTGATATAGTTACAGTGAATCCAGTTGCTAAGTCTTTAGAATGGTGGGATATTAAAACACAAAAATTAGTTCCATTAGTGAGAAAATTTTGTAGTGGGAACTGTGTTAAACAATGGCTAGACGAAATAGACGAAGCTGTGGAAATATTTCACAATGGATCTCGAGATGAACAAATCAATGATACAACAGGTGATCAAAATACTCAAAATCATGAGACTGGTGATGCACATGGTGATATCAGATTTGACGAGGATTTTTGACACCAAGAAATGTACCCAGGCATAAACAGTAATAAATAGTACAACAGCATATATACCAATACATATAACGACATTATGATTGTATTTTTATTCGATCGATTCAAGGAGTATAAGATAAAACATTTTGTAGCGTATATAGTAAGGAAGAGTCGGAAGTAGAGATGGTTATAATACTTTTTTTAGTGTGTGGTACGTGACTATCACATGCACACATATTACTACATGGGGTAACTCCCGGCCCAGGAGTTGCCTTTTGTGTGTGTGTGTGTGTCAGATGACATCTTTGTACGTGGGAAACAAAAAATTAAAATTGAGCTCACCAGATGCTCAGTTCAATTGATTGAAATAAAGGGCAATTTCTTAAGTCCTTTCTTCTTTTTATATTCAATAGCGCTCTCAATCTTAAGTTTAAATAGGTAAAAGAATTGATTTCAAAGATTACAAGATGACAGTCGCCACTCCTATAGTGAATGGGACTTCATGCTACACATTAAGGGCTTCTGACAAGCAATCGTTTAATTCAGCGGTTAAATTTTATCAAGATATCGTGGGATTGATTGTTAAGAAGGCCACTGATGATTCGGTTTATTTACATTCGGGTCAAGAGTTCCCAGTAGAGAGCGCTACAATTGAATTGATAGTTGATGAATCATTTAAGCAACCTTTACTTAAAGAGTTACAAGATGAGAAATATACACAAGATTGGAGATCTTTAAGATCAAATGTTGTTTTCAAGACTGATGCAATTGAACTACTTTATGAAAATTTGAAAAATCATCCAAATTTTCAAGTTCAAGCTTACCCATCTACTTTAGCTCCTACTGAAGTTTACACTGTGGATCCAATTGGTAATTTAATTGGGTTCACTTCTTTAAAACATCCAATATCTGCAATTCCTCCAAAATATAAGAAAATTGATCCTGAGTTGATAACTGCACCAACAACATCTGCTTACATTGAAACTTCTCCAGAACAACGTCGTAATATTGCAGTTATGACTTCTGGTGGTGATGCACCAGGTATGAATGCATGTGTTCGTGCTGTGGTACGTGCTGCTATCTACAGAGGTTGTAAAGCATTTGCAGTTTATGAAGGTTATGAAGGTTTAGTTAAAGGTGGTTCAAAATATATCAGAGAAATGGATTGGCAAAGTGTTAGAGGTTGGTTAAGCGAAGGTGGTACAAATATTGGTACTGCTCGTTGTAAAGAATTTAGAGAACGTGAAGGTCGTTTATTAGGTGCTCAACATTTGATTGAAGCTGGTATTGATGCATTAATCGTTTGTGGTGGTGATGGTTCCTTAACAGGTGCTGATTTATTTAGACAAGAATGGCCATCATTAATCCAAGAGTTATATGATACCAAAAGAATTACCAAAGAAAAATTTGATAAACATCAACATTTAAACATTTGTGGTACCGTGGGCTCAATTGATAATGATATGTCAAGTACAGATTCTACAATTGGTGCTTATTCATCTTTGGCAAGAATTTGTCAAGCAATTGATTATATTGATGCCACTGCTAACTCACATTCAAGAGCTTTTGTTGTTGAAGTTATGGGTAGACATTGTGGTTGGTTAGCATTAATGGCTGGTATTGCAACAAGTGCTGATTATATCTTAATACCTGAAAAACCTGCAAGTTCAAAAGAATGGGAAGATCAAATGTGTGATATTGTTGAAAAACATAGATCAAGAGGTAAGCGTAAAACCATTGTTATCGTGGCAGAAGGTGCAATTGCAGCTGATTTGACACCAATTACATCGAAAGATGTCTTGAAAGTTCTTGTTGATAGATTAGGTTTAGACACAAGAATTACCACATTGGGTCATGTTCAAAGAGGTGGTACCGCTGTTGCTCATGATCGTATGCTTGCTACTTTACAAGGTGTTGAAGCTGTTAAAGCAGTTTTAGAAAGTACACCAGAAACACCATCCCCAATGATTGGTATTATTGAAAATAAGATTTGTAGAAGACCTTTAATGGAAGCTGTCAAATTAACAAAACAAGTTGCTGAAGCTATTGAAGCTAAAGATTTCAAAAAAGCTATTGGATTACGTGATAGTGAATTTGTTGAGCATTTACAAAATTTCATTTCAATGAATTCAGCAGATCATAATGAACCTGAATTACCAAAAGATAAAAGATTGAAAATTGGTATTATTAATGTTGGTGCACCTGCTGGTGGTATGAATAGTGCAGTTCATGCCATGGCTACATATTGTATGTCAAGAGGTCATAAACCATATGCAATTCATAATGGGTTTACAGGTTTAGCAAGACATGAATCTGTTAGATCTATAAATTGGTTAGATATAGAAGGTTGGGCTTCAAGAGGTGGTTCAGATATTGGTACTAATAGAAGTACCCCTGAAGAAGCTGATATTGGACTTGTTGCCTATTATTTAGAAAAATATGAATTTGATGGGTTAGTTATAGTTGGTGGGTTTGAAGCATTTGTTTCATTACATCAATTAGAAAGAGCAAGAAATGATTATCCAGCTTTTAGAATTCCATTGGTTTTAATTCCTGCAACAATATCAAACAACGTTCCAGGTACTGAATATTCATTAGGTGCTGATACTTGTTTGAATTCATTGATGGAATATTGTGATATTGTCAAACAAAGTGCCTCTTCAACAAGAGGTCGTACATTTGTTGTTGAAGTACAAGGTGGTAATTCAGGTTATATTGCAACATTTGCACAATTAATCTGTGGTGCACAAGCTTCATATGTTCCAGAAGAAGGTATTTCATTAGAACAATTAGATTTGGATATAAATGCATTAAAACAATCATTCACTATAAGTGAAGGTAAAGCCAAATCTGGTAAATTAATTTTAAAATCTGCAAATGCATCAAAAGTTTTAAGTACAGATGTTATTGCGGATATAATAACAGATGAAGCTCAAGGTAGATTTGATGCTAAAACTGCAATTCCAGGTCATGTTCAACAAGGTGCCTTACCATCTCCAATTGATCGTACAAGAGCTGCAAGATTATCAGTTAAAGCTATTCAATTTATTGAAGAGAAACAACAATTTACTCAACCATCGCATTACTCAGAATCATTTGATCCAAATGATAAAGAGATTGGAGATACTGCTGCAATCCTAGGTGTTAAAAGATCACATTTGAGATTCTCACCAATCCGTCAAGTTTATGATTTTGAAACCTCATTAAGTACAAGAATGCCAAAAGTTGTTCATTGGGAACCAATTAGAGAAGTTGCCGATGCACTTGTTGGTAGAACTAAAGTCACCAAGCAATAGAATACTTGAACCATTAATCATGTATATTAAATAATTAACGACGTTACTGATATAAATATTACTTATTAGTTTGTAGAAGTAAGTTGGTCTCATTGATTTGTTGATTTGTTATAAAATGCAAAGAATCCGCAGTTTGATAAATTTAAAAAAAAAAAAAAAAAAAAAACAATTCAAAACAAATAAAAGCGGAAAAAAAAATTGACACAATTGATTGAGATGAAGGTGAGACAAGTTGGCAAGATAGTAGTACAAAAGGGATGGTAAAAGACGATGGTGGACCCACAGAATAGAAAACCGTCAAAGAAGAGCATCACTGAACCCATAACTCCAACAACGCAATCCATACCGGCTTTCCCTCAAACTTCTAATTCGTTTCTTTCCGGGGGGTTTAACAATAACAATGGATATAAACCATGGAGACCATCAAGAGAAAACTCTACAACGTGTTCCTCAAGCTCCTCGTTATATGAGACCACGTATGATCAGTTCAACAAGAGTCTGGACGATGAGCAGTTTGATGCTAATAGTACACCAATGATAAGAAACTATTCAACTGAGTCTGATAGTGGTGATGATAACACTGATAATGATTTGGAATTAGATTTTGCTAATACAAGGCTTAGTAATAGGAAATCACAGGAGTTGTTTAGGCATGATTGGGATGATTTGAATTGCAACAGTTCACCTACGTACCAAAAACAGTCGAAGCCAAGTTCTGATTATTTTTCGCCAAAGGAGAATACACCAATATTCAAGAGACTTATAAGTAAAAATTCTTTGAAGCCGCAGTTGAAATCGTTCAAAAGGATAACTGCAGAGTTACAACACGAATCTATCCCATTAGAGAATGAGATCAATCATGAGAAGTTGATATTGTTGAATCTTAAAGATGAAGAACAGTTTTTAAATACTAAAAGAATTAATAAGAACGATAAGGTTAAAAATGATTTGAATCATAGCACTAAGAAGTTTGATATAATCAAGAAGGCAAATCAAAGCTGGAGTATGAAAAAGAATGGGTTTCTACAGAAAACTTTACAAAATGATGAGTTAGTAGGTGAAACACAGGAGGAATCACCACACGAAGAAGAACAGGGTCACGAACAACAGGACCACAAGCAGCAGCAGCAGCAGCAGCAACAGCAACAGCAAAGCGTTGTAACCAGGAAACGGTCCTTCGACAACGAATCCAACTCCAAATCCAAGAGACGAGCAGTTTCAACATCACCAATAAGTGCAGGTTTTTTGAAAAGAGGTAATTTTAAACTAATATCAAATACTTCAAAAGATTTGGAGAACATGTCTTTGAAGTAGCGATAACGTATCTAGCTCTACTTTGCACAACTAATGACTTAATGACCATATAAACTATATAAATAATACAAATAAACGATAAAGTGAATTTTAATCTTTATACGTATTGTGGTTAGTCATACTACGGTGCTGTTATTACCTAATCCGATACTAGTTAAAAAGAAAAAAAAAACTTGTAACAAATCAGTTTCCAGTAATTAACTATACAAGAAATCTAAACTTATACGGTTCACTTTCCATATTAACGTCACATTTATTGCTTTATCAAGGTAACAGGTTCAAAGATGTCTAGTCAAAGAGCATTAGCAGCGTTCAGAAATTCATTCAGAGCTACCAAAGTAGCATTTGGTGGTGAGTATTATTGTTTTTGCAAGTGATGATTGAACACCCACTAATGGAAGATTGATTTGAATAGAAGATACAAGATTATTATTAGCCGCAAGAGATCAAATAAGACAAGGTATGAGAAATCCGGATCCTAAAAAGTCAGCAGAGGAAAATATTGAGCATTTAGAAGGTGTTTCAAGATTCCTAATTCAAAACATTGTTCAAGCACGTAAAAACGAACAAGGTAAATTCAGTAAGTTGTTATTCACCTGGGCTCTCACGTTGGTGACGAGTACTAACAAAATTGTGTTTTAGGATTAAATATTCATGATGGTACTGAACTAGGTGATAATGAAAGTATTAAACAGGCAAAGGCCACTTTAGCCGCACAAAATGGTGGTTGTTGTGGCGGTGGTGCTGGATTAGTTCAATAATTGGGATATTGAACTATGCATGTAGGCCAAATACGATACAATAGAGTACATGTATATATACAAGCTAGGAGTTATAAATCCTTAAAATATTATGAGTTATGTCTTTTTTAGTTTCCCTTTGGAGTTTATAGAATTTCGGGATTGTAGTGGCGAGAATAAACGTCAAGTTTGCTTTGCAGGCGGTGGACCTAATTAATGGCTATTAACGCTAAATGACTCATGATTTGTTACTCAATGATTGCTTGAAGTGGGAGAACAGATTTATATATTTATGCTTATTCCCCATGAGATTTGAATCTGAGATGAGAATTTTAGTATAAAAAATTTCTATTCCCGAAACAGTCATCAATCAAATGGCGCAAGGTGGAAACACAACGTTAGAGCATTGATAAAAAATGAGTGAGAAAAGAGATATTCAAATCTCCAAGGCATTGAGTTATTTACTCCGTCATGGAGCAGAGAAGGAGAAACTTTCGATTGATTCGCAGGGTTATGTACCAATAACACAAATTTTATCAAATAATCGTATCAAGACACATAGGGCCGGTTTAGAAGATATTGAAAGAATTGTACAGGAGAACAATAAGAAACGGTTCACATTGATAACTAGAGATGATGGGAATACGTATATATGTGCGAACCAGGGGCATTCATTGAAGGCAATCACAAATGATAATTTACAACTACTGTCTAAACCTCAAGATTTCCCTAAAGAGTTGATACACGGTACCACCATGCCAAACTTACGCAAGATTTTACAATCTGGTGGACTATCCAGGATGAACAGGAACCATATCCATCTAACCTCGCATTTACAGACCAATCCACAGGACGATAATAAAACCATTACAGGTATAAGAGCAAATTCCAGTGTATTGATATATCTTGATGTTTCCAAATTATCGAAATCACACGATATCAAAATCTACAAGTCTCTGAACAACGTCTACCTGAGCGAAGGAGACTCCAATGGGTACATCCCAAGGGAATTCTTTTTGAAAATCGTCGACAGGAGAACGCTGGACCCTGTTGATATTGATATATAAGCGTATATATATATATATATATATGTACTATTAGATTACGTCATTCCCCTAAATTTGTGGGAAGTAAAAAACAATTAATACTCGCTTGAGTATCGCTATCTCGAAACTTTACTGATAAACAAACCACTTGACAGGATTCGGTATCAGTGACTATAAGCAGTACCAGAGCCTGTATACCCAGTATGTCTGACTCGAGAGAAGGTCTTCTCGCATCGGATTATTCACCTATAACCCAGCCCAAATCAAACGAAAGGGTCCCCAACGCAACACCAACAACAAGTAATATACACCATGTTGAAAAATCCAACAAGAAACTAATAGCAGTTATTGCCCTTTTCTTGATATCACTATTTGCATTTGTATCACAGACAGAGTTGACGTCGTACTTGTACAATGGGTTAGATTTTGATCAGCCATATTTATTACTATACTTGACGCATGGTTCGTGGATAATGATTTGGCCCATTCAGGTATTCACAATAGCTACTTATAAGCATTTCAAGAAGAGCGGTAAGTATGGGTATAAGCCATGGGACTATAACAAGATTTGCAAGAACTATCAGCATTCGTTCAAGCACCAACACCGGAATATTTTCAAGACTTCAGGGATCTTAATCGACGAAGATTATAAATACGATCATGAGTACCCCAATAGTGCTGTATCGTTTTTCCTGAGTAGATCAATAAGACACATTTTCACAAATGTCTCTATAATCACCACAATCTTGTCGATTGCAGGGTGTACATGGTATGTTGCGATGGGGTTAGCACCAGCGTCTGATATAACTGCAATTTATAACTGTTCAGCTTTCAGCGCGTTGATCTTTGCCATACCAATCTTGAATGAGAAGTTTAGCTACTTGAAGATATTCAGCGTTGTGTTGGCAGTTGTTGGAGTGTTTTTCGTTGCTTATGGAGGTGAAGACTCCGGTAACACAAGTGATGAATTCCCATATAGAATGTTTGGAGATATCATTATAAGTATCGGTGCGGTGCTCTATGGGCTATACGAAGTGTATTATAAGAAGAAGTGCTGTCCGCCAAATAACGTTGTCAGTTCAAGAAGACAGGCTGCTTTTTCAAATTTCTGTGCCTCGTTGATTGGAGCATGTACAATCATTACACTATGGGTCATCATCATTGGTGCACATTTACTCGGAGTGAGCAAGTTCCATATCATCAGAGACCCTTTCGAGTGGCTCATTATCATTTTGTCATTGTTATCAAATATGTTGTATTCGCTATCGTTCTTAGCGCTAATGTCATTAACATCACCAGTGCTATCTTCTGTGAGTTCCTTGATCACCATTTTGATCGTTGGACTGTTTGAGTGGATCCTCTTTGGCGTCAGTCTAAGCATCGGCCAGATCATTGGTGACCTGTTTGTTGTTGTTGGGTTTGGTGTGCTCAGTTATTCATACTGGGCGGAGATTACAGAAGAGGACGTTGATGATGAAGATGTAACAGATACGGAGAACTGAATTACTACGAATTATCTTACTCTACTCTCTACTCTACCTGTAGGTCCCCTTCCACTATACTTATAAATCCACACCGTCCTTTCCCTCTGTTGATCTCGTCAATCGGGCGACTCCTTTCAAATCAACACGCGACGCGAACTTTTTAAATTAGAAATGAAAACAATTTGAAACCCGAAAAAAAATGTTCACATTAATTTAATCGAATTAGATTAAACACAGCTTTTCTTTATATTATTATTATTATTATTTAGCTTTGTAAAAAAAAACTGTTAGTGCTACAATAATCTGAAACCATCACTGTTGATTTTGGCTCTCTTTACCCATTGTTCATCTGTTCCCATACAGCTCAGCGCTAATTAAATTTTAACGTGCCTTTGTCTCTCATACGTTTTTTTTTTCCTGGTTTCTTTCCAGTTTTAAACAAATTTGAGGTTTTTGCAATTTGGTTTCATATTTGATTTGATTCCAAATATATTTACTCGTTGCTTAATTGAGTACTGAGTTCAAAGCGATATCAGCATATATCACATTGTCACTGCTTCTTCAAATACAAACTCTCGGGTCTTGTTTATTTGGGGTTCCAGTTCAAATTCAAATTCAACATTCCCGTTAACATTCCAACTTGGTGTAAAGCTATAAAGACCTGTCAAGGAAAAAGGAAAAAAATTTACAAATTACATATTCACATATTCTAAAAAAAGGTATATCATACTACTACTACTCATATACAAGTTCCCAAACTATCTCTATCTATACAAGCTGGTCTTTTAGATAGTTATCATGTCGTTATCCACTTCAGCCGCCGTGTTCAAAGATGATGATTTTTCAAATTTAGGTCCAGCTCCAAAACCTCCCGGTTCAAGTTCTGGATCTGGATCTAATCTTGGGTTAATATCGAATCCAACTTCAATCTCTTTGACTTCAAATTCTAATAATATAAATGGGAATAACAAGATCATAAGACGTCAAGGTTGGGTACAGGTTAAAGACGAAGGTTTGATGTCATTTAGATGGCCGAAAAGGTACTTGGTGTTAAATGATTCAAATTTAGTGTTTTACAAGAATGATTCAATGGATGAAATTTGGGTTAAAATTTCACTAACCTCTATAGTTAATCTATCAAGAGTTCAATTAAGACCTTACTGTTTCGAACTGATTAGAAACACCGGTGTCAAGAAATCTTTATACATTTCTTTGAAAACAATCAACGACTTGTTTGGTTGGTTAGATGCTATATTCGCTAAATGTCCATTAACTGGTACCGTTTCAAGCCCGACAAATTTTACTCATAAAGTTCACGTTGGATTCGATCCAACAAGTGGTAACTTCACTGGATTACCAGAAAATTGGAAAAAACTATTAGAACACTCTAAAATTACAAATGAAGATTGGTCAAAAGATCCAGTCGCTGTTATCGAAGTATTGGAATTCTACCAAGACCAACAAAAGGGTGAACAGCAAGTTCCTCAACAGCAGCAGCTACAATCCCAACAGCAGTTGCAACAACAACAGCAGCAACAGTTTATACACAAATCTTCAAATTCAAATGATTCTGGGAACTCCCTTTCAAGTGATAAAGAACAAAGCAATACCAAGATCCTAAACGATTTATCCAAACCATATTCAACTCCATTGAAAAGCTCTTCGCCTCCAAAAGTTTCTCCTTATTACACAACAAACTCTGGTGCCGCTTCAGCCACAAATTCAGGTACAACAACACCAACTCCAAAGGAGAATCATAATGACTTGATTCCAATGAGAAGAGCTCCTCCTCCTCCAAAACAGTCAACCCAGGATACAACACCTTTGAGAACGTCACCTCAAAAGATTAATCCAAATCTAAAGATTCAAACTCACTTCAATCAACAACAACCACAGCAGCAGCAACAACAACAACAACAACAGCAACAAGGCTATAAAAACATTGCACCTGCTGCTATACCTAATCCATACCTTGATGAGGACTCTTCTCCAACAAATGGGTCCCCAACAGACCAATTGCCTACACCAACCTCTATCACAACTCCTACTTCGTTAACTTCCCAGGGGATCCCTCCAAGACGCGATTTACAACCATCAAGACAAGCTCCAAGACCTCCAGGACAACAACAGCCTCAACAACAACAAACGCCAAAAGTAACAAGAGCTGCTCCTCAAGCGCCTAATTATCAAAAATCTTACCCAAACAATCCTTATGGCCATCAACAACAGCAGCAGCAACAACAACATTACAGACCTGGTATCAAACAACAAACTCCATCTCCGTATAACAAACCTATCCAACCTCTACAACCTCAACATCATAATAGACCTTATCCACCACCTCAACAACAGCAACAGCAACAACAACAGAGTGCTCCGGTTCCTCAAACAAAATCACCTGCTCAGATGGCAGCGGCTCATGCTGCTGCGCAGGCCGCTATACAATCACCACAGACTCCAACTAAAGTCCAACCTCCAAAGACAATAAAGCAGAGAAATGAAGAAAAAAGAATAAGCGCAATGAACGATCAACAAATAATGAAGAATTTGAAAAGCGTTGTTAGAAATGTTGATCCTTCACCTTATTTCCAAATGATTGAAAAAGCAGGTCAAGGTGCCTCAGGGACAGTTTATCTAGCTAAGTCATTAACAAGAAATGAATTAAAAGTCGCTATAAAGCAAATGGATCTTAATGCTCAGCCAAGAAAGGAACTAATCGTCAATGAAATCCTTGTGATGAAAGACTCTCAGCATAAGAACATTGTTAATTTCCTTGAAGCGTTTTTATTAAATCATGAGCTTTGGGTCGTTATGGAATACATGGAAGGTGGATCTTTAACAGATGTTATTGAAAATAATGAAAATTCAATCGAGGAAGACCAAATCTCTTCAATATGTTTAGAAGTTACAAAAGGTTTGAAATTTTTACACCATAAAAAGATTATCCACAGAGATATCAAATCTGATAACGTTTTACTAGATTTGAAAGGGAATGTTAAAATTACAGATTTTGGATTCTGTGCTAAACTAACTGCTCAGAAAAACAAAAGAGCCACCATGGTCGGGACCCCGTACTGGATGGCTCCTGAAGTTGTCAAGACCAAAGAATACGATGAAAAAGTCGATGTTTGGTCATTGGGGATTATGACCATCGAAATGATTGAAGGTGAACCTCCATATTTGAATGAAGAACCTCTAAAAGCCTTGTTTTTAATCGCCACTAACGGTACACCAAAATTGAAAAAACCTGAACTACTATCAAGCTCCATCAAAAAATTCCTAAGTATTTGTCTATGCGTTGATGTTAAATACAGAGCAAGTACAGATGAATTATTACAACACGAGTTTTTAAAACAAGGTTGTCATCCTGATAAACTGGCTAAACTGCTAGAATGGAAAATCAACGGATCCCAAAGAGTAGAGGAATACGATGAGGAATGAACAATCTATATATTGCATATATATATAAATCCAAGTAATGGAATGATTTATTAGTTTAAATTTGTTGTCGTAGTTATATCTTCTATGTTGCCCGAATCAGGTATATTTATTTAGTTTTGCAAAAATTGAAAACCATCAAATACAAAAGCATCAAAACAGAGTATGGGTAATTTGAGCTGATTGAACTGCAGAGCAAAACCACTGAAACTACTGAAAGATCCCAACATCTCACTATGGACCGTGCTCCGTACTATACACAAAGTCTAGAGACCCAATTAGCGTCTCAGCAGAAAAGATCCACTGCACACCGTCGGATAATAGATCATGGTGCACCATATGGACGTTGGTCCATTTATAAAAAATTAGGACATAGAAAACAACTCAGAGGTGAAATCCGCCCTGAGGCTTCCTATACGGTAGACCTATTACCGAGTGTTTCATACCCTGCAAAGGATAATATAGTGGATGCTCCAACGAAATTTGTTCATCTGAGTAGTAATAAAGCTAAACATGCAATTCATTGTATAAAATGGACACCAGAAGGTAGAAGATTATTAGTTGCGAGTCATAGTGGTGAGTTCACTCTGTGGAATGGGATGACTTTTAATTTCGAAACTATTATGCAAGCACATGATATTGCAGTTTTATGTTTAAATTATAGTCATAACGATGATTGGTTATTAAGTGGTGATCAAGATGGGGTATTAAAATTTTGGCAATCAAATTTCAATAACGTCAATATAATAAATGCTCACGATGATGCTATTCGTGATGTTGCCTTCGCTCCAGGTGATGGGAAATTCGTAACGGCAAGTGATGATTCGAGTTTAAAGATTTGGAATTTCAGTAATGGACAAGAAGAACGTGTATTGAAAGGACATAATTGGGATGTTAAATGTGCAGACTGGCATAGTTCTCTTGGACTCATTGTGAGTGGATCAAAGGATAACTTGATCAAATTGTGGGATCCAAGAACAGGGACTCCAGTTACAACATTACATGGTTTCAAACATACAATAACAAAGACAAAATTTCAACCTTTTAAAGACTCTTATCTGTTATCTTCTATATCTCGTGATCGTTCAATGAGAATATTTGATCTGAGAACAATGAAGGATTTATTCATATATAGATCAGAAGTTGATCTAAGTTCTTTAGCATGGAATCCTATACATCGGAATATGATAACCACTGGTGGTTATGATGGTTCCATGAATCATTATAACTTATCAGATACCACACCGGATTTATCACAATTGGAAACCATATCACCGTTCCATACAATCCCCTATGCACATGAAAAGGCTATTCATTCATTGGAATATCATCCATTAGGACATATTCTTACGTCCGCAGGTGCTGATAGATCTGCAAGATTTTGGTGTAGAGGAAGGCCAAATGATCCAAATGCCTTTAATGATCCTCCATATACAAACGATAAAGTTGGTGCATGGTATTTCGCTATAAATAATTCTGTAAATGCTGTGGTTCCTGCTAATGAAAATGTTGGAAATAGATCTCAGCAACACGGACAGTCCGATGGAGGAAGAGATGACTATAGATATAACTTGCCAGGTTTAGACGCTGGTAATGGTAACGGTGGTGGTGATTATGGGTATACTAGTCGTTCAGGACGTGGTGACAGAAACGGAGGTGGTGATCGAGGTTATAACTTACCAGGATTAGGATACTAAAATAGCTCTACTACGATATATAGTTAATGTAAAACGCCATTCTATGTTATCTCTATAAAAAAACCAAATAAATAAACCCTTATAAAACTGGGGATGAAGCACCAAAGAAAACTTTTTTTTCTCTATAATGTATGTAACTTTTGTTTTCAATGGTTTCCCCCAGCTTTATATATATATATATATATTGAAATTGGACACGAGAACTAATTCCCATAAACCAATTCCATATATTTTTTCCCAAATTCCTCATAATAATCATTCATAAACTTCATAATCAATTTTAATATCTCATCATCTTCGTTTTGCTCTGTACCATCAACTTGGATTGATTTTCCAACATCTTTGAACTGTACATACACACCATGGTTTAACTCCATCTCTTCCTTTGTGATTTCCTCGAATGCTTCACGATACTTGTGAGCTCTATCGATGAAATCGCTTAATGCCTTTTCAAACCCCATTGTACAATAATCTGGATTTGTTGTCTTTTTTCTAGCGTTATATTCCCAGCATTTTGAATCTTCACATTTAATCTCTAGAACCATTGTATTTATTTGAATATTTGAATTCAATTCTTTATACTGTTGCTTTTTAGAGTTTATACTGTTGAAGATATAATCACGACGATCTTTTGTCGAGTTTGTTGCATCTAGTATACCGATATCCAAATTATCACAAAACAATGAGTTTAACAAATGATCAAGAGATATTTGTGCATAGGTATCTCTTTGCTTTTTAGCCTGTGGATTGTTGAAATCGAAAAAATTTGCATTTTGTTTACCCAATGATAGTTTCCTTCTTATAAAACCTGCATTGAAAGTATCAATATGATAATATGGTTTTAAATAATTTATCAAATTATGAGTTATTGTAGATTTCCCCGATGCTGGTAAACCAACTAGTATTATACACCATTTTTGAGTTATAACTTCTTCATTTGTTGGAGTTGTAGTTGGACCAAATTCTCTCTTTGATGATGTGCCATCATCTTCAACATTTAAGGTTTCGGAAGATTTATTCCCGCCTTGACCAAAAGATATATGTAAGGCCTCAGTTAGTGAAGATAACGTTGGTGAGAGCACGGGTTTATATATTGAAGATGAAGATGATGATGGGATTAAGTTATGGGTTGATATTGTTGTCGCCACTGAGGACGAGCTTGAATTTCTTGAAAATGTGGATGATGTAGTGGATTCATTTGATTTCAACCTTTGTAGAGGTAATTTTTCATTTATGGGTAACGGTATTGACATTGTAATAGTATAATGGTTTTCAGTTTTTAGTTCCTTGGAACAAATGAGTGAACTTTTAGTATAATGGAAACAGGAATTATGTAACAAACAAGATCCATATAGAAATATAGAAATATATATATATATATATCAGAAAAAACGTTGGATACCTGATGATGTATATAAAATCTCGATACAACTAAAGGTATTCAACGGTACGCACCACAATTTTCCTTTTTGTCTCAACTGCACCACTTTTCGCACCAAAAAAAAAATTTTAAAAAAAAAAAAAAAAAATCTCGTGGTTTTTCTTTTTTTTGCCCTGTTACAAAGTTTCCCGCTTAAAAGTGTGGTGTGGGTTTTGTTTATTATTCCGTGGTTTGATGCCTTTTTAGTTATATAATATGATCGGATTCCTTGAATAGTATTGATGCAGCCAATCTAATCTTTAGGATTATGGCATACAATTGTTCAAAACTGTTTGTTTAGAATTTAGTAGAAGAATAGGGAGAATGAAACTTGAACTAGTTCAATATACATATATATATATATATATATATATACTCATAAACTTTGCTATCTATATAGGAACCCCATTCATAATCGCCACCCATACATGCAAACTCAACAAACAACAAAACCAAATCGGAATAATCAAACTCCCCATCATCCCCTCTTCCTCAAACACAAATCTTGTTTACAAAAACGTTGTCCATCATTACGTAATTTTCTTTCTCAAAACGCGGTCATTTAAAGTTTTCTCTTCTCTTCCGACTTCCGGATTCAGTAATTGTAATTTTATTATTAATAATACTTGAATAAAAAAAAAACGTTACGAAATGTTACAGCGGCTGATTATGTAAGTGCTTAGGTAACAAACATAGACCGAAAAAAAAACAGAATAAAGTTAAAGTTTACAAAGCCGCTGATTGGGACACTAACCGCCCAAGGATACAAAGTCCAGTTTCTTCACTAATTAATCCGAGTTGCCGATACAGTAAAAGATAACCATAGACCCTGGTTCATAATCATCATTAGCATTATCATAAACATAGTTGTACATAGTGGTAGGTATATATCACTCATGGCGCCATTATCTCTCCATCATCTCTTTGATAAATCTCTTGTAATCTTTAATCTCCCTTGCCTGTCTTTCTATCATTTGATCCTTATCAATTGACTGTTCTGCACCGTGCCTTTGCATTAAATTAATTAACTCATGTGGTGAATTGGTACATTTGACACGTTCGCCATATTGTATCAATAACATTTCACCAAGTTTGTGCCAATTCGTTAACTCTTGATGGTGCTCATCTTGTTTAGATTTGAAATTCATCTTATCATGTTCATAATCTTTTGTTAAATCTTCATATAGTTTATCCAAAAATTTATAATTCTTTTCCATGAATTTCAGCTTCAATTCACAGTTCTCTACTAACTCCATATTCCTCTTGGTCAACGCAACCAGAGAACTCTCATCGTTATAAGTTATATTGACATCTGTACCGCTAATTTTCTGTAATGTCTTTATACTCTTGATTAGTTGGTCTTGCACAATCTTATCATCACTTACACTACAGCCGCCATGTTCAGGTCTTCTTACCGCGTTAACATCAATCATTAGCGTTTCAATAGGTTTATCAGGGAAAAAGTGAATCCCATTTGATCCTGTTGAACCTGATATTGAATGTTGAGCATCAGTCTCTATACACGAATCGTCCTCTGTGTCCACCAATGATAAATCAAACGTCTTTTCCGTGATGGATATACAATCATCACGATTATTAACCATCTCCTTCTCCTTCTTCTTCTTCTTCAGCTTATCGCTTCACCCATTCATGCCCTTCTCTTTACAAGGCGGTTCATTGTTTGTTTACTGTTTTGTTTGATTATAGGTTTCTCATCGCATCCAAACACCAAGTTGATTTTTTTTCCTATAGGAAAATTTTGACAGTAATGATTAAAGGTGGTATGGGAATAAATGTTGATCAACCATTGTGTTTGTACCAAAATGAGTGAGGAAGTCAAGCCAGTGGACCAGGTGGACCAAGTAGATCAAGTGGATCAAGTGGATCAAGTGGACCAAGTGGACCAAGTGGATCAGGTTGAGGCAAAAAATGCAGAATCATCAGCTAATGATTCACCACTTTTAGCTACAGATTTCCAAGATCTAGATAACTTACCAAGTACAAAACCTGAATCAATGTCCAAATCACAATGGAAGAAACTGCAAAGGAAAAAAAAATTTCAAGAGTCCAAACAACAGTATATTCAAATCAGAAAGGAGAAAAAAAAGGAAAATAAAGCTGCAAGAAGACTAGAAATTCAAGCTTATAAAGATCGTAATGAAGAAATTCCAAAACATTTATTGAAAAAATCAAGAAAACCTCCAGTACAAACTTCTACCAACACCACTATAATAGTGGATTGCTCTTTTGATCATTTGATGAACGATAAAGAAAAAATCTCGCTAAGCTCTCAAATTACAAGATCTTATTCCGCAAATAGATACTCACCAAATACAGTTGACTTACAAATTTCTTCATTTGGCGGGTCACTGAAAAAAAGATTTGAAATTGATATGAAATCTTCAGCTTATCAAAACTGGACCCATATAAAATTTAATGAAGAACCTTTCCCCGTGGAGGATAAAGACCATACAATATATCTATCAGCAGATGCAGATGAAACTTTACAAGAATTAAACCCAAACTATACATACATCATTGGTGGGATCGTGGATAAAGGTCGTTATAAGTATCTTTGTAGAGATAAGGCTAAATCACTAGGGTTGAAATGCCAAAAATTACCAATTGATCAGTATATCAATCTTTTCGGAAGACAAGTCCTGACTACAACTCACGTTATAGAAATTATGTTGGAGTGGTTTAATACCGGTAAAGATTGGAAAGCTGCTTTTGAAAAAATCTTGCCAAGTAGGAAATTACTAGGTGAAAAAGAAGGCACCGAGGAGACTGAGGGAACTGAGGAAACTGATGATGTCGATGAAGCACCTGAAGTCGATGAAACCCTTGAAGATGAACAAGTTGAAGAAGTATAAAATGTGTATATATAATAGATATTAGTACTATGTGTCCCGTAACAAAACCCAACTTGTCGCGAATTTTTTTGTATTTTCAAATTTAACGCGTATTGAAGATTTGGTGTACCATTTGTATCATTTGATCTCTAAGCATAGGCGGTAGAAGAGAGTGTGTAGCATACCTTGCAGAAGTATATAATGTCAAATGCATTGAAGTTGGAACTGCCGTGGGTAGAGAAGTACCGCCCTTTGAAGTTGGATGATGTGACTGGTAACGAAGAAACAATATCAAGATTGAAACTGATCGCTAAAGATGGTAATATGCCACATCTAATCATATCAGGTTTACCAGGTATAGGTAAAACCACTTCGATACATTGTCTTGCACATGAACTGCTAGGAGATGCTTACTCGAATGCTGTGCTGGAATTGAATGCATCTGATGATCGTGGTATCGATGTTGTTAGAAATAAGATCAAGCAATTTGCTCAAAAGAAAGTCTCACTGCCACAGGGGAGACATAAGATAATCATATTGGATGAAGCCGATTCCATGACCCCGGGCGCTCAACAAGCATTGAGAAGAACTATGGAAATCTATTCAAATACTACGAGATTTGCATTTGCTTGTAATGTATCAAATAAAATCATTGAACCTTTACAATCCCGTTGTGCAATCTTACGTTACACCAAATTGAGCGACGAAGAAGTTTTGAAAAGATTATTGGATATCATCAAATTTGAAAAAATTGAATACTCAAATGATGGTCTTGAAGCTTTAATATTTACCGCAGAAGGTGATATGAGACAGGCTATAAATAACTTGCAAAGTACCGTGGCAGGGTTTGGATTCGTTAATGGTGAAAACGTCTTCAAGATCGTTGACTCGCCACATCCTCTCATAATCAAAAAAATGATCTTGGAAGTGGTACAGAACAAAGATATTGATAAAAGTTTATACTACTTGAATGGACTTTGGGATAAAGGTTATTCAGCAATCGATATAGCTTCAACCAGCTTCAAAGTCGTTAAGAATTTATACGAAATTGACGAAAGTGATAGATTAGAAATTATGAAAGAAATTGGTATAACTCATATGAGAGTCTTGGAAGGTGTTGGTTCTTATTTACAACTAAATGCTTTAATTGCTAGAATTGCAAGCTTAAAGTACTAAAGTCCCTCTTTCATCAATAAAACAATGTGCATCTGAGCTCTCTCTCTCTCTCCCCTCTGATCTCTATAATAACTGTAGACCGTACATACACCTCTATCTCATATTCCAAACATGATCCTGTTCTTTACTGGGTTATATACGTGTGTGCCCCATATCAATTCTCGACGTTTTGTATATCGGAATTTACTGTCAAAGTATCAACAATCAAACAAGCTCACTTTAAACGACAAGTGAGCGAGTAGTGACTAGTTGAGGGGCTAGAGATAGGAAAATGGCTTCATTGGATAGTGGGAGACGTATCTCGAGAAGGTCAATGTCAAAAGCACCACCGGCTGGTACGGAAGAATCGTTGAAAGATCCATTTCAAACACTGAAATCAATATTGGGCTCAAATGATTATGAGATTGGAGACAAGAACAGTTTTGATATGGTAGATCAACTGGATAGATATGACGGTTCATGCTTGGAGGAAATACGGTTTTTGTCAACTACAGACTCTGCAGATACAAATCATTCGGAGGAGTTGGATAAAATTTTACAATTTCAATCAACAGTGGAGCTGTTCAACAAGATTATAACTCCATTAAGTGATTATCTCTTGGATTTTAATAATAAATTGATTGAATTGTCCAAAGAATTAGAGAATTTGAAATCCAAATCAGTGAATTTATCGAAAAACTTATCAACTCGTCAAAGATTGGAGAATAAATATACTCCAATAGTTTCAGATTTGATTATACCACCAGATGTTATAAGATCAATTTATAACGGTGAATTGAACCAGTCATGGTGCGAGAATTTGCAGTTCTTACAAGAGAAGACTCAGATTTATGCAAATTACAAGGAGAAATATCCAGGCTTGAAATCATTAGAATCATTGACCAAAACTCTTGACTTATTATACATCAAAGCAATCGAGCGTATCAAAAACTTTATGGTTGCCAAGATCAAAGCTCTAAGAACAATCGGAACGCCATCGCAAGTGATCCAGGACCAACTAATTCGCTGTCGTGATATATATCCATTCATAAAGCAAAGGGAACCATCATTAGCATTAGAAATCAGACAAGCATATGTTTATACAATGAAATGGTACTATCAATCATACTTCCAAAGATATCTGCAATCGCTGCATAAATTAACACTGACACATGTTGACAAGGACTCGCTTATAGGAGGAACACAATCTTTATTCAAAAAAAGCTCCATCATTGATTACTCTCTAGGGAAAAGGGCTGATGTTATAAAGGCACAAGACCCAACTGTTATGCCCGCCCAGATCGCGGAGTTCAATCAGTTGAAGTTTCATATGGAAACAGGCTTTAGATCCTTTAACTTGGCTGTGATCGATAATGGTAGTGTTGAGTATTTATTCTTGATGGAGTTTTTCCAAATGGGTAATGACGTTAATGGAATTTTTGAACAAATTTTCTCAAATACCTTCCAGCTAGGTGTCTCTTATACAAAAGAACTTGTGTCATCGACTTACGATATTTTCGGTGTATTAATTTTGATTAGATTATCACAGAGTCTAATTTTTGAATTACAGAGAAGGCGTATCCCAGTGATTGAAGACTATCTAAACTTGCAATTGATCACTCTATGGCCTAAGTTTCAAAGTCTTGTTGATTTGAACTGTGAAAATATGAAGAGATCGAGCTCAAAAAGTTCAAGTATAACAGGCATAAAGTCTAATACATCGCACCCACTGACCTTACAATTTACAAATCTATTGACAGGGTTCCTCAAATTAACACCACCAGAACAACAGTCAACTCAGGAACCGCTATACCAGAGTGTACAAAGAATAAGGAATGATTATGAATCGACATTGACTAAAATGTCTAGAAATTTGAAGCAAAATGAGTTGTTCCTATACAATAACTATTCTTATGTATGGGGTATCCTAAGTGAATGTGAAGGTTCTTTAGCTGATAGTGAAACTGACCATTTCAAGCTTTTGGTAGAGGCGTATAAACCTAAATGATCATGATATATTATGTCCTTATTGTACACACTGTAGAGTATTCCATATCCCGTTATTGGTTCCTCTGTATTGTACCTTCTTCCATGTTGACTAAGCGATGGTGATGATCTGGGAAAAACTCGAATTGACCTGTCATAAAAACTATCAAAGCTGAAACCAACAAGAACAACTTGTTAGTGGATTGTACGGAATCTGAGTTGCCGCCTTACCAGCCATGTCATGTCATCACCAACGTCCTTGATTAAGTTGGAAGGGCTGTCTCTTTCTGATCGACCTGAAGATCAGGAGCCGCCACAGGATAACCAAGATCAAGAGATGGACTTTAGGCGACTAAATTTTTGCGATCATGAAATAAGAGTCACCCAATCTCAACTAGAGGCAATTACTAGTCCTGTTGACCCCAGCACTACGTTGCAAATCATTGCAGGACCTGGTTCTGGGAAAACTGCAACTTTGGTGTACAAAATTGCGTATATGGTGGGCACCTTGGGTATAAACCCATCAGACATATTGGTTCTTTCCATGACAAATAAAGCTGTTGATACTTTGAGAACCCAGGTAGAGGCTATCATGGGTAAATACGTCGCACGCTATATTGATATCACTACATTCCATGGATTTGCTCATCGAATTATGCTTGAAAATGATGAGGCTCAAGGCCAAGGCAATGGTATACAAATCATTGAAGAATCAGGTTGGAGAACTTTGATTGGACTGATCGATGGTAAGATGGGTAAACATGTACTAGCAAGATTGATCGATGCAGTCAAGACAAAAGGTATTGACGATCACGGTGTCCAGAAAACTATCAAGAAATATAGAATTAACACTGATTTGTTAAATGAAGTGCTTGATACTCTGAGAACGTCTAATATAATGGTTCACTCCGATGTGATGAGAGGTGCCAAGGAGCTTATAAAAGATGGTAAATTTGATCTTCGTTACAAAGTCGTGGTTGTGGATGAGTTTCAAGATGTTTATCCTGATATATATGAAATGATTGAATTAGTTGGTAAATCCCCACACCTTGTCACAGCTGGTGATCCAGATCAGTCGATTTATAGTTTTCTAGGTTCCAACTCAACTGTTAATGCGTCTTTACAAAGTTTGAAGCCATTGAAAACGGTTCACCTCCAAGAGACTTTCAGATCAACACCACAGATTATACACGCTTCCGATACTCTAATGGGCAAGGAAAACCCAGCCGTTGCCCTCAAAGAAATTGGAGGTATCAAACCAGTGGCTAATTTTTTCAATGATGAATTGGATCAATACGAGTGGGTCGTATCGGAAATAATTAGACTTTTACGTGAAGGTGAAGGTTTAATAGAACCAAATGATATTACAGTGATGGCACGTACAAATATCGAACTTTACCATTTCAAAAAAGTTTTGAATTTCCACGGTGTCTTAGATATCAAACTAAGCTCAAACCCCAGCTGGTTATCAGATAACCTGTTCCATTTGGTGGACTATCTCAGAATTTTGGCTTCACCTGAACAAGCTAAATTTCCAATCATTTGTACGTTGAGTTTATTGCCCCATGTTGGGAAAGTAGCTATCAGAAAATGCCGTGAAGGCTCTTTAAAAGAAGGTACTTCTATATGGGAATATTTGACAAGATTGAATCAAGAAGGAAAGCTGGCAAGGATAAATAAATATCTACCACCCTATGTTGAGCAGATAGAAAACGCAAGAGATACAATAAATTTCAACAACTCTGAGTCAATTTTCAAAACTTTGCTTAAACTAGGTCATAATTTGGGACTTGTGAAGCTTTTATCCAAAAATTTGACAACAAAAGCAGATAAAGAACAGTTGATCAATCAACTATATGAATTCTATGAAAATTTGAAACTTGCCAATCAAAATAAAAACCCAGGCAGTACTTTAACTCAACATTTTCTAAAAAACTACTTAGACGTGCTTCCCATTTCCAAAAGCAAAAATTCAGTGAAACTGAGTACTATACATTCTGCAAAAGGCCTTGAATTCCCCGTGGTGTTCTTACTAGGGTCTCCACTTCAAGAAACGTACCGCATGGAAGAGAAAAGGCTAACATACGTAGCAATGACAAGAGCGAGAAGTCTATTATATGTTAATACGTTGAACACTGGTCCATTGAGTGCAATTCACTTCAAAAATACTTATAGTGATGATGTGTTTTCGAGGACGAGGCCTGATATTAAAGGATCATTTATCAAAGGGTTTGCTAAAGAGTACAAACGATCATTACCAAACACTACAACAAGATCATTCCATACATCAATAAGACTTATCAAAAGGCTTTAATACATGCATTATTTCTATCAATTCTTACCGACTTTATTATTTTTGTTCTTATCCTTTTTTGGTGCTATAGTAGCTGTAGTTTTCAGTAATTTTATATTTGGTTTGACAAAGCTTATGTTCTCTAGCCACGGGATTTCGACATTTGGTACGTCATCCAATAGCTTTATGAAGGCATTTGGTAATACATCTGTTTTTTCTAACCCGATTATACCTGTTTTCTTACCAAGTGATTTTTCAATTTTTTCAATACTACCTTTGGGTAGCTGTACCAATTTGACCTTATTGTGTTCTGACGATGCGGTATAGCTTAGCACTGGGAACTGCGATGTTATCAAAGAAGGTTGGATATCAGCTTTACACACGATAACGTATGATATCTGCATTTTTTGAGGTTTCCCTTGAGCTTGTGATTCTAGTATCTGTACTGTACTGTTAAAACCCAGCGTTATATGATCTAGTATTTCTGGTTTGTCAGGAGTGAAGTTGCTCGTTTTTGATGATTTCTTCAACGATTCATATTTCCCAATCTCTTCCAGGATGTGCAAAAGGAAATCTAATAGCTGTGATTGTATTGATGGATCTATTCTTGGAAATTGAGTTTGTGTGTATGGATTGTCTAGTAATGGCTTGAACACTTGTTTTTTCTTCTTCTCAACTGCTTTAATAGAATTCATATTGTTTTATTCAAAATGATTTAACCACCTATCAGGTCACTTATCAAGCCACTTCCAGTCTGGGGCTTATAAACTGATCTGTACAAATCCAAGCTCATCGTTCCTCATCTGCTTATACAATTTTTTTAGTCATCATAGTACCGGATATATTTAGTCAATTCCGACCGGTAGTATAGACAAGACACTTTGGAGCACTTTACTACAAGACAAAAGTATTGGATATGGAAACTATTGTATATCAGCTAAATTAAACTTATATCATAGTTTGACTTTTGATTATTACTATTAATACTGTTCTGGCGATTCATGCTATTGTGTCTAACAGGCTGGATTGGTTGTGAAGAAAAACCAGGTGGTAAGTTTAATGAAGAGCCGCCATTTATATTGGTTGCCAACGAAGGTGTGGTAAAGCCAGGTGATGACTTATTCGAAGGTTGTAAGACGCCAAATCCTCCGATTTTGTTTTGTTCCACCGACCAGTCGATAGACGATTTTTGTTCTGACTTTAATGAAGTGGTCTGTGGAGGTGGTGATGTTGGTTGCAGCGTTGGTGTAACATTTCTTGTTGAAGGTGCTGAAACAAATTCATCGAAATCTTCATTATAGTCTTGGCTCAACGATGGTGTGGCTCTCAAGTTTTGCACGGCTTTTGGGACACTTTGTGAATTTGATCCGAAATTTAAATTTGCCTTAGCGTTCGGTTTGTTTGGTCTAAGTGATAATGGCTCGATTTTCTGCTTTGGTTTAATGGCCGGCGTTGAGCTGTTTACTATTGGTGTGGCAGTGGACATTGCTTGCTGATATGAAGCTGCAGATAATGGTTGGTCTCGAAGACCCGTCTGTGTAGGCTCTTTAGTTGGTTCTTCCTTCCCGTACAGCAAATGTCTAAATTTTTCGGTATCATCTTCATCTGCAGGTGGTTTACTTCCTTCCAGCGTTTTCAGTTTTTCCATATGCTTAGTTTGAATGCTTTTGGTTATATCGTTAATGACGTTAATGTAATCTTGATATGATTTTGGATTTAGAGTAGATGATATGGATAATAACCATAATGGTGGTATAATATGTTCCACGACTTGTTCTTCATCTAGAATGTTGGCAGAAGTTTTATATACGTTTAATACGGCTTCAAGAATTTTCACTTCTCTTGTCTTCATAGATCTTAGCAAAGGTAATAAAGTTTCGTTGACAGTGAATTTATCAATACCTTTTTTCTCAATCAATAAGACAAAGGAGTCAATTGTTTTCACTTTCACTGTTAATGATGTAGTCTTGGAAAAAATTCCACAAATCTTGGGGAAAATATTATTTTTAATCGTTGGGAAATCAATAGACTCCAAAATTATATCGGTTCTTTCTAATGCCTTTGTCTGTATCTGGAAATTACTTTTCAAATCCAAAACTTTATCAGTGAGTCTCAACAGCAATTTTTTGAATTCCTCGTTCTTCACTTTTTGTTGTAGTATACTCAAGTTTTCAAGCATGACTATCTGAGCCTCTGGGAGTGACAAGAGTTTATCATCGTATAAGGTTAGATACACTTTATCATGGAACGTTAATTGTGATAATGTGTTACCAATGAGTAATATTATTGACAATGTTATTTGAACTAGAGGAAGAATTTTCTTACTTAATAAATCTAATAGTATTGGCAACATTTTTTTCTGCAAGATTGATGTTGGAAATAAAGGCAATAAGTTGACTAAAGATTTCAAGAAAATGGCTTTTTCATCATCTGATTTTGTTGGGAATTCATCTAGAAAGATCATTGTCTTCACTAATGGATTATTAAAATAATTACTTTCAATGAATTCCTTAATACTCAATCTTTGATCTGGATATCTTGTCAATAATTGAGGTAATACTTGAAATAGAGTCTCTGGGACGTTTTTGAACACCGTTTTAGGATTATTTTGTCTAAGTCTATTTTCAAGTTTTTCGTAATCTTCTTTGTAGTAAGTAGTTGAATTATCACAGCTAACAACTGATTTTTCACCCTTGTTGTATAGGTAATAGATGAAACAACCCAAAGAGTAAATATCACTTGATGGATGAATCTTGTTATCAAAGACAACTTCTGGCGCTGTATAGTTTAGATTGATATTAACAAAACTTGGCATTCTTGGGTCATATTGAGGGATAAAGAACTCTTCTGATTCAACTGGCTGGATATGACCAAATCCACTCAGTTTCCAATCCGAGTTTTCATTGATGAATATTGCACTTGGTTGAATTGAAAGATGAATATATTTTGCAGTGGAATGTAAAAATTCCATAGCGTTTGATATCTGTAACAACCCCTTTTGAATACTGACATCATCCAAGTCTGATGGTACTGTATTCAAACAATGCGTTACATATTCAGTTGCGAATATGAAATTGGCCTTATGATCTTCTAAAGGTTCAATCAATGTCAAAATATTTGGATGTCTAAATTTGGCAAGATTTGATACTTGATTTCTCAACACTTCATAAGCTTCCGACACAATTTGCTTATCACCTTTCTTGATAATGTTATTCTTCACTAGCAGCGATTCAAATTTTTTCTTATCAAAGATGAACACTGAAGCTTGTCTATCGGATGATTTCTGTCTAGCTGGATATACCGCCCAAAGATCAGAATGGAAAGAGGGATTCGATGCTATCGAATAATTTCCCTGAATCCCGGATTTCCCTATGAATATTGATCGTTAGTAACCTATACTGTTCACTTCCTCCTTCACACAAACTCACACTTGAACATATCTTCTCTCTCTCTCTATCTCACCAATTGATAGCGCCTCTCTATTGTTGATCTACAAACTTCGTAAAAAGTAAACAATTTTTTTTTTTTAATTTTCCCACTGAAAAAACGTAAATACCCATCACTGCTTATGTAAGAGTAGGCCCCAGTATTATGTAATGACAATAGTATACTGATAAGCCATATTCTTTATTGCGTCTTGTGAGATGAAGTGTGTTGTAGGTCTTGATACAGGCTATTTTAAGAGTCTCTTACTAGTATTGTCTGTACTCTTTGGTATCCATTGGTATTCACTAAAGCTATTTGCTTGTTTCTATTGAGATCATTAGAATACCTGAATAATGCTCCAAAATGACTTACAAATTCATCTCTAGCGAAGTTAAACCTCACTTGACTTAAACACAATCCATCTATCCTACACTTAGTCTCTCTAATTCGATAATGACCACAGCAAACTACCAAACTCCGGTTTCGAGTTATTTATTTGCAATTCCCCAATCAGAACTGTTATTTATGTGTCATTATTTAACCGTAATTTCTGTCATTTGATAAGAGAAGGGATGATCATCTCAACAAAGGGGAAAGTTTATTTAAAGGATGATTTGAGCTTGTTTCTGTTACTTTATAGTGAATGTTGATAGGCAAGTGGCTATTTAAAAAGAAGTACAATCATGACATATGTAGAAAATGAAAGTGTGGCAGCTTATAGCTTGAAAGGCACTGACTCGGATCAAATGGTATCAACTATGGGCAATAAGGGACGTGAAGACCAAAAAGAAGTTACAAATTCTTTTGAATTTGAAAATGTCCTTCCAGTTAATAAAAAGAGAAAACAGATACTTGTGTCAGACGATGAAAGTGAAATTGAATGTGAAAGCGAAGAATACAGCGATGATGAAGCGCCTGAAGAGTCACCAATCGAAAAAGGTGATAACTTCAGGGGATATTCACCAGTCCCAGTGTACTCCTATGGTAAGAAATCAAAAGAAGTTTCTTCAGAACCTTCTACTATTATTCGTGTTCCGATCTCAATCGACATTTGTGATGATTCAGATTTGTATACAAGTACGTTGAGAAAACATGTTGCAACTGCTAACGACTTGAGTGAGAAAACACAACGAGTTAAAGTACAAAAGAATGAAACTGATATTAGTGGTGAGCACCCACTTTGCTTTGCGAAGGAAAAAGATGCGCAGTGTTGTGACAGAGTTCTGGACTCAGATGATGATGATGATGGTATAAGAGAAGGTATTGAGGATTATGAGGAATCCATCAATGAAGATGGCGATATTGACAATTTGACTATATTACATGATCATATGGTGACGGGGGAGAAAACTCAAGTTCCTAACCAAGCCCCACAGGACAAGAAGGAGCTCCAAGATGTCATTGACTCCAAGAGAGAACGTTGGAATTTTGCCGCCTCTCAATTGAGAGATAGTGAACTATCAAAGAAGCGTCCAAGATCACTTTTCTGTGAACAACCGTATAACGTTGTTCTAAACCGAGCTCTAGGTATCACTCCTGGTTCAAGACCAACTTTTCAAAACTATTTTGGGCAAGAGGCTTTTGAAAAAGCAAATAAGTCTACAAAGGATGTCAATAGCATCAAACCACTGACAGAGACAACAGCTACAGAGAGTAACAAAGACGAAATGCCATTACGGAAAAGGCAAAAGGTTCAAAGTGCTCCAGAAACTCAAAGAGTCACAGAGGTTCGTATCATTAAACATGTCAGTGAGGCTGATAACACGAGCCATACACCAGGATCCATCAAACGAGATCTAATTAATGGTGCTATCGGTGTTGCCATTGGTGGTATAGCAACTTTTTTTGGATTGGCGTTTTCTAGTACTGATTAGGTGATGTTTGACACCTATTGTTTTCCGTAATGATTTGATTCTTTATACCACTGGATGGTTCGGGTTGGGGTTTTGGGTTTGTTTTTTTAAGTAAGGTTATTCCAGTTTTAAATTTTTGCACAAAATGCTTGAAATATATTGGACATTGGACCTTGTGTCTTGTTGTAAGAAACCCTTATTTCTGTAGGTTATGTTTACGGATATCAGAGCGACCTCTTTGACATGTCTGAATTCTACTACTTTAAAAAAAATAGTTAAAACATTCAATTTAAACACTAATTGCAATGCACTGGTCAAACGAGTTTGGGTTTGCCAAATTGTTCTATGGTAATTGAAAAGACCAGGCAGAGAACGAGTTGACTGATACGATTTTGTATTATACCTAATGCAGGCATTTGATGCATCTACATATATCCGCAAGCAAACGAAAATCAGATACATAATTCCTCATGTGCCAAACCTTTAAACTACTCTAAACATTAAGCGTAGGAACACTTATATATTATATTAATTCAAAGAAGAAATAGTTTTTGTATTAGTTGAGTTTTTCAATATTGTGGAAATACAAAGCTCATCTTATAATTTATAACTTATATTTTAAAGATCCGCTAATTTCTATTCTTCTTTCTGTTGCAAATAAAATAACTTTATTCAAGTATTTAGCCCTAGGACAAAGTAGACGATATTTAAAGCTTATACACAGACTACTTTTCAATTTTAATATCTTGTAATTAATCAATATTAATCAATAATCATCCTATAGTTGATGATTTTCCACGGCCCGAGGTTCGACTGTCTCTGTATTTCAAAATTTCCCCAGGAAATCACAAACATACGAAGATCGACAATCCACATATACAACCTCTACAAATCAGAACCCTTGAATCTTTGAGTTTTGGCGATATTTGAGGCGAAATGTCCTTTCAAGAAGAAACTATTTTGTCTCAATAGGGCCATGCTTAACGAAACTCAGGAGCATTATTGAACTTCAAAGTCATTTGTTTAATGTTACTTGAATTCTAAATGAAGATCCTGGCAAGACTTTATGCAGGTAGCGTTATATGCCAGGATCCCGAGGAACCCAGAAATGAGGAGTATCCAAGACTGTAAAGAGGATCATATTAACCTCTTGAAGATCTGGCAATGCTTATAGTCTATTTTAGCTTAGAGAGTTTATGATTGTCAGGTTTTAATTCTTTCACGAATCCTCGAATATTTCACATTTGATGCCATCAAACAATACCAGAAGATAGCAAATTTGGTACCTTAATGTTTCTGTTTAGACGCTTGAAGAGCTTGGAAGCTCTACAGGCAACACCGTCAAGTTAGCATTTCAGTTAGAGGTCACAGATTTGTCTCTCTTCAATTTTCGGGAGAACAGTTCTTGAAGCAACTTGTGAAGTTTATCCATAAGATATTAGGGGTGATCAACCAAAGTACGAGGGCATCGCACATCTTGGGCTTTTCACTAGCACGCATTTGGAAGAGTTACAAACCGATTTAGGGAGGTATAAATACAAGCCTTCATGGTCTGAATTGAAGTTGCAAAATGGCACAAGTAACATCAGTTTCTATCATCACTCACTATTTCCAAATGTTGTTCTCCAAACTCTATGCCGTTGGAGTGGCCTCGTTTGCGTTTGCAGCTCAACTGATTGAAAATCCAATCGAACTAAACAGTACAAACCATGTCCAGCTAGCTTCGTACAATTACACGTCGGGCGTTTTCAATGCTGAATTTTTTGTTCACAATGATGGTTATGATAAAACGGTTTTCCTTTACTACACAAATAAAGATCAACAATCAACTCCTTTGACGGCCCTAGCGGCTGACCATGCAAAAGAGTTGGAGGACAACTGGGAGTTATGGACCACGTCATCCAAAATATATCAAGAAGAAGGCCTTGATACTTTATTGAATGTTACTTTCAATGCAATCAGCACCGGTGAAACGTTCTCACAAGAGTTAAACATCAAAGTTGAACAATCAGGTCTTCAGGACGATACGGAGGATACAGCGGTTCCAAAAATCAAGCCTTCGGGCCTTTCAGAAGATATTGATGAATGGTTGAATGCGGATTCGGCTGATTCACAAATTTATAAATCAAAAGCTAGGGTCTTGGATAACATTGGCGTTGAAGGTTCTGTCCCAGGTCTTGTTATTGCATCGCCATCTCGCGGTGAAAGCCCTGAGTACCCTGATTATTTCTATCACTGGATTAGAGATGCTGGACTAACATATGATGCCCTATTCAAACTCTACCAGGCACTACCAAATCGAGAATCAACAGCAGCTAGAGAGTTGGAGGACTATTTTTTGGAGTTTATCGCAGCATCTATAAGTGAACAAAATGACAAGACTGCGATTGCTGGTCTCGGCGAGCCTAAATTTTACGTTGGTAACAACTCTGGGTATCAAGGCAGTTGGGGTAGACCACAAAACGATGGTCCAGCGATTAGGGCTTTTGCAATAATTGAATTCGTTAAAGATTATATCAAAAAAGGCGGTGACAGAAACTATATTATTGATCTGGCATGGGAACAACCAATCAAAGTAGACCTTGACTTTATTGCTTCCAACTGGACTTATTCCAACTTTGATCTTTGGGAAGAAGTTGATTCTGATCATTTTTTCACTAAATTTGTTCAAAGAAGAGCATTAATTGAAGGTGCTGAGTTTGCATCTGAATACTTGAAAGATGTTTCAACCTACAAAGTGTTAAGCGAAGCTGCTAACGCTTTAAATCAAACATTACAAAATTTCATATATCCAGTTAGGAACCTAATTTTGAATAGTTATGGTCCTCCTCAGCGTGGTAAGTCCTCATACAAGGACGTTTCAGTCATTTTAGCTGTAAATCATGCTTATTTAAACGATGGGGTGTTCGCTCCAACTGACGATTGGGTTATAAGAACAGCGTATGAAGTTGCAACTTCATTCATAGAGGTTTACGGTTTGTCGAATACAACACATGACGATGATAATAGACCCTTAGCTCCACCAACAGGTAGATATCCAGAAGACGTTTATAATGGTACGGGATCTTCGTTGGCCAATCCATGGTTTTTATCCAATAATGCCTTTGCAGAGTATTTCTTTACCATATCTAAAGACTTCAAAGATGCTGGTTCCATTGAAATCTCTGAATTGACATTACCATTTTGGAACTATTACGCTGGTATCACAGAAGTAGGTACTATTGATTCAAACTCTGAGCAGTTTGAAGAAATTATTCAATCATTACTAGGCTGGGGTGATGCGTTCTTAAGAGTTGTCAAGTTTTACGCTGGTGAAGATGGTCATTTGAGTGAACAGTTTGATAAGGATACTGGTATCCTGAGAGGTGCCAGAGACTTGACATGGTCTTATGCCTCTTTGATTACTGCGTCGATTGCTAGGGCTGAAGCCAAAGGCGACGATAAATTTACATCGTCGTTGGCTTCATTGGAAGGGGATGCTCATTGATGGAAACGTCCCAAACTCTTCATTTTCTTTTTCAATTTCCGCTTGTTTTCACAAACGTTTCTTCTGTTCTTACTTTGTAACTTTATTACAAACCTTTTTACTAAAGTTATGCTATGCAAATTTACATGTATTCTCGTGATAGAAAGTAGTTTGGTGTATATACAAAATGACGAAAATGAACCAAAACCTAACGTTTGACCCAAGTTGGACTCTTTCTAGCTTTTCTTTTACCTGGTTTCTTTCTTTCTTTTCTTCTATTATCTCTAGACATACAACCAGCTTTGTATAATCTTGGTTTGAGTAGTGGATTGTGAATAACTAAACCTTTTGCAATGGCGTTCGCAATTGCACCTGCTTTACCAGTGAACCCACCACCTTCAACGGTAATGAAAATGTTATAATCACCTTCGCTTTCAACAACCTTTAATGGATATAGTATTTCTTCACGCTCAGCCAATCTTCTAAATTCTTTGTTTAGTGGTCTACCATTGACTAAGACTTGGCCTTCTCCTCTAGCCATATAAACCAAAGCACTTGCACTTTTTCTACCTCCTACTGTTCTGGATCTACCAAATTCGTCAAGTTCTTTAACAATTTTCACATCTTCTTTTGTACTTTGAGAACGGGAAAATTTGTTCAAATGTGCGTCCACTTCTTCAGGCATTAATTGTGAATCAATTCTGTATAGCTTGGATAAAGTACTGGTCAAATCTCTGTGATCACCAGGTCTTAATCTTTGATCATTGGCTAAACCTTGGTATTGTTCATAAGTTAACCATTTATTCATTTTAGTATCATCTCTAGGTAGCGTAATGTATTTACGTAATAAATCATTAAGTTCTCTCATAATTTTTTCATGTGTAGGACTTTCATCAAAATATGTGTTATCAACTGGAATGATTCTTTTCTGTTCAAGTTGTGGAACATAGTTTTGTATAACTGATCCTTGATTACGATTTCTTATTGTGGATTGAAATCTGAGCCCTTGCATAACAGGTCTACTACACAGACCCAGTCTGCGCATACCCGACGTTATACTAAGCATTCTCGTCAAATATAGTAGTAGAGAACCTTAACCAATCCAAACAACTTATACAAACAACTCGTCGTTGATGCTTAAAGCTTTTTTGCCCAGTTGACATTTTTTTCATCAACAGAATTACATAATTACGAAAAATAAGTGTAGACTTCCCAATTGGGAAATAACTAAAAAGAGGTGTTGTAGTTTGCGACATATATTATCTATTACTCCTTCTATTTGTAGTTGCCTGTATGAGCTCATCGTCGTCCATATCAAAATCTGCTTCATCGTTGTCATTAGCATCGTTATCATATTGTGGAGGCTGTTGTTTAGACGCTTTATCAGCATTTAGTTCCGCAAGGTGCTCTTTCAAAAGGCCCGTTAAATCTTCGTTTCTCCTCGTCACCATGAACATATCTTCGGGCGTTATTGTTTTCCTCTTTGCATGTCTAAATTCCAATTAGTATTGGGTTGTTCACTGTATTTGATCAGATGATATACTCACCTTGCAAATGATTCTAAATCCTCACCAAGCGATAGAGCCTGGTTATATACCAATTCCACCAACGAGGCAACGAATCTTGTAGTTGCACTTATCTTCTCTTCTCCCTCGATCAGTTGCGATTCTTCTTCAACGATCTTTGCAATGGCAAGCCAAAGTCTAGCTTTCAATTGCTTTACGCGTTAATACTAAATCGTATAAACTGTCTAAGTCACCAAAAATTCACTTACACTGGCCACTTCTTTTTCCTGCTGTGTCAGATTCTTCATAACGAAAGTCTCCTTTTATTCAAAGACTACCAAACCTCCTTCCAAACTGGTCACAGTAACCAGCTAATCAACTTGATTCTATTGTTTTTAGTGTCATTGTTACACGTTAAATTCTCAGCCCGCGAATTTGTTTTCGTTGTGAGATCGACGCACTCGAGAAAAACCCCAAACTATGGTGGAAGCGAGAGTAAACCTGAACAATACAGAGACAGTGTCGTCCATTTTTTGTTATAGGACTGGTATTGTAGAAGTTAAGGAGTGTGTTGCAAGGCTGCTGAATATAGGTATTGGTTCATTGAGCAGTGAAAAGGCAAATACTGAAGGCGGCACAACAAAGATCACAGCCCAAGGGAGAAACAGGACAATGAGTAGACTCCATTCTAAAAGTCTCAGTTATGTACTAGGGGTCAATGAGAATGATAAGTCGCATGTCTTACCGATAAATACAATAAGATCGAATGATACGCACTTGTTCACAGGTGGCAGAGATGGTGTTGTGGCAAGTTATGATGCCAATACAGATAACATTAGTCATGGGCAAATCCATATGGATTGGGTGAATGATATTCAACTGTTTAATGAGAACTCTCTTGTGAGTTGTTCTTCTGATTTGAGTGTCAAGATATGGAACTATGAACAAAACAAATTTGATCTGTTGGGGCATCATCAAGACTATGTAAAATCGCTTGCCATTACATCCCAAGGTTCGGTAATAAGTGGTGGTCTTGATAGATTCATAAACATATGGGATGTTAATAAAAGACAAAAAATTGGCGCTTATGAAAACGATTTGGATAATGATAAGGGATCCATATACGCTATATCATCAAATAAATCTACCGGTCTTGTCGCGTTTGGTGACAATGCCGCTAACATCCAATTATTTGACCCTAACACTGCAAAACCTATTGTTACACTAAACGGACATACCGATACTATCAAGACACTGATTGTTGAGCAAAATTATCTATTATCAGGTTCTTCTGATAAAAAAGTTAACCTATGGGATTTGAGAACAAATAAAATATTGAAAAGTTATAACTATGACGAATCGATATGGACGTTATACTCGGATGATTTGAGTTTCAATGAATTTTATGCAGGTGATTCCAAGGGGAGAATATATCATACGGATCAAGATGTTTCGAAAGCCATAGGACACGGGGGTAAAGGTGTGTTGGCAATAAACAAGTTTCAAGGTGAAATATGGTCTTCATCAATGGAGAATTCAAATTTGACAAACTGGTCAAATCCTGAAAAGACAATTGTTGGTGATTTTGGAATGATTAGAGCTCATTTGCTAAACAATAGACGTTACGTTGTTACATTGAATACGTGTGATAGAGTCAAACTTTGGGATATCGTTAAAGGTGTTGAGTTGGAAAGTTTTGGTGATGATGTTGAGTTTGAAGATGTTATTCATAAAAATCAAACTAACGAAATCTTACCAACGTGGTGTCGAGTTATAGTGAAAGCTGGAAGATTGTTTATTGTGCTTAGTGAGTCAAGCTATCTCAACACGGAGATCTATGGTGATGACTTAGATGAATATGGACTGAAACTAGATCCAGAGACTAGATTTAGTATTGGGAAAATTGTCATTCAATCAATTTTGGCAAAATTTATGCAATATGAGATTGCTAAAGATCAAGAAATACGAGAAAATAGAGTCAAAGAGTTAAAAGGCGTTTCCAAACTAAACATACTTTCAAGGTTATCTTCACATGATAATTCTCCATCACAGTCATTACCACAATCTGCAGCACAAACACCAATTGACGAAAATAAAACATTTTTCAGCGATAATTTAACAAAATCATTAAGCTCATTACCACCATCATCTGCACCTGCTGTATTGCAAGAAGGTGATACCTCATCTACAAACCAAGCATCAAATAATAAACAGAAGAAGGACGATAATGGAACGTCAACACCTTCAAGTTTTAGAAAATTAAGATTGTTTGGTAAGAAACCCAAACAACAGATCCCAATCACTGAAGAAGCACCAGCAGAGGACAATCAACAACAACAACAGCAGCCTCCACAGTCAGCACCAAACCCACCAACATCAGATTCACAACAGGTAACGAACCCTCAAACATGGCAACCTCATGGTGATAACCATTCGAACAAATCACAACCAAACTCAGAACCTGGCTCAAAAGATGCGAGTAGAAAATCTTCAAATGTTGAAGTTGATGATACTTTCCAATCTGTCCTTTCCGAGATCAAAAACGTTTATGATTCCATACATCATCTTCATCAATTAAATAATACCCAACTAACCCCATTATCCAAGTATGAAGCACCTATAATTGAACTGCCACATGATTTATTAATAATTATAAATGAACGGGTTGGTGGTTCAAGTAATGAAATAGACCTTTATAGCGAATTTTTAAGTGACTTAAATTTTCAAATCTTGGAACAGTGTTTACCTAAATGGATTGGTAACTTATTGCTTAAAAACAAATATAATGTTAAAGAATTCCCAAAAGTTGGTTTCACAATAGCAAGAGATCCAAATGTTTCAGATGTTCCAAATATAACCAATGGCAATTGCAGACTCAATGCATACAACATGCTACGTGTGAGAAGAATATTAACATATATCACTGATAGAATGGATTCCAAGACTCCAGAGATGCAAAATCATCTAAAAGCTGAAGAATGGCTAGAAGTTCTTTGTAATGGTGAAGTATTACCTGAGACTATGACCTTAGCCACTTTGAAAGCTACGAGATGGAAGGCAAGTGGCGATATACAAATCACTTATAGACGCAAGAGCGAAATAAAGCTATCATGAACACGGGGAGAAATGAATTTCTATATATAAATTTATTAATATATAGTTTATATTATATGTGTAATTCTGAGAATGGCTCCAGCGTAAATCTCAGCCTTAAGTAAATTTGTCTTTTAAGAATTTTCGCGAATTTTCAAAATGAATTTTTTTCTGACATTGATAGAAAAATTTAGTATAGACAAATGTAACAAAGCAGTGTGAAATATAATTTCTGATACAAAGACTTTATTGAATTTGTTTCCCCCATTTTAATCCCTCACTAGATTCATTCCCCCCTATTTGGTTTGTCTTTGTTTTTCTTTGGCTTCGAGACAACTTTGTGGACCTTGACCTGCCCTCCTCTCATCTTTGCATAATCATCAAACAATAATAATATAAATATGGATCAAGAAAATGATAGAATAGTTTCCCGTTTATGGAGAGCTTTCAGAACTGTTAAAGAGATGGCCAATGACCGTGGCTATTTCATTTCCCCAGAAGAGTTGACCATGAGTCTTGAAGAATTTAGATCCAAGAACTGTGATGCTATGGGACGTCCTCAAAGAAAATTGATGTCATTTCAAGCAAATCCAACATCAGAATCATTAGCAAAATTTCCAAATATGGGATCGCTCTGGGTTGAGTTCTGTGATGAAGCAAGTGTTGGTATTAAGACCATGAAGAATTTTGTTATCCATATCAGTGAAAAAAATTTTGGAGTTGGTATATTCATCTATCAAAATGGTATTACATCAAGTGCAAATAAATTAATTCCAACAGTAGCACCAGCTGTTATCGAAACTTTCCAAGAAAATGATTTGATTGTCAACATAACACATCATGAGTTGGTTCCAAAGCATATTGTTTTATCAGATGACGAAAAAAAGGAATTGTTGGCAAGATATAGATTGAAAGAATCTCAATTACCACGTATCCAAAGAGAAGATCCAGTTGCACGTTATTTAGGTTTGAGAAGAGGCCAAGTTGTTAAGATTATAAGAAGAAGTGAGACTAGTGGTCGTTATGCAAGTTATAGAATATGTTTATGATTAATGTCATAACATTAATATTGGTAGTGATATTTATGTATTATAGAAGTTTGAATCAAAATATTGAATTTTATTATTGAGGGATTGTAGTTTAGTTATGTTTACCTTGATCGAATGGCTGTTGAAATAAATTGGGATGCTAATCTTCAAGACCAAATGTAGTCTTAACAGTTGATATTGAGTTTCTTTTAATCTCCAGGCAATGAGCAGATATAGCTTCTCACATTGAATTTAGAGAAGTATAAAATCCAAGATAGTCGAGTTAATTTGGTGGAGAAAGGCTTCGTGTATAAGTTTAGTCTCCAATACAGTATGTAAATCTTTTAATTTGTATATACAATGCGTTGTTTCCATAAATTGACAGGCAACCAAATATCAATATAACCGCTAAATAGTGTTAGATTGTACTGAATTTTTTATTCTTCACCACATATGAGTAACTATACACTAATGAAGGAAAACGAGTGAGTTGGCTTTTTATCTTCACACGCTTTCGCCCAGTTTTTATTGCTCGAGTGATTCGATGAAAAGAGTATAGGTTCACTACACTTTCGTTTGGGTATAAGTAACTCTTCAAAGTTTCCCTCTCCCACTTTTGATTTGAAAAGAGATGAAGTGTTAAAGTCAATGTGACGGTATCAACTCACTATTGTTGGATCCTTTTTATCTTGTAGGTGAAATACCTGAGCATAGCATCTACCTGAGTTGGCTTCACTTTTACTCATCTCAATACACTAAATTTCCATCTAGAGCAAGTATGTGCCACAGTTACCAGCGGTTCAGCTGCAAAAGCACCTTATCCATCACGTAACAGATACAGCTACTTTTCCCTTTCCCAAGTTATTGTTGTGTTTTTCTAATTTGTAAGTTTATATTGAAATTAACGGAATACCGCTACCAGAGCTTATTATTCTCCCGGATTTGCCCAGAAATGGATTACCAACTAATTAAAAGAAAACTGTATCATTTGTAATTGAATTCAAAATGCTCACCACAGTGAAGTCTACTTTGGTAATGACTGATTATTAATTGTTGATGTGAAAGATTGAGCTCATAAAGTATAAATTACATTATTGTTCTCGTTGTTCTCCATAGCATAATTGTTTGTACTACTTGAAGTTAGTAAGCACAATGACAGGACCAGAAATTGATTGTAGAATCAAACCAATCTCCCTCAAGGACTCAAACTTATTCAAACCAATCAAGTTGGGAGATATCACATTATCACACAGAGTTGTGTTAGCACCATTAACCAGGTTAAGAGCTGAACCTAAAACATTCATCCCAAATGTTGATTTATCCTCAGAGTACTATGACCAGAGATCTAAACGTCCAGGAAGTTTGATTATCACCGAGGGGACTCTGTATTCAGAAACATCTGGTGGGTTTTATGAAGGTCAACCAGGAATATGGAATGAAGAACAAGTGGAAGCATGGTCAAAGATATTCCAAAAAGTTAAAAACAATGGTAGTTTTGTTGCAGTACAATTGTTCCATCTGGGGAGACAAGCTATCCCTGAACAAATTGCCCAAATGGGACTTGTCTATAGAGCACCAACATCAGGAATTTATATTGAAGATGGGTCGTATCCTTTCAAAGAGAAAGCTAAGGAATTCAATACGCCCCTGATAGGATTCACCACGGAAGAGGTTGAACAAGAAGTTAAAGATTTTGTTAAAGCTGGTATTAATTGTATTAAAGCCGGTGCTGATGCTGTTCAAGTGCATGCAGCTAATGGATATCTCTTGAATCAGTTTTTGGACCCTGAAACTAATAGACGTGATGATAAGTATGGTGGCTCACTAGAAAACAGATCAAGGTTTGTTTTGGAAATTGTGGATGCACTATCTGATGCTATTGGAGCTGAAAAGATCTCAGTTCGATTATCTCCATGGTCACAATATGGTGGATTGAAAGGTATCCAAAACGATCCAACTTTGCTAGCCCAATATGCACATCTTGTTGGTGAACTAGAAAAGAGAAGATTGAAAGGCCAATGCTTACAATTTATTGATCTTGTTGAACCAAGGGTTGATGGTAGTTCTAATACGGAAAAGAATGAAATTTCAAAAAGGGGATCCAACAGGTTTATTTATGATATTTGGAATGGTCCAATTGTGAGAGCTGGTAACTATGTTTCTGACTCACAAGACTTGAAAAGAGACGTCGATAGCAATGATCGAACACTGATTTCAGTTGGAAGATATTTCATTTCAAATCCTGATTTACCTGATCGTTTGGAAAAGGGGTATCCATTGAATAAATACAATAGATCCACTTTCTATACAAACGGTGGTGATGGTTATGTTGATTATCCAACTTATGGAAACTAAGTATTTCCACATCTTTAATTCTATTTTTACACATGGTATTCGATTGTAGAATTAGTTCCCTATCTTTCCCATTGGAAAGCTGATTCTTTCACTCTTCATGACCATTAAAAAGGTACTGGTTTACCTTCAACAGTGGCGAATGGAGATTGAATTGTATTGATACATAGTTCTGATTAGCCGCCAAAGGAAAATCTATATAAAGGCATGTAAAATTCCCATTTGAATTTTTGTTACAATACGAGAGCAACACTAATATAAAGACTTGTAAAGCACAATGTAAACATAATCATTAAAGCGTATCCTATAAACAAACATCATAAGTTTATCCATCATCAGCAATATTCGCACACATAACGGTATCTTGGATACCTTTCCACCAATGAACATTTCTTAGCTTGACACTTTGTGGTGGACTCACTTCAACGCCTTGATCTCCTAAAAAGCACGGACCAATTGTTATGATTAGACTGTCAACAAGTTCTTGACTTGTTAAGAGCTGATTTATAATTTTGGCACCACCTTCAACCATTACTGAATCAATTCCATTTTTTTTCAAAGATATGAAAATATCATTCCAGTTCAGTTTATGAGATGAGTCTAATTCTAAGCTTATAACTTTCCCACCCATTTTTTCAAGGTACTGTATTTTGGATTTAACTTTTGATTCAACTCCTTTGGCAATTATTATCCAGGGTTCCAAACTTTCTCCTTTTAAAACTAATTCTTGTAATTTTGAGCCTTTAAAATCCCATCTGAACAATGGATCCAGTATGATCGGTCTTGGTGTGTGTATATTGCCACTCTCTTTATATCTACAGTTTAACCCAGGATCATCAGCTAATACTGTTCCAGATCCAACTAATATACCATCATGATGTGCTCTTAAGTAATGTGTCATGGTTTTAGTTTCTAAATGTGAAATTGTGGTACGCTCACCTGGTTTGGCTGCTATCCTTGAATCTAGCGATTGGGCATATGTTAAAGTTATGAATGGTTTACAGTCTAATAATGTTGGGATGTATGGTGCTAAGAATTCTGGTAAGTCTTTTGGTAAAGGTATTAATGAACTTGATGGTTTGGGTATTGGAGGAGCCATCATTTTCAAATCAGTGCTTTGCTTAAAATTGAATAGAAATGTACGGACCTGCGTTCACTGCAAGAATATATAAGCTCAATTCTGGAGAAACACTGGTTATCCACGTTGCTTTATACTGGGTCTATATCACATAAACTATTGAACAATATTTATCACACCGGTATGTATCAAAATATTTAATTTTTTTCCCAATGGTGAGCAGATCTTTAAAATGGACAGATTGGCACCCGGCGTACGAGTTCAATGATATTTAATTGACTTGATTGGTTACTCTCTAATGTTTAACCATAGCTCCCATCCATTGAGAAATTCTTATATATATATAATAGTACTCACCTTCTCCTTCATTTATATTCTTCACCGTTATAAGTCAGAATCTTAATATTGATTGTAATTGAATAAAATATGACGTCATTTTTTTTTCCAAATTTATAAATGTTCTTTGCTTTGTGTCAAATAAAATGTTCTTGGAAAGAATTTGAAGGTTACATATATAAATGAATGGAACAATTGAGAAAGATTCAATGGGTCATAGAGATGATCAATAATTTTACGACAATTGAGTTGATGACGTTTCATATTATTACATACTTAGCAAATCAACTATTTATATCCATTAACATTAAGGCGCAATTTTTGGGAAACCTACGGTACGGCTACGGTAGCAAAGAGTGTATAATACAATAACAAGTTAGATTATAAAAGCTTGTGTTATTGCTTATGTGCCTTTGGATCGTATTTCTGCGGTAACAATGACTTCTCATATTTTTCATTTTCTTCACCAAGATCTCTTTTCAACAATGCCTCATCTCTGAAAAATGCACCTTTAATTTTTGGTTTTGCTTCTGTTTTCTCCATCTGTTTTGAATTTTGGTTTTCTTCATACTCTTTGAATCTCTCCTCCTCAGTTCTCAATCTTCTATTCTCCAACTCTTCATATTCTTCTTGTTCACGTTCCAATTTAGCACGATCCCTTTCTTCACGTTTCAATTTCCTTAGTTCCCATTGTGCTCTTTCTAACTCAGGATCTAAATCGTCTGTATCGTCAATCCCACCTAAATTTATTTCAGCTTCTTTGGATTTTTTCCGTTCTTCTATATCTTGGTTTATGTGAGCCTCTATCGTTTTCAACGTACGTTCTTTATCCTTTGCAGTCTTATCAAAGGACGGCTTTGGTACCTTTGTAGATTGGGGCCTTTTGGATTTTGTTAAGAATACTGGTTTCAATAATTGAGGTTCTTCATCGCTTGATTCAGAGTCTGATTCAGACTCTTCCTCACTATCTTCACTCTCACTATCATCGCCTTCTGACGAAAGTGCATCTCCATTGTTCAGGCTTTCCGGTTTCGCCTCTACATCTTCACTCTGTACTTTTTCCTGCTCTATAGACTGTATCGATTCTTCATCTCTGGGTATTTGCTTCACATCCTTCTCGATGGGCTTTATCGTTATACTTGTTTTGATATTATTCTGCTGACGTTGTACCTGTTCTTCTTCAATTTCCGATTCCACTTCTCCGTCACTGCTCGAATCGTCATACTCTTCACCAACTGGCTTACCTGAAAAGTGTCTTTTAACAGCCATTCCCCTATGAATTAATCTAAAAAAACTTACGCCTCTGCCCAGTTTATATGTCAAATCTGATATAATCTCTTATACTCGTATAAACCAAAAGAAAATTCCATCACAAGATCCGCGAATTTCTGTTTACTTTATAGATAACCAAACTACTCTTTTTATCTTTTTGCCTCCCCCATAAACCAAAGAGAGATCAAGTTACAAAGTTGCAATTGAGTTAGAACTAGTGACTTATTTCCGCCGTTATGAAGTCTGTGTTGGTTGCCGCTTTGGCTACAAGTGCTCTAGCCACCTCGCTGAATATCCCATTTATCAATTATGAAGTCAATCTACCTCAGTTATCTCTACAACTAAACGAATTGAACAAATTTTGGGGGTCGTCAGAAAACTCACAGGAGAATGAATTGATTAAACTTGATGTTCAAGAAGCTTGGAAAGAGTTGCTCCAGACTCACTCCGCTGAGGATTTAGATGCTAAAATTAAAAAATTCAATAAAGACCATACGGTATCTCCAAGGGCTAAAGTTCAAGATATAAGACAATTAGATGCTTCAAAATTCGACTTCATAACCAATGCCAAATATCCTGGGCATCAACTAAGAGTTAATAAAGCTGATCCTAAACTTTTAGGAATCGATACTGTTAATCAAACAAGTGGGTATCTGGATTTCGCCGATAAGCATTTTTTTTACTATTTCTTCGAGGCTAGAAATAATCCAGAAACTGCACCAACGTTATTATGGTTAAACGGTGGCCCTGGTTGCTCTTCAATGACTGGTCTTTTCTTTGAATTGGGTCCTGCCTCATTAGGTCCAGAGCTAAAACCAATACACAATCCTTATTCTTGGAATACAAATGCAAATGTCATATTCTTGGAACAACCTATCGGCGTGGGGTTTTCATACGGTGACTCTAAAATATCAACAAGTTATGCAGCTGCTAAAGACGTTTTCGTGTTTTTGGAATTATTTTTCCAAAAATTCCCACAATACATTCAAAATGAATTCCATATTGCTGGTGAATCATATGCAGGTCATTACATTCCAGCTATTGCTTCAGAAATTGTTAACCATGCTGATCGCTCGTTCCAATTGACTTCTGTCTTGATCGGTAATGGTATTACTGACTCTCTAGTGCAAGATGCTTATTATCAACCTATGGCTTGTGGTCTTGGTGGCTATAAGAAAGTTTTGAGTGATGAAGCTTGTGAACAAATGAATAAAGACTATCCAAAGTGTAAGAAATTGGTCAAGGCTTGTTATAATTTACAAAATGCATTTGCTTGTGTTCCTGCAACTGTTTATTGTTCAAATAAATTATTATCACCTTTTGAAAAAACAGGATTAAACTACTATGATATTAGAGGTCCTTGTGAAACTGATGCTGAATTGTGCTACAAAGGTATGGGTTATATCGAGGATTACTTAAACCAAAAGGAAGTTCAAGAAGCTTTGGGTGCAGAGGTTGATAACTTTGCAGGTTGTGATAATGATGTTTTTGCAAGTTTTGCTTTGACTGGTGATGAATCAAAACCTTTCCAACAATTTGTCGCAGAATTACTAGACCAGGATATCCCAGTTTTGATCTATGCTGGTGATAAAGATTATATTTGTAATTGGTTAGGAAACCGTGCTTGGGCTGATGCACTAAAATGGGAACATGGTGATAAATTTGCTGAGAAGACATTGAAACCATGGTATGTCAATGATAAAAAGGCAGGGGAGGTTAAAAGTTATGGTAATTTCACATTCCTAAGAATCTATGATGCTGGTCATATGGTGCCATACAATCAACCTGAAGTTTCATTAGACTTTGTTAACAATTGGCTAAAAGGTGATTATTCCCTTGGATATTGAATCTTTCATCTATACTTAGACTCTACTATATATAAATAGGATATGATATGATATAAGAACGAGGTTATACGACATGACAAATTCGTAGCAACACATTGGGAACAATTGCTTATATTCCAAGCTTTGTTACCACTCGTGGAATTATACCCTCGTGTATAAGTGTTTTATAGTTTCGAGCCTTACTCTTGTGTTTTCGAGGTTAGATTTGACAAGGACACATTATATAACCTAGTTGATCACCTAAAGAAGGAACAATATCACTTTGGGGCAGATCAGATCATGAAATCTGGACCCCATATTTCCAAGGAGGGAGCCAGATCTAGGTCTTGGAGTATTCATCATCATTCCATAAGGGAATTCTTGCGAATCAAGGTTATTGTCTTTTGTAAAGATATCGTTATAAGTTTGCTATTTAAGTGAAACTGGCATCAAGAGAATAAAGATCGACAGTGAGATTTGCAATCATACGTTGAGCTAAATCAAAACGCTGCTATCTTCGGTAGAATGTAAAGTGTCCTTGTGAGTCGAGAAGACTTTGTTCAATAGCTCCTTCTCAGCTAATGGCTCGTTGTAGTGGGCTTCAACATATCGTGGTCATATATACGTATATGTTACTATGGTGACGGGATGGTATAGTAGTGTATCCATGAAAGGATAGATAATGCTGTCAAGCCAGCCAAAGCTGAACATTTTGCCTATCTATGGTGAAATTCATTCAACTTAAATTATTGAACTAAACTCTCGAGTATTTGTGGTTTCAAAGCGATAAACCATTTCAATGTACTAAGTTAAGAATGCATCATACACCTGCTATTCAAATTGCCTTACTGCATCCCTCTGAGAGTTCACCGATCGCTTGAATCTTCGAGCAGATCGTGCTTCTCAGTTGAAGAGAATGAAAACTTAAGTGCTCGTTAACACTCCCAATGTAAGTTTCTTGGTTCTGTATGTGCTTATTCTTAATTTCTTGTTTACTTCAACATTGTACGAACCGAACACATACAAGAAGCCGAAATAAACAGACTCGTCTAACAAAAGTGTCTAATTTTGTTACGAAACGATCTGCGATAAGTATCACCGGAACCACTGGAGCTACACAGTGTAATGAAGTACCAGTATAATCATTTCAACAAGATTTACGGACCAAATCATCAAGTACGCAAGTGACATTCGCTTGTATTTGCATGTTGTGCGCGTCGCGTAACAAAATTCTTGAAACCTTCTGAAGCATTGAGATTAACGAAGTCTTTGATCTCCATGAAATTGGTGAGTTTCTGTGCTGGGTCCCATTACATGACTTGGTAACTAGAGGACTCATTTGGATTATGGCATAGAGTCAAATGCAAATCGGTAAACAAACCCTCGTAGTGGGTATTCCGCTGTTTATATAAGACAAGAGGTTTCCTGCTTCCAATATGACTTTCAAAATTGTTGATGTAAACATCATCACAAAGTGTTATTACGATGAAATTCTCCCTTACAGCTTTGGCTCTTTTAGTCGAGGCAGCTTCTGCGGCTTCTTCATGGATTGTTCAGCTTAAAAGTGATTCTTCATTTGAACAGTATTCTCAACAGTCATCTTCTTCTCTAAACATCAAACCTTCAAATGATAGCTCCAAAATTGAAATTGGTGATTTCAAAGCTTTTGTTGCAAGTTTTGAAGAAAGCTTATTGGAACAGTTGAAGAGTGATGCTAGCGTTAGTAACATCTTTCCAAATGCTGAGATTCAAATGTTTGATTCTCCAACACCAGACTCTAAAAGACTGTTACAAAAAAGATACAGACAAGTTCTTAAACCAAGATCTGAATCGACTTTTGTGAAGAGGGATGACGGTGTTACCACTCAGCAAAATGCTCCAAGACATTTGGCAAGAATCTCGTCTCGTCAAGGGATCTATGATAAGGAAGAACCATTTGAATATAAATACAAAGAAACTGGTAAAGATATTACAGTTTACGTTTTGGATTCTGGTGTTGAAGTCGACAATGAAGAATTTGAAGGTAGAGCTTCGCATGGTGAAAACACCATCTTGTTTGAGCTTGATGGTGATTTCAACGGTCACGGTACCAACGTTGCAGGTCTTGTTGGTTCCAAAACCTATGGTGTTGCCAAAGATGTTAATATCGTCGACGTTAAAGTTTTAAGTGGGCAAGGTAGAGGTTCAACTGAAGGTATTTTGAAAGGTATCGAATGGGCGAATAACGACAGAAAGAAGAACAATGCTAAAGCCATTGCAAACTTGTCCTTAGGTGGTCAATATGTCGACGCTTTGAACGAAGCTGTTAATGCTGCTTATAAAGATGGATTATCTGTGATTGTTGCAGCAGGTAACTCAAATAAGAATGCAAATGACGATTCACCAGCATCAGCTGAAAATGTTATCACTGTCGGTGCCTTGGATGACCACACTGATACTATTGCCATTTTTTCCAACTGGGGGCCTGCTATTGATATCTTTGCACCAGGTGCCTACGTTGAGTCTGTTAGCACTGGGTTGAATTCAGGTGGTGAATGGTTTGGTACTTCTGAATCATCTCCAATCGTTGCAGGTGTTGCTGCTACTTTGATGGAGAAAGGTGTTACTTATGATCAGATGAAGGATGAATTGATCAAATTATCTACAAAAAACGCCATTTCTCAACAAACCTACGATAATAACAAAAATTACACTGACACCATCAACAGAAACTTGTACAACGGTATTGAAGATTCTTCCGATGAGATTTCTAACCCATCAACTGAGAAACAGGATGATTCATTACGTAAATATATTGAATAGATTTCAATATAGTTCAATTCTCCTAAAGAACTGTATAACGTTAGATTAATTTATGAATTGTAAAAAGAAAGCTTTGCTTATGGATTGTAGCATGGATTCTGGGAAACATCATTTAACAAATTCCAGGGCCTTCTTTTACACACCACAGTTACAAATATACTCGATACCTGCATATGATAGCTATAAAAATAGGGGAAATATATATATCAAATTGAAATGTAAGTGGAAGCAGTCAATTTTCAACATATCTGTGCAGCAGCTTAAATGACATGAATATGCAGAAAGCTATAGCTCATGGTATGTGTCCTTCGAACTTGAAACGAAATGTAGAAACAATCTGAATCCCATTGGAAATTTACATTATCGTGGTACATGGCAAATGGCATTACAGCTTGTTCCGCTTCCCAATGGATCTTTCAATATATTGGTGAAGTAGTTGCAGCCAACCAATAGAAGTGAAGGGGTCTGACAACAAGGCAGCCATATCGGCTGATTCTCCGAGATATAGGACCCTATAACCACAAGATTCTGGTCAGGACAGTAAACAGTAGGATCACAGTATCAGATATCACCGTTTGCATTCTGTATTGGGTAAAGATTTGGATACAAAGGCAGTTTGGGTGGTTTCATCTCTAAACAAGTTTCGCGACTTTATATGTCAATACCCTTTTGAGTGGCTACTCAAGGTCCATTGTAGAGAGTTTCTATATACTATTCGTATCGGTGACTCTTTGGCTGCTTAAAGATTAAAGTAGTGTGCTGTGGTACGGGATGGGTTCAGCTTATACCCTGGAAGCTCCTGGTTGGGCTATATAAGAATGCATATTGGCCCACTGTTTACTCTCAATATTGGTATTCAATATTATGTGGATCAAGCATTGAGGAAAGTATCATCACCAATATGTGGATTCCTGTCACTGTTTTGGCATTAGTTGCACACGCTATTCTAGCAAGCTCGTCGTTCATTGTTCAGTTAAGCAAGAATACTTCTTTTGAAGAGTATTTACAGGACTCAATTGCTGAAACGCTGAATATCAAACCAACAGATGATAATAGAATTGAGATCGGTGATTTTAAGGCATTCATCACTTCATTTGATGATACTCTAGTTGATGAGGTGAAGGATCATAAGCTTGTTGGCAATGTCTTCCCAAACACAACCATTAACCACTATGGTCAAAAAGTCGCTAATGATGAGTCTGTCAAGAGGTATAGAACAGTTTTACAAGATGAAGCATCTCGAGTTTCAACTTTCCACAAAAGAGACGGTGTCACTGTGCAGAAAAATGCCCCAAGACACCTTGCTAGATTGTCATCTCGTGAAGGTATCTATAATAAAAAGGCGCCTTTCGAATACCAATATGAGTACACGGGGAAAGGTGTCACTGCTTATGTTTTAGACACTGGTATCAGTATCTTGAAAGCAGATTTCGAAGGGAGAGCTTCCCATGGTGCCAGTTTTGCGTTTTTAGGTATTAATGGAGACTTCCATGGCCACGGTACAAACGTAGCGGGCATTTTGGGGTCCAAGACTTATGGTGTTGCCAAAGAAGTTGATCTTGTTGATGTTAAAGTTGCAGGGATATTAGGTGATGGATCTACCGAATCGCTTCTGAGAGGAATTGAATGGGCTAATAATGATCGAAAGAAGAAAAATGTCAAAGCTGTTGCTAATCTGTCTTTAGGTGATAAAAAGATTGATGCCATTAACGAAGCTGTTAACGCTGCTTTCAGAGATGGGTTAGTTATCGTTGTCTCTGCCGGGAACTCAGCTATCGATGCTAAAGATGCTAGTCCAGCTTCAGCTCAAGAGGCCATCACAGTTGGAGCTTTAGATGATGCAACAGACACGATCGCAATTTTTTCGAATTATGGACCAGATGTTGATGTCTTTGCATCAGGAGTTTTAGTTGAATCCGTGAGTAATATCTGGTTCTCCCCATCAACGCAATGGACTGGTACATCTCAAGCTTCGCCAATTGTTGCAGGTCTTGTTGCAACTCTGCTGGAGAAAGGTGTGGCTAATGAAGATATCAAGAGTGAATTGATTAAACTAGCTACAAAGAATGCCATTTCACAAAATACTTTTGACCATAATAGCAACTATGCAAAGACTGCAAATAGGGTAGTCAATAATGGCGTTGTTAGTTTAAACGACACCATTACCAGTCCGTCGACTTTGGAGCAGGACCAAAGTCTAAAAGAGTACATCGACTGATTTTGATATTTCATTTCTAACATAACTCTTTGTATTCGTAATTGGCTCACAAATTTCGAATAAAACTTTATGCTTCTTTTCCAAAAACAATTTGTTTCTCGGGTCTTTATTTGAATTTGAGGCTCCTATTTCAATAAATGTTTACTGCCACACGTTCTGTAGCTTCAATTTGTAGTGTTAATTCTGTTACTTGCCTTTCAAATTTACCCCAGGTATGGCTAAGCAACCTTTCCATGCCACAAATCTCGAGTATTTGACAACTCTTTAGCATTCAACAACCCGAGTCTAAATTATGCATGGACTCTAAATGAGCGCTCACCACCAAAGACAAAGCCAAGTTCGTAATGATTAAGTTTCAAGAGAAGTTCATCAAGGGTAAACGAGCATGTAGCTTCGGCTCTGAAGGGATTAAACAGGTCTTTTAGTTCACATAGAGGAGCACTATAACTTGTTCAATTCAGCAATTCTTGGTTGAAACTTACGCTTTGCAAGCTAAAGATATAAGAGGAGATACAGATATGGTTAAGAAGACGAATAGAATTTCTCGCTGGCTTTCCCGATCAGTTGGAGATACTCAGAGATTACAAGAAAGAACGGCATCTGTGTATCTTAGCGTTTATTAGTTGATAATTGTGGATAGTGGTAACATTAATGCGCTGTACATGTACATCAACAGCACTATAACACATAACCGCGAACCTCAGTAGAAGCTTTATCAACAACAATGCAACAGAATGATAAGAGGGTTCGAATGTTTCACATTTCCCTGCTTGAAGTCAGAATTCAAGTCTCACATATTCGAAATGGAAGATAAGAATGCTAGTCATTGCCAGTTGTGGCAGCAAAATCTTACGAAGGGCTCTAATAAGTTTTCGGCTTCTTTTAACATTAGATTTAAGCGTTTCAGCTTTGAACGCTAAAGTGCTTTGTTGTCGTGTACTTATTAAACATTTGAACCCTTCGAGATCCAATAAGCTTCGATTGGCTCTTTCAATTCAACAAAACTCAACTTCGGCAAACTTTATTGGATAGCACAAGTAGAGAGAAAGAATGCAAATTTTCCAATTATTATCCGTTGATCTTTATCAGTTGGCCTATAGGTTCCCCGATTAATATGACATATCATGTATATGTACATTGACAAGATGCAGTATGTTCAATGCAGTATGCCCAGTGCGTTAATTCATACTATGGCTATCTCTGCATGAAAAGGTTGGCTTCAAGACGAGAATATCATAGGCCAAAACCCACAAAGAGGTGCTAATTTCTAGAAATTTTTGCATATTCAATAGTTTGAGGCTGCAGAACAACTGATTGCTCATATACACTTCAAACTAACAAGATTTGAGGTCTAGACGGAAAAAAAATGAAAGCACAAGCTGTGCTCGTGTTTTGGAGTTCACCTAGGGCGAAAAGAGTTAGGGATACAAAGGTTTATATGGGTAGGATTTGAAGTATATAAAGACGATCGACCCTGCCAGTTTTATGTCGTTTCAGTATGTTTCATTATCTCAGATCTCAGATCAACAATAATTTAAGTCGCTTGCAATGTGGATCCCAATCGCTCAACTGTTTTTAGTCGCTCAAGCTGTTCTAGCTTCTTCATCCTTCATTGTTCAAATTGAAGGTACCAAATCATTTGAAGATTATTTAGAGCAAGCTATTGCGGATGCTTTAAACATCAAACCAGATAACGATAACAAGATTGAAATCGGTAACTTTAAAGCTTTCGTTTCTGATTTTGAAGACGACTTGTTGGATCAGTTAAAAGCTGACCCATTGGTTAGTAACGTTTTCCCAAATGTTGACGTCTCTTTCTTCGCTCCAATCCCAGAAGCTGTTGAGCCAAAGGGGTTTGTTAAAAGAGAAGTTTCGTTCCCAAGTGAAGCTTCTGTTTTCGTCAAGAGAGATGATGGTATCACTGTTCAACAAAACGCCCCAAGACATTTAGCCAGAATCTCGTCTCGTGAAGGTATCTACAACAAGGAAGAACCTTTCGAGTACAAATATAAGGAAACTGGTGAAGGTATCACTGTTTATGTTTTGGATTCAGGTATTGCCGTTGATCAAGACGAATTTGAAGGTAGGGCATCTCATGGTGCCAACTTCATTCCAGGTGAAGATGACGGTGATTTCAATGGCCATGGTACGAACGTTGCAGGACTTGTTGGTTCCAAGACCTATGGTGTTGCTAAAGATGCTAAAATTGTTGATGTCAAGGTTCTTGGAAGTAACGGTAAAGGTTCTTTGGAATATATCTTGAAAGGTATCGAATGGGCTAACAACAATAGAAAAGAAAACAATTTGAAAACTGTTGCCAATCTATCACTTGGTTCCGGAAGATATGATGCTTTGAACCAAGCTATCGATGCTGCTTTTGACGATGGTTTGGCCATTATCGTTGCTGCTGGTAATGCAAACAAGAACGCTGATTTGTATTCACCAGCATCAGCAGAAAAACCAGTCACCGTTGGTGCTTTGGATGATGCAACCGATACTATTGCTATCTTCTCCAACTGGGGCTCAAGAATCGATATCTTCGCTCCAGGTGCCGCTATTGTCTCAGCTAGTAAAGACGGTAATCCATTATTTGGTCAATGGTTTGGTACTTCTGAATCTTCACCAATTGTTGCTGGTGTCGCTGCTACCTTGTTGGAAAAGGGTGTCACCAAAGATCAATTGAAAGATGAACTTATCAAGTTATCAACAAAGAATGCCATTTCTCAACAAACTTACGATGAAAACTCTGACTACAGTGATACTGTTAACAGAAACCTTTACAATGGTGTTGAAGATACCAATGATACAGTTGCTAACCCTTCAACTGAATCGCAAAACCAAGAGTTGCGTAGATACATTGAAGATAACTGATTGTTGACTCAATGGTATTTACAGACGATACTTTTTATTCCCTTCGTGGATGTTGAACCATCCGGGCTTTCCCATTGGAAAACCCATTTTAATTCTCTATAGCTAGCTTTAAATGATCTTTTGAATATTTCAAATTCTGTAGCCAGGAGTAAGCATTATCTATACCACTGACAGCCATACCTTTCAAAACGCTGTATCGGCATACAATCGACAACCAGCATCAAGTGTCAAGTGTGAATACAGTAAGTACCTAAGTAAATCGTTTTGATCTTTATCTTAAGCACAGTCGCTGGCAATCACATAGTTAAATCTTTGAATCTCTACAGATCTGTTCGTAAACAGCTCAAAGCTCTCGCTTCGTTTGCCAATTTCAGTTTCTTCAGTTTCCTGTTCTTTGGTGCTTTGTGCTTCTTTTACTTGTTTTGGTTTGTGATCTGCGGTTTGTGTCGCTGGTTAAAAGACAAAGTGCACTGCTAAATTTTAGGATGATGGAGAAGATGAGGTTGTGCAGTTCTGTGTGAGTGTAGAGTTTACTGAGATGGTATAGCACTATATGACCTTCTCAAGCTGGGTGCTATGGGCCTGGATAATAGGTGGTACTGGGTGTTTGGTGGTGGTGGTGGTGATGGTGGTGGTGGTGGCCAACAGGGTTCATGTACATCTCTATCCATATTATGTCAAAGTGCCAAAACTAGAGCCAGCATTTTACTGAGCAGGCGATCGACAACGAACAATTAACCAATGTGCTGATCATGCTTATAATTTGAGCTCTCTATAACATTAACTTTGCCGAACCAGTATGGTGATGCATAATAATTCCAAGCTGAGTTCAAAGAGAATTAATGAATTCTATCCTAAAACACCGAGCCAAATGTTAAAAGGTATAAGATGAAGTGGATTCCCATTGACTATTTTGATTTTTTCAATGCTCTTGGATTCTGTGAAGGATTTAGTATAACTAGCCATTTTTCAACAATGTGGATCTCATTAACTATCCTCACGCTCATCGCACAGACAGTTTTAGCTGACTCTTCAATTATTCAACTGAACACTGGTAACACTATCCAGGATTTTTTGAACCAAGCTTTGGTTTCGGCATTGGGCTTACAATCATCTCAGGAAAATGTTATTGAGTTTGGTAATTTCAAGGCCTATGTAGGTGATTTCGAAAACACTTTCTTGGAACAGCTTAAAGAAGATCCAATCATTCAAGCAATTTTTCCAAATGAAGAAATTGGTCCTTTCAGATTTAATGACTATACTACCCCAGAAAGTCAGTTTAAGCCAGGTGATGGTACTACAACTTTGGAACCAGCCGCAAGCGCAACAAATAGCGCTGAAGCCTCATCGCAGTCTTCTCAAGGAAGTGACAACAACTACCAAGCAGAAGGTGCTATTAACGCTGGCTTATATGTTCAGAAGAATGCACCAAGACATCTTGTTAGGTTGTCATCAAGACAAGGAATTTTTAACAAGAATGCATTCAACCAAACACCTTCTGAATACTATTATGATTCATTAGCCGAGGACATTACAGCTTATGTTCTCGACACAGGTATTGCAATTGATCATCCAGATTTCGGTGGTAGGGCATCTCTTGGTGCAAATTTTGCAGGTGAACCTGATGGAGATTCAACAGGCCACGGAACAAATGTTGCAGGTGTTATTGGATCAAAGACATATGGTGTTGCTAAAAATGTCTCAATCATTGATGTGAAAGTTCTGGGGACTAATGGAGGTACTACAGAATCCATTTTAAGAGGTTTTGAATGGGCTACAAATCATTTCAAGAATGGAACTGGCAAAGCTGTCTTGAACTATTCAGTTGGAGGCGGCAAAAGTGATGCCATCAATAATGCAATTAGCGCAGCTGTTGATGAAGGACTAATCGTTTTCGCAGCAGCAGGTAACGCAAATAAAAACTCATCAGACTTCACTCCAGGAAGTGCTAAAGACGCTATCCATGTTGGTGCTTTGGATGATAGATCAGATACCATTGCAATATATTCCAATTGGGGACCAGCAGTAGATATTTTTGCCCCAGGTGTTGCCGTTGAAGGATTAAACTCCGCTGACTTCTCAACCTCTGTCCAATATTTTGGTACTTCTCAAGCAACACCTGTCGTTGCAGGTCTAGGTGCTATATTATTGCAAAAAGGTACTGATCCTAGTGACATCAAAGAAAAGATTATCGAGTTATCAACCAAGAACGCTATATCCCAAGAAAACTATGATAGTAATTCAAATTATACAGATACCGTCAATAGAGTTGTTTTCAACGGTGCTGTTACTTCACTACTAGACATTGATACAATTTCTAATCCTTCTACGCAAAAACAAGATCAGTCTCTGAGACAGTACATTGAGTAAAAATTCTAAGGCTGTTACAGATATTTATCACCCGATGGTTTGGAATCATATAGTGATACCTCCAATATACTCTTTAAATTTTTACTTTGCCGAATCCAACAAGTCTGTTCTGCCCAAATACATAGTTTCATTATATGTTGACATGTTGGAATAAATATCCGATTGTAGTGACAATATACAGCTTTTCTGCAAGGGCAATAACTCAGCATTTTGGCCTAAAACATACGACTTTTATTCTGCTTCACATTTTATGCCCCAAAACTTGAGCGTTGTCTTTAAATTTACCTATTCTAATTCTAGATAATCAAGAAATATAGAAATTAAAGAAAAAAAAAACGAAGAAATTGGGAGACAAACTCCTATAAAGGGATAAATTTTTCATACAAGTCCATGATATAGAATATCCTTACACTATAAAACCAACCCAATATATTATGGTTGTTGTTCAGGGTCAACTACAATTAAAGGCTTTTTACGGCCCGCGGTTGTTGCCGGGATCTAAAAAAGTTTCAAACGCGCATCCTCGAAACCTTAAAAACATTATCTAAACTAAGCTAAGAAGAAGTGATTTCTTTTGAAGCTAATAAGCCTTACTACTCTATAACAGTACAATGAGAATCCAATCCGATTATCAGCATCAAATACAGGTATTAAATTGCAACATGCTTCAGCAAATTCCCCAGTTGTACCTGAATTAAGAACGCGCTTCCATTCGCGGCAAAACGACGTAGTTTCACGTTAACGTACATCTCCAACGCTATGGAGTATCATTACTTTAGTGTATATTCTTCAATACAGCCAGGTCTAGCCAGGTCTATCACCTATGTAATGTTTGTGTTCACTTGCGTTCCTTTGTATATAGCTATTGGACATGCTTCGGTATTTTGTTTCACTAAATCAATTTTCTGGAAATGAAAAGTAACGAGTGGTGATCTGTTTATTTTGATTCAAGAGCGTATGTATGATTGGAAAATTAAGTCTATTGTTGATCGTTGCAAAAACCTGGAAACGAGAAGCCTAAATATTTAAGCGTCAAAGTTTCCACATTCCTTCTGAAAGCTATATACAATATAACAATCAGAGATTGGAAATACCCACAAGAAACAAACCATGTGGTCTCAACTCATCACACTCGTTTCAATTATACAAACCACGCTCGCTTTATCAAGTCATATTATCCAACTTCATGGTGACAAAACTTTTGGTGAGATCTCTCAGCAAGGGTACTCTTCAGGTGCTGATTCAGGGCTACTAGATATCCTCAAGCCTACTGACAACAATACTGTTGAAATTGGTGATTTCAAAGCCGTTATTGCTGAATTTGAGGAGGATTTACTTGAAGCTTTACAAAGTTTACCAATCATCAACCAAATTTTCCCAAATGCCGAATACAAACTATTTGATGTAGATGTCGAAGGCCACTCTGTTAGACATGCAAAGAGATTTAAGGTCCTAGAGGAACACAGAGAACCTTCAACATTTGAGAAAAGAGAGGACGGTATAACTGTTCAACAGGATGCACCAAGACATTTAGCCAGGTTATCGAAAAGGGAAGGTATCTTCAACGAGTCCGGTCCATTTGAATACAGATACAAAGAAACCGGGAAAGGCATCACAGCATACGTTGTTGATTCAGGTGTAGCTACGGATCATCCAGATTTTGAAGGCAGAGCTTCATTGGGTAAAAACATCGCAGGATCATCTCGTAGTGAAAACAAAAGTAGTGATGAAACAGGCCATGGAACTAATGTTGCAGGTATTATTGGCTCCAAAACTTATGGTGTTGCCAAGGAGGTAAAGATAGTTGATGTTAAAGTTTTAGGTGCCTTTGGTACAACATCTACTGCTTCTATTTTGAAAGGTATCGAATGGGCAAATAATGATCGTAAGTCTAAGAATCTAACAGCTGTTGCCAACTTATCACTTGGTGGTCCAAAGAGTGATGCTTTAGATCAAGCTGTTGAAGCTGCTTTCAATGATGGATTAACAATTGTTGCAGCAGCAGGTAATAGTAATGCAAACACTACAGAATACAGTCCAGCTAGATCAGAAAGTGCAATCACCGTCGGGGCATTAGATGATTTCACTGATACAATAGCAGCTTTCTCAAACTATGGTACACCGGTTGATGTTTTCGCTCCAGGTGTTAAAGTTGAGTCGCTGAATAACAATATCACAGGGCCACCAACTGAATTTTATGGTACTTCTCAAGCAGCTCCAAGTATCACAGGTCTTGTGGCTATCTTGTTGGAGAGAGGAGTTGCTAGAGAGGATCTAAAAGATGAAATAATCAATCTGGCGACTAAGAATGCCATCTCGGAAGAAACTTACGAAGATAACAGTATCTATGATGATACCGTGAACAGAGTTGCTTATAATGGAATTGAAGACTCAGATGATGAGATTGATAATCCATCAACGAAAAAGCAAAACTTGTCATTACTCAGATATGTTAGTTGAAGGTTATATGCCATGCTTTCCAAGAACTTGTTAGGCTGGAATGTGTCAAATATACAAGCCTAGCTAAATTTTGATCATTTAAATTAGATGTGATCGATGAATTAATTAGCACATCTAGGTGTTCTTTCGGTATAATAAAAAATGCATTCAAAATTCGAGTCAATTACCTTGTGGATCTGTAGCACTTGCCCAACTAAATTACGCTGACAGTATATATTTCAAACCATAACCTTGTGTAAGACTTGACTACTCCTAAAACTAAAATGAATCTAGCTTCCATCTATAGCTCCCAACGTTCCCAGTTGGGTAGAACTGGCTTCTTGTTCGGATCATGTTCAACTGAAATTCGTGCTTTGTCGTTAGCAACACTAACACCATAAGTTTCAATGGGCACGAACGAACAAGAGATCTCGATCCCAAATTCAAGATACAAAGATTAAAGAGATTGTGTTGGCTGGATAGCAAGCTACTAGGAACCAAAAAGATCTGATCAAGATAATTTAGCAGATTTTTTTCTTTATATGCAAATCAGTGCTCGGTTAAACGATCTGTGGTTGATATCTTAGTGAATGAATCGATGTAGATGCCCATAAAGAGAGCGTACACTTGACACACAGATTCACACGTCAAGTCAGACGCAGGTGAGACATTTCAGATTGTCTCAATGTAAAACAAAATCTCTGTTTGTTCGCTTGCCTTAACTTAGACATGAACTTCAACTGCCTTGATGGGTTTAAAGTGTAACAAGGTAATCGTAGCCATATTATAAAAATGAAGTCTCGAGAGATCATCGCAAGCATAAGCTAAATTTCACGCTAAAAAGATCAAATTGGAAAGATTCACGGCATTGAAAAGTAGAAGTGAACCAAAAAGCCAATTTTTATCATAGCACAAGCATCTAACTTGCCTCAAAGCACTTTACCAAACATTCAATACCCAATATGAACTCCGGGGTATTGTGGGTATTATTTACTGTACCCACCTTGTAATAACGGCCTCACCTAGCAAAAGCTCTAGCCAGTATTCTCTCATGTATAGCCAACATCCCTTCTCCTTCCAATCTCCCATCAAATCCATCGGGAGTGGAACACCAGAAAGATCGTCGTTGTCTGCATGTAATTTTGCTTGATGGAGTTGTGCTGGTGTTTGAAAAACGAATAGTATTGGTTCGCTTGTTGGTTTGAAATTTCCATGATCGTCAGCCCAAGTATTTCATTTCACCTTTATGGGATCATATGAACAAGCACAAAGGCTTACAGTCACTCGTATCAGACTATAGCCTTATGCTAGACTACAAAGGCATTGTGCTGTCATGACGCGTAGAAGAATGGCCATGGGCGATCCCATGAAGATTTTTCCCGATACTCTGAGAAGAATCCTAGATTGGTATATCTGAATTTCCAAGAATCAGGGCTATAAAGAAGCTGTTGATTCCACTAGAATATAAAAACAAGACGATGAGTTGTGCAAACGGAGGGAAATTCATAAGATGTGGTTTTGGTTGACCATTATTACGGTACTGCTTCAAACCATTGTTGCTGGTTCCTCCGTTGTTGTTCAACTTAATACCGGTAATACTATACAAGATTTTTTGAATCAGGCATTGGTATCGTCTTTGAAACTAGAGGCAACTAGTGAAAATACGGTGACTATAGGTGATTTCAAGGCATTTATTGGCGAATTTGAAGAATCTATAATCGATGAGTTGAAAAACGACGCTATAATTCAAGCAATTTTCCCAAACGTCAAGATTAACTTGGGCGAAGACGAAACTCGTGGTACTACGCCTGATGGAACTACAATATTATCGCCATCTTCAAGTGTTGGTGTTCCAGGTCCTTCGCTAGCGGTACAGGGCTCGAGTGGGAACGATACAGCCTCTGGCCAAGGCTCTGATGAAGCTACTACATCTGCTGGTACTTATACCCAAGACAACGCACCAAGACATCTAGCTAGATTATCATCAAGACACGGAATTTACAACACTTCAGGGTCTCTCAAATACAACTATAACGGACTAGGAGAAGGCGTCACTGCATACGTTTTAGACACGGGTATCGCTACAAATCATCCAGAATTTGAAGGAAGAGCGAAACACGGCAAAACATTTGTTGATGAGAAAGAGGGCGATGAAAGTGGCCATGGTACAAACGTTGCAGGAATCATTGGATCGAAAACGTACGGTGTCAGTAAGAAGATTTCGTTGATTGATGTCAAAGTCCTGGGTACAAGTGGTGGATCAGTAGAGTCTATTTTGAAAGGTATTGAATGGGCTACCAGTGATTTCAAAAACTCTACAAATGCTAAAGCTGTTATCAATTTTTCGATCCAAGCAGCTACCAATCAAGCAGTGAATAACGCATTGAGCGCTGCAGTAAATGAAGGTCTCCCAGTTATCGCTGCTGCAGGTAATAAGAATCAAGACGCCGCCAATTATACGCCTGGAAGTGGTAAAGCTCCAATCATCGTTGGCGCACTGGATGATAGATCTGACACAATTGCAATTTTCTCAAATTGGGGTTCCAGAGTGGATATCTTTGCATCAGGTGTTGCGGTAGAGTCTACGAACTACAAGGACTTTGATAACCCAGTTGCATACTACGGTACATCTCAAGCTACGCCTATTGTTGCTGGTCTCTCAGCATTGTTGCTGGAAGATGGGACATCTACTGGTGACATTAAACAGAAACTAATTGATCTTTCAACTAAAAATGCCATATCCCAGCAAAGCTATGATAGTAACTCAAACTATAAGGATACTGTCAATAGACTTGTCTATAATGGTGTCTCAGCTTCATCAAGCGATGAGATTTCCAATCCTTCAACGGCTGAACAAGACCAAACATTGAAAGATTACATTGAATGAGCTGGTCTCTTCAATCTGCTTCTTCACTTCTCCATTACACATATCTTTTAATACACTTCTTTATCTATAGCGTTGTACCCGTAGTTGTTTATAAGCGCGAAATCAACACTGCTGGTAAAAGAAAAGATGAGACCCTTGTTTAAGAATCGTGTCTTCCACGCTTAAGAGGTCCTCGAAAGTCTATTATAGACCATTTCACCTGTGAATGCTTCATTCTACATTCCAATTCCACTGAAGTTTAGAATTGTATGGGGATTTACTACGGCAAAACTGTGGTTTTTGATGTCGGACTACTTGTTTTGGTTTCGACGTAATCGCATTATCCTGCGTTGGAATAAGTGGGAAGGGTCTTTATACTCAATGTAGTTGTTATTGTTTACAAATCCACTGAGCCTTGTTTATTTTGATCAACATTGTTTATCGTGAAATGATGAGATAATATTCCCCATTATTGGAGTCTGCAAAACATTTAAATACTCAACCATTTTCTAAAAGTTCATACGTTCCAAGATGTTTATGTTCAGTAGATATACATTGAAACAAGTCCCTTTGCTATGTGGTTACCATTATCAACTCTCGCTTTAATTACACAAACAGCTATAGCAGCCTCGAGTCATATTATCCAACTGAGTAGTCAAACCTCTTTTGGTGAATTCTCTCAACAGGGCTCTTCAAATGGTCTTGGTCTGAATGCAACTGATGACAATACCGTGGAAATTGGCGCTTTCAAAGCCGTTGTTGCTGAAGTTGAGAATAATCTCATTGAACAATTGCTAAGCTTACCTATCGTCAGCAATATTTTCCCAAATGCAGAAATCAGCTTGTTTGATACCCCGGGAAACGCACTAGTTCATACAAAGCCTCATGATTATAATAAAAGATCAAGACAAGTATTGAAAAAGAGAACAGAATCACAATTCAGTAAAAGAGACGATGGCGTTACTACGCAAAGTGATGCACCAAGACATTTAGCAAGATTATCTTCAAGGGAAGGTATTTTCAATGAAACGTCATTGGAATATAAATACAAAGAAACTGGTAAAGGCGTTACAGCTTATGTTATTGACTCTGGTATTTCTGTAACGCATCCTGATTTTGAAGGAAGAGCCAAACTGGGGAAAAACATCCTGGGGAGCTCAAAACTACCAGTGAGTAAAGATGAAACAGGCCATGGTACTAACGTTGCAGGTATCATTGGCTCGAAAACATTTGGTGTTGCTAAACAAGTTGAAATTATTGATGTTAAAGTGTTCGGTTACGGAGGTAAGACTTCAACGGAAGCTATTTTGAAAGGTATTGAATGGGCGAACAACGACAGAAAAAACAACACTTCGAAAGCTGTTGCAAATTTGTCTCTTGGTGGTCCTAAAAGTGATGTCTTAGATCAAGCCGTTGAAGCTGCTTATGATGATGGTCTTGCCATTGTAGTCTCCGCAGGTAATTCAAATAAAGACGCTGCAGGATTCAGTCCAGCTAGTGCCAAAAACGTCATCACTGTTGGTGCTTTAGATGATAGATCCGATACCATTGCCATTTACTCAAATTGGGGTGAATCAGTTGATGTTTTCGCTTCAGGTGTTGCAGTTGAATCATTGAACAGCCAAATTACAGGTCCACCAACTGAATTTTATGGTACTTCACAAGCTTCACCAGTTGTTGCTGGTCTTGTTGCTACCCTATTGGAGAAAGGTGTTGCTAAAGATCAGCTGAAGAATGAAGTATTAAAGCTAGCATCCAAAAATGCAATCTCCCAAGAAACGTTTGATAATAACAGTGACTATGATACAACTGCAAACAGAGTTGCCAATAATGGTGTTGAGAGTACAGATGATGAAATTGATAATCCATCCACTGAGGAACAAGATGAAGCATTGAGAGAATACATCAGCTGAAGATGCTTCTGTATAGTCTACTATAAATTGATCCCTTCTTCTATTTGAGAATGTAGTCAAATGTAGAAAGACTATACTGTCTGGTAATCTGTCAAATGATCCAGTGCACCGAACCCTAAACTCCTCAAAATCAAAGACAATAAAATGTGTCAAGTGGTTTACAATTGTTGATGTACTCATTCAACAACTGCCAGGAGGTATCATGATGAATTCAGAGGTTTCTGTTACTTCAGATAGTATCTTGCAATATTGATGATAGCTAAATTCAAGTTTCCGCTCAAGTTAATAACTCATTTCAAGTGTATTTTTGAGTCAGGTACCATTCTCAGCAATGGAAACGCTAATATACCGAGTATAATAAGTTTCAAAAACTGCTCACAAAATTCCCAACCCTTTTTATATTCCTATGATACAAATTTTCTGTCTTTTGTATATTTTCTGTTAAATTCTTTTGTTAAGCATCGTTATAAAGTAGAGGTATATTATATAATGCAAAAGACAGAAAATGTACACGATAAATCATTTGGGTCACCTGGTAATCATGAATCAGCCAGGGCTAGATCCAATTTGGCAAATCATCATCTTGGTGATGTCAGATTTGGTGACTTTTGTGCTTCAACTTCAAAGACTGAGCCAGGAAGGAACGGTGGGGGTTATGCCAGTGATGGAAAGGATGAAATCAATGTTTTGGAACCATTGGATAACGATTCGCTCGATTTATTTGGTGAGTTGCAAGATGAACAGAGATGGCTAGGAGATGATTGTGATTATAAGAGTCCTCCTAACTCTATTATAGTTGCTGATGAAGATAAAAATGAATTGAGCGCTGAGGTGGCTAACACAGATGATGAAACATTTATAGATTCCATCTTCTCAAAAGAGGAAATCAAAGATTTTGGCTATTTATTGGAGAAGATTGAATCATTTGAAACTCATAACGAGGTGCATGTTGTTGATCCAGATACATATGCACCTTCACAAGCAGAGACTGCAATTGACGATGGTGGGAATTTGAAGTCGGAACCACCAAACTTTTCTTTAAAAAATAATCAAAATAATCAAGAATCACATAACCTTGACAATGCAAAGTTGACCAAATGCAATGTTGGCTCAAACTTAAGCTCAAATTTTAAAAAAAGTTTACATCCAAATATAGATTTTGAGTTTAAGAAGAAGTTCAATTTTATTTATAATCGTTTAGGTAAACGGAAAATTAAAATTGGAAAAGATGCTTCATCTCATATTTCTGATGAAATTGACACAGCGGCTATTTTTCTGGTCAAGACAAATGATGATAAGATGAATGTCTTGCCAATGCATCCACTTCACAACAAGATAGTTTAAAAAACGGACATTGTACAATTGACTTTACTGGACATACTAAAAATGTCCAATGGGACTTATTGCTGAAGACTTATACATTTAAATCATATAAATCAGGGTTGAGAATACAGGGTTTTAGGACATCTTCACAAATTAAGAAATTACCACCGTATAGACAAATCCCAAATCCTGAGAAATCAATACTGAGACATCAATCCAGATATGAAACGAACGTGCTTGGTAAATTAGAGACTAGAGACTATCCTGGAGAATCAAGTGAATTTGAATTTATAAGACAAACGGAAATTTCCATGGCGGATAAACCATTTGAGTATCTGTTGGATGCGAGATTTAATATCGCTCAATACTATAGAAATTACAACGCGCTAAACTTCAGTAGAAGAGGCGTTGTTAAGAAGCAAGAATTGGTGTTACGACGTCAAAATGGCCAGGACATTCAGCTCTATATTGAACAGCGATTGAACGATATGAGTCTGAGTAACGAGGTGATAATCCCTGGAGAATCTGTTGAAGGATGCTTCGAACTGAGTTCACAATCAAGTGATGAATCATTAAATGCTCAAGGAACCGAAGAGAATATTAATGGCAGTAAAGAAAATACTAAAGATGAACTTTACCAATTCTTCAAGCAAAAGCAAATGGTGAGGTTGGTCAAATGCACCACTACACCTCAGATGCCTATACAGACAAATGACAAGTATCAGCTCTACGCTTTAGATTCGGAAATTGAAGGAGAGCGTTTGTCAAGGGTCTGATTAAGGAACTTCACCTGCTGAAAATAATTTGCGACCAATCAATATGTTACGTGCAAGTGTCTTGGATGATTGTCGCCACGATTATCAGAATTTGTGTACTCTTATAGTTTAACAACAGATCACTCCCGACTTTCAAATGTAATTAATTAATCTCTTGACGTTAATACTCTAGCATGTCGTAATGGGAATCTGTAAACTTGGTTTGATTGATAAGACATGGCACAAATGAAAATTGCAAAAGTAGTTAAATAGCATACACGAGACAAGCTATGGCTTATTGTCCAAACAATATTACATTTCTCGCTAAACCATTCAGGACAAAATCTCTTATTGTTGGTTTTTACGAGTTATGCTGGTTGTGTGGGTTTGTTAAGTCCACTTTACATCCGCCAACTTTAGGTATTTGATGACGCATCTTTATGCATTACGTTGTAAGGGAAACTAAAGGCATAAATAAATGGAAACATTAGGAAAACAATTTATAAACAATGAACAAGGACTTGTAGTTGAGCTAAAGATGGCTGCAATTGCTCTTTGATATGATTTGATTGCCACCAATCACTGGCAATGGTGACAATAATGACAAGCTGATAGTTACCGCCCACTTAGTTTTGGAGCTACCCAGATCAAAGATCTCCTTACTGAATTTTGAGCCCACAAGCTGAAAATGATTGACACAAAAATTACAATCAATCGTAGCTCAAGGCCTTCTCCTAAAATACAATGATCTTCAAAGATAAACGGCTAATTAAATGTCAAACAAGAGACTTCTCTACATGATATGCTTTAATTGCCAGCCATTTCCACTTCAGAGGATGGTAATCAATACTCTTCTTCCATCTTTTGGTAAACTTTGTCGCTTCATATACTGTCAAAGGTCTAAGTGAATCATACCTTCAATGTACAAAATCATCCTTTTTGTGGTTTGCACAATTGCTGATGTGATATTCTAAAGAACAAGAAATCTCCAGCTCGGTTTTCCATATATATATAAACCATTCAATATCCTTCAAATTGGAACCTCCATTTTGGTATCCATTCATCATCAACCAAAACTTGAATCCACCACCATGTTTTTGAAGACCACCACAATATTCTTATTAGCACAAGCAGTTTTTGCTGCCTCGCCATTTGTCGTCCAGTTGAAAGATTCGATCAACTTTTCAGAATTTTTGGATAATTCATTGATTTCATCTTTGGGTATCAAGTCTAGTGACAAGAGTAACACTATCGAAATAGGAAATTTCAAAGCCTATGTCGATGATTTTGAAGATGATCTGGTTAGCAAATTATTAAGCAGTCCTTTAATCCATGATGTGTTTCCAAATGCTAAATTTAACATTTTCGATACTACAACTTTGAGCTCCTCATCTTTAGCACCTACTTCATCAGGAAAGGCAACTGATGATGACACAGAACCAGTTGCAGATGACATTCAAGTTCAAAAAAATGCACCAAGACATTTGGCAAGATTATCTTCAAAAGCCGGATTATTCACACAAAATGAGCCTTTCAAATATAGATATGATGCTACTGGTGATGGTGTTACAGCTTATGTTATCGATACTGGCATCGCTATAGATCATCCGGAATTGGAAGGTAGAGCAAATAGAGGTGCTAATTTCATCAGTAATGAAAGTGATGGCGATAATGCAGGTCATGGAACTCATGTTGCAGGTATCATTGGGTCCAAAACTTATGGTGTCGCTAAAGATGTGACACTTGTTGAAGTTAAAGTTTTAGATAAAAATGGTTCGGGCTCACTTGATACGATTTTAAGAGGTATTGAATGGGCTTTTAACGACAAGAAGAATAACAATACCAAAGGCGTTGCCAATTTATCATTAGGTTCTTATTTTAGTGGTCCAATTAATGATGCTGTCAATGAGGCAGTCAAAGGAGGATTAGCTATTGTTGTTGCTGCTGGTAACTCAAATCAAGATGCTCAAAATTTTAGTCCTGCAAGTGCAGAATCAGCTGTAACAGTTGCAGCTTTAGATGATAGAAGTGACACAATTGCAAGTTTTTCAAATTATGGATCCAAAGTTGATGTTTTTGCATCTGGAGTTGATGTTGAATCTCTAAATTATCAAGACTTCAAAACTCCTGTCAAGTATTCTGGTACTTCTATGGCTTCACCAGTTGTTGCTGGTTTAGCTGCAACTTTGCTAGAGAAAGGTGTTGCGCCTGGTGAAATCCAAGGTAAAATAGTCAAGTTATCAACCAAGGGGGCCATTTCAAATGGGACTTTGAAATCAATCAAGTATAGAAATACTCCAAATAGAGTTGCTTATAATGGTGTTGAAAATGCTGCTTCCGGTGCTGGTTCCACACTTCCTCAACCTTCTACCAAGGACCAAGATCAATCTTTGAACAAATTTATCAACAACTTGGATTCAATAAAACCAACTGATCAATTCTCCAAAGATTTGATTCAACGCTCAGCAAAGAATCATGGTGTTGATCTTTCTTTATAAGTTTTCAAGTATTCTGTCAATTTTTTACGGTCCCCGTCATAGGTTTATGAATTCTTTCACTATGAGAAAAAAAGGATGTATAGATACTCAAACAAATTTAATACTAATATATATTCTATTGCGATAAGCTACCAAGCTGAAATTGAAGTAACTGCCAATTCGAACCTTTAATTATGAATAGACTATTTGGATCTAAAAACAATGTTCCAAAACCAACGCTTAACGACGCTGTTGGGAACGTGAGTGGCAAGAACGATATAAGTACCTCCAGATCTTTGGAATACTAACTGCGTAACATTAGATTGAAGAAAGAATAGCCTCACTAGATATCAAGTTATCCAAAATAAATGCAGAGCTCCAAACATATCAACAAAAGTTGAGTCGTATGAGAGAAGGGCCTGGGAAGAAGACTATAAAACAACGTGCATTGAATCTATTGAAACAACGTCGTCAAATTGAAGCTCAAAAACAACAATTGGATTCACAAGTATGGAATATGACACAAGCACAAATGACCACTGATAATTTACAAAATACAATGATTACTGTTGATGCTATGAAGACCACGAATAAACAACTGAAGAAAACGTATGGGAAAATCGATGTTGATAAGATTGAAGACCTTCAGGATGAGATGTTAGATTTGATAGAGAAGAGTAACGATTTACAAGATGCACTTGCGACTAGCTACGACGTTCCTGATGAGATCAGTGAAGGTGAACTAGATGCCGAATTGGAAGCATTGGGTGACGAGATTGATTATGAACAAGAATTACAAGGTGAAATGGGGTCAGGGTTACCAAGCTATTTGAATAATGAGAGCGAAATACCACAATTCATCGACGAACCAGTGGAAAGTGGCAAGGAAAAAGAGGTTGCTTCGTGATGGGTTTGTCGTTGCTAATACATGAAATTATGACTAGTTTTGTTTCCAGTAGGCATACTTTAAAGTATATTTATACAGTTTATTATTGAGTTCTTTGAATAGCCATAAAATAATTACCAACGTTTGGACTCTCTGTGAACATCCAGCCATTGAATGGTAAATAGATGCATCCTTTACTATTAACAACTTTAAAATCTTTTTGTTCTTTGAACCAGCTTTGTAATTCGGTTTCGTTTATATATTTATCTAAATGATGAGTGCCAACGGGGACAATTCTCATAACATGCTCACCCATGAAGATCGTTGTGAACCATGATATAAAGTCTCTATTTATTGTAGAGATAAATAACCAACCACCTGGTTTAATATGACCCAATGCGCTTTTCAAAACTTCATTTGGATAATTGACATGCTCCAACATCTCAAACATTGTTATTATATCATACTGCTCGTCATTTGGTATATCCTCCACTGCTGACAAGTCATATGTTAATTTTCCTTGTAACAAAGGGTCCAAGCTCTTGTGTAATTTAGCAGCTTCTAAGACGTCTGACGATAAGTCCACACCTTTAACACTTTCAATTTGTTTCAGTCTAGCCAATGACTCACTCAAGATACCACCACCACATCCTATGTCAAGCGCTTTCAGTTTTGGTTGTCTACTTACAAGCTCCGCTCTTTTCAATTCCTGCTCTGCTATGATTTGTTCTGCGATTGGTTTGGGTAGTAAATCAATGTTGTAACCTGGTATATAGATTTCTTCATCTGGGTGCTCAGTATCTTGGTTTAGATCAATGGAGTTCCTTAAAGTCTCCTGGATGAAATCCATACGTAGCAGATTCATCTTGTGTAAAATTCTTTGAGGCCCATCAACATCCCACCAAGTTGATGCCAGTTGATTGAAATGGTCCATCTCATCTTGTGAAGTTGATGTTTTCTTGTCTGTTGGGAAGTGCAAGGAAGGTCTTGTTGTGGAGAACTGTCTTGTCAGCAATCTCCCAAGAGAAAAAGGTCTCAATTGCCTCTTCATCGAAAGCATTATACCTTGTTTCTTCCTTTTTCCGTTTGGTCTCCCAGTGCCCTCGTTTAGGCTTCAAGCGTCTCTGGAAGTTTATTGCGCTCAATAATTTTGGTGATGGAAGTCGCGAAAAATATTTTGAAATGTTCACGAAATTCATCAACTCAATGTGAAGTGTTTACACTCTTTGCTGATAAACTAGTCAGCGAGGTTACCAATCAAGAGCGGTTCGAAATGAGTGACGAAGAGCTCTTGACGAGAACAAGGCAGAGAAGAGCCAATGCTGGGTCTCGTTTAAAACAGTTGTTGAAAGCTGAAGAGATTGCAAATGATGGCGAAGACGATGAGAACGAAATAGATTTGTTATTTCAAGAAGATGACGATGATGCAGAATTCCAAGTGGGCGATAAAGACAGGTATGGGTATCAGGGAAGCGAAGGAGAAGAAGGGGATGATGAGGAAGCACAAGAAGCTAGCGATGAAAATGAAGAATCAGAAGACGACCGTGAAGGATCCAGGTCAAGGTCAAGATCAAGATCGAGATCCGCCAGTGTGAAAGCGACTGAAAATGATGAGACTGGTGGAAGCGATTCAGATCAAGAAGTGGTAGAAGATAACGACGAAATGTTTAGTGATTCTGAAGATGAAGATGAGGACGAGGATGATTCTGATGAAGGGGAAAAAGAATTACAGAAGCAAGAGCGTGCTAAAAAACGTCAAGCTCAAAAGAAAGCTAGACAAATACCCAAGATCATAACACAGAAGAAGACCACATCAGAGCCAAAGAAAAAAGCGGCAGATACTCCGAAAGCTGATACGTTGCTATCTTTAAGTCGTCGTCAGTCATCAAGAATGACTGCGGTTCAGAACAAAATGGACTTGGTTGAAAGATTAAAAGAGGATGAAGCACGTCGTTCAAGTATAAAACCTGTTGCTCGAGTTGAGTACGTTGAACTGACTCAAGAGGAGAGATTGAAAGAAGCAATAAAAACAGAAAAATATAATATATCCACGTTGAACAAATATAAAGAGCAGGAAATTGACAAGAAGAAAAAACAACGAGCTTTACAACTAAGTAAACGTAAGAAACTGGAAAATGTTGTTTCGTACAAATCCATGCCGATTTTTGTAACACCAGTTGAGGAACATGAGTTGGAAAACTTTTTGATGAATAGAGATACGATTAGAAGGAAAAGAGATAGACGTGGTCGAAAAAGTGAAAAGCAAAAAAAAGAAGAAGAAGAAGCTCGTGAAAAGGAAGAAGCAAGAAAAAGAAGAGCTGCTATGTTTGTTATAAAACCAAATTCAAGCCCTGAAGAAATTAAAAAATCGAGAGAAGACAATCTTGGAAAGAGTAAAGATCTAGAGCTACCTGAGAAAAGCGTGATTTCTGAACCAAAGGAACATACTACTGGAATCATTACAGGTGAGCCTCCATTGCTCAAGGTCGAAGCGGATCACTCAGAAGAGCATAACAATGAAAAGCAAGAAGGCGCAGATGATGCAGTAAAGAATGACGAGCTTAAAGATGATGGAGCAGAAACCCCAGTGGAACTGTCTTTGGACACTGCAGCAGGTAAGGAAGATCCTATTGAAACTTTGGAAGATAAAGAGCAGTCTAGTGAACCTATACCAACAAAAAATGAAGAGGGGAAAAGTGAAGATTTCGAACTCAATGACAAGAAAAGACCGTTGTCAATCGATGAAGAAGAGATTAATCATAAAAAAATAAAGACTGTGGACCCAGAAAGCAGTGATAATGAAATTGTGCTTATTAAACCAAGAGAAAATGAGGCTGAACAAGACAAGAATGAAGAAACTAGAGATGAGACAAAAGATTCAGAAGATGAAAGCACATTAGGGACAGAGTCAAAAGAAACAGAGGATAATGTTGAAAAGATCATTCCCGACGAAGTCACAGCTACTGAGGTGCCTAGTGATGGTCAAACTGAGACTGTTAACGAGCCGGAACAGGCTTCCAAGGAAATCAAAGACGTTGATGGCGATATTAAGATTGATGCTGCTGAGAAACAGACACAAGACTCCAATGAGGTTAAAGAAGAAGTCCCAGTGAAATTGGAAGAAGGTGATGAGAAACCAATAAAATCTGTCAAATTTGCAGATGATGAGGATACTAAAGAACCCAAATCTGAGGTCAAGCCAACTAAATCAGAAGAACCTCCAGCAGAACTTTCGTCTCGTGAAACGTCAGCAACGCCTGAACAACCCAAAATTGTCTTTGAAGGTCCCCCACAAAAAGTTGCTGCAAATTTTGTATCATTTGAAGAATCCACGAAAAAACTCACAATTGGTGAGATTAAAACCTATCTTTTCGGGAAACAGTCTTTACTGGGAGCCACAAGGAAGTCATTTGATGTTGAAACCATATATAAGGTACGTGCAGATGATCAATTTGATTCACAATTCTCTTTAAATACTCAAGATACAGATGATTTGCCGAATTTTGAATTTTTGAACGATTTCCCAAAATTTGGTGAATATAACAAAGTTAAAAAGGAACAGGTTGTGCTTGAGACCAGAAAAGATATTAAAGTTGTCTTGAAAACACAACCACCTTCTGGTATTCATTTACCAAATGGTACTAAGAAACAATGTCTGATTACCGGTAAGCCTGCAATGTATTTTGATCCTAAAACTGGGTTACCATATGGCAGTGTTGATGCTTATAAAGTTATCAAGGATATACAAAATGGTGCTTGGGCATGGACGGAGTTCCCCACGGGAGGTGCTTACGTTTGCAACAGAGAGCATACAAAACATGCAAAGGGTGTTCCTGAAGGGTTCGATGAATGAAGAATTGAATAGTATTTAATGATTAATGACTTTTTCTGTTTTATACAAACTATGCTAAATGTATATTAAACCTCCAGTGTATTACATCTAGGGTAATTTCTAATGCGCTGCGTCTATATATAAGGGTCTTTCTGTTCTCGTGAATCGTAATTTCATACATGATTTATTCCTGAACATCGTTTGAGTGTGATTCAATCAAATCAGACTGAAACTTCAATAGTTTTTCATGAAGTAATGGGATAAATTCTTTTCTAACCTGAGCTTTAAACGAACCAAATTCACTTAGTTGATAATCATAATCTGTTTCATCGTGGATAAACTCTGGAATTTTAACAGTACCTTTAAAATCTTCACCACTGGATTTGTCACTACCTTCGACATCAAAACTCAACACCAAATCATAGATACATAGAACTTTACCTTTACGTTGAGTAACATCACAGTCTCCAGAGATTGATGAGTTTGTTACTGTTATGACATAAGCATCATTTTCAAGTTTTAAGTTTTCCAAATTCTCAGCAAAGTAGTCCTTGGACCATGGTAAACAGTTTTTGTTAACCCAGTGCCAGTTATTAGGATTATTGACAACCATTTCTGAAGCTATTTAGAAGAGTGAGTGGTATGAATATCCAAACTTGGTCTTTATTGAATCTGGCCGGAGACTTAAACTATTTATGTCTCGTTTTTTCTTTTTTTTCTCGAACATTCACATCTCCGAGTGCGCGAACCAAACGTATAGACTACATTGCAAATTTGAGAAGTTAACGATGAGATTGAGATCTATAGAGAGAGACAAGACCCTTAATCACTCTTGTTGAGTTCATAGGTATCATCGAACGGGCTCAGTGGGTTTCTGTCAATTTCCACTTCAAGAATGACACTTCCTCTTGAACCTGCAGAGTTACGTCTTGTTTGTTCACTTTTAGTATCTGTTATGGCATTTTCAGCAGTTGTGTTACCGCTTTCTAAATCTGCTTCATCTTGTGAGCTGTCTTCGTCGTCATCATCTTCTATGATGAATGGTTCGTAGTCCTGAGTTTTCGTTTGATCTTCCGGTGCTATTTGAACAGACTCTTGATCACTTTCTTCCTCGGGCAATATTTCAGTTTGTAAACCTGGGTTATATCTCTTCTTATCACCAACTTTTATCGATTTCACACCACCTAGTTGCGATGCGCTTACAGCCGTATTTGGTACTGAGTCCTGGTTGGGATTAACCGGGTTCCCATGTGCGTCTTGAATGTTGACCAGTCTTGGTTTGGCCCGTATGGCAGTTGTAGTTTGTGAAGGATTACCAATGATTGAAGCTTTACTATATCTATCACCAACCAAATCTGAATCTATTGTATTGGCCTCCGAGTATTGCGACGCTCTGCTGTCAGCATTCCTACTAGCATTTGGACCTATAGTGACCCCTGGAATGTAAGCAATAGGGATGATATTTGAGGCTCTTGTGAACATTGTTGTAGCCAAACTGTTTCTTGAAGAGGCATTTTGTGCATCTGCTCTTTGTTCGTCAGGATGGTGATGACGGAAATTGATTTCGATATCATCATCAAAATAAAACTCCTTTTGTCTAACTCTATTGAAAACCAATTTTTTCTTCCAATAATATTTATAAAACAAATATGTACCAAGTCCCAATAGTAATAGAAGCCCACCTGCAATACCACCGGCTAATCCACCAATAGTTTTACCACTTGGTCCAGAAGACGAGCTCCCCGTGATGGACCTACAATAAGTTCTTGGACACTGGTTACACGTTTGAATCGTTTGAATACAATCACCAGAAGGACCACAGTCTGGACATGTTGGTGTCTCATCACACTGCACGCACCCTTGAGAATCTCTACCAGTGGCTGAAGCCGATGATGTTTCTCCCCTTTTGAAAACCTTGGTTGGGAAATCTATAGATGGCGTTACTCCTGACATCCTGTTTATATGAATCTTGAAAGTTGTTGACTTATCTCGTTGATATCCAGTATCGGCTGCGCGGTTCTAGACTTTCAAGGCTATATAGATCTCCTGGATCTATCTTGATATATATATGGAACGTGTGAATTAGAAGAACTAAGTGAAACAGCGAGTTAGTCAACAATATAGCTTGAGCCACTACCACTTATCGCCTCAACAAGACTATAAAACTTCTCCAGCAGTTTATGTTCTTGATATATTCCAAAACTTGATGAAAATAGTTCTTGATCAGGAATTTTCGTATGTTTAAAATCAGTATGCAGAATATTCGCGGGTTCACGAGTCGCGTCAGTAACACTTCGCCAAAGTTTCACAGTGCAATTACAATCAAAGACACTGTGATTCAATAGTCGTTTGGGTGTGCTCTGCTGTTCTTTGACTAGAGCGTGGGTTGGCTATATTTTACGTTGGCTTTGTGCTCCGGAATGTGTATCATTCCATCATACAGATCCTCCATTTGCAGGGTATTTATGCACACACCATACATTCATTAATATCCACTAACTATACTATTTACACAGTGCTTATAACAGTCTCAAGATTTTGAAAGCTTCGTTGTTTGCAGACTCGATGATTTCCAATATCTTATCCTTGGATGCGTTATTGATCTTTAGATCTTTCAAAATTGGATCATCGTGTAATTTGGATTTTAATGAACGAATATATTCACTGATATCTTCTCTTTTCCCCAAAATTGTATCATCTCTAGTCTTCTGCAATAATGAAACATTCAGTTCTTTCAAATCTGCTAAATCTTTTCTATTGATTTTTTGGGTTGCACTTGATAAAATCGACTGGACAGATTTTGTTGTATCCAAAATCGTGACGATACCGTTATTAACCTCCCAGCTTAAGTCTTTTGGTAGTTTTGGAACACCAGAGTATAGATCTTTCACCACTTTGAGAACCTCTTGATCTTTAGTCTTGATAAAGAGTGACAAGTTTAAAATTAGTTCATATGACCATTTTTCAAAATCTGAAAGACTTTGTAAATTGAGATTGTCTGGAATGGCAACATCTTTATCATTAATCAAATCTTCCAGAATTTGAGACACTACAATATAGTTTTTGCCCGGGATGTTTTGTAATAGAGAGTCTTTAAATTCCAATTCCTCGTCAATTCCGTTATTCCATAAGATATTGAAATCTCTGTTGTCACTCATATTCAAAGACATCTTATGCTTCTTGTATTGAGCTGTGATATCTTTATCGTTCAATACTCTACCAATTTTCAAACCTTGTAAAATTTCATGGTTTTTCAAAATAGAATGATCTAACCGTTGTTGGAACTCGATCATTTTTTCTAGCTTGTTGAAAGAACCTTGATTAAACCCAATCTTGACAAAATGAACCGTTTCAACTTCATTCGCTTTATATATTTGGAACGATAATTTCAAGTCTTCATTATTTGGGAACTGGGTAGCTAATCTTGAAATGATGTATTGATCCAAGATATCATGTTGCACATTTTTAATTTTCAACGTGTTGTAGTGGTGTCTTGCCTGTGTATAACAGTTGATTAGTGAGTACAGTTGTATCAACCAAAGTCTCAGATGGAATTCATGCTCGTCTTTCAGTATTGTGTTTTCCAAGATAATTATGGAAAGAACAATGTTCTTTGTAGAGAACTCGATTGATAATAGCGATTGAACAATAAACAAGATGAACTCATCACCGTTGAAATAATCAGTCTTGGATTTTTGAGATAACAAATGTTTGCACTTGTTGAAATTTCCAATGTTTTCCTTTATGAACACTTCAGATTTGAAAGACGATCTGTCAGCTAACGCTTTAAACTTGGTGACATTCACATTCCATATCAAACCCTTATCGTCATCAAATGAGTGTTGTTGAGTCTCTAGCCATGCTAGCAATTTCTGAGAGTCAATATTATTGAAATATGTCTTTATGTCAAAAAATGCACATGCCTTATGACCAATGAATTTTAAGTATTCGAAAACTGAATCATGAATGTCATTACCTAACTGATAATCAAGCTCAATCTTGGCTAACTTGGAGTTTCTTGTATTGTATGAGCTGATGATTTCCGATATATCTTTGGACAATTTGATGGATGATTTGATTAAATACTTCCATGAATTAAAATCGTCAAGCTTATAATCAATCAACACTGTATGACTCCATTCAAAGAGATTTGACCAGTCTTCAAGCTTATCAAATGTGTCAAGAAGGACAATCTGTAACTCTAGATCCAGTTTATTGCCTTTGGAAAATTTTAAAATCACATCAGGTATTTTCTCAAATAGTTTGTTTTGTTGTAGCAGTTTCACCAAGACGTATACCTCTTGTTCATTTTTCAAAGGCTCGCATTGCTCAATGGTTTTCAGTCCCAGTTTGGGGAACAGTGTCTTTTCAATTGAAGTTGCATCAGGTAAATTTGCAACTAGATATGATGCAAAAGCAGCCCAAAGTTTGAACAGCCTACTATAATTTTTCATAGCCATTGCCGCCTTTTGTATTATCCTAACGTTTGCACGCTCAATACCGAAATGGAACCAAGTTTTCAAAATATCAAAACTCTTGTGTTTCTTTGCAGCATTTTCAAATACAAATAGAGCTTCACGATGCAGACCAACTTCATTGTATAACTCAACCAATAACTCCAATGATCTTAAATCTGATGGAGGATCTTCCAAATACTGCGTTGATGACTCGATGGCCTCAGCGGTCTTACCAGACTGCGCTAGTATGTAGCAGTTCAGTATCTTATAAAACGAATCATTTGGATTCTTCTTCAACACTTTGGCACATAACTGTTGAGCATGCTTATGCGTACCGTTTTCAATGGCATTAAAAATTTCAGATTCTTTACCAGACATAACCACGCTCTGCCCAATCAATTCGATACCAAGAGCCCAGCAACGACCCAACTCTCTTCCTTCCTTGTTAAAGCTCAACTGGAATCAATTGCCGCTATTGTTCTAATACTTTACTATTATACACTTTCAAAGAACCAAAACTGGAAAGCGGTAAGACGTCCGGGTAACAGCTGAGAAGTCCAAAAATTTCGCGAATCTGTTTTTTCCGCGAATGTGAACTTTTTTTTGGTGCGATGAGCTGAAGAAAAAATTTATATAGTAAAGTAATGAGACACAATAGTACTTGGAGGTTTTAAAGGAAAGGTAGAGTTAGATTAAAAGGGAAAGTCCAGGATGTCAGCTATATACAAAGTACTCTCAGGTAGAACCACCAAGGCTGAAAGTGAAAAAAAATCACATATCAATAGACAAAGGGTGTTATTGATCTCTTCAAGAGGTATTACATTTAGACATCGTTACTTGATTAATGATTTATACTCATTATTACCACATGCTAGAAAAGAACCAAAATTAGATGGTAAAAAGCAACTTACACAGTTGAATGAAATTGCTGAGCTATACAACTGTAACAACATTTTATATTTTGAAGCTAGAAAACATACAGATTTGTATCTATGGTTATCCAAACCACCAAATGGACCAACTGTTAAATTTTTAGTTCAAAACATTCACAACACTGAGGAGTTAAACTTCACCGGTAACTGTTTGAAAGGTTCAAGACCTTTGTTATCATTTGATGCTTCGTTCGATGAAGGTGCACATTTCAGTTTGATGAAGGAGCTATTCATACATACATTCGGTGTACCACCAAGTTCAAGAAAGATTAAACCGTTTGTTGACCATGTTATGTCATTTTCCATAGTTGATGGTAAGATATGGGTTAGAAACTATCAGATCTTGGAGCAGTCTGAAGATGATAACAAGCGCGATGAACAAGATGTTTCATTAGTGGAAATTGGTCCAAGATTTGTGCTAACTCCAATTTTAATATTAGAAGGTTCATTTGGTGGTCCAAAGATTTATGAAAACAAACAATATGTCAGTCCAAACTTTGTCAGAGCTCAATTGAAGCAAAAACAAGCCGAAGAAGCTAGAGCTAGACACGACGCTGCGGAAGCATTGAAACTAAAGAGAAGAGATAACGTCTTAGCTGCTGATCCATTATCAAATGATGCTTTGTTCAAAGATAACTGAAATTTGTTTTTTGCATATAGATCCAACAATGTACACTAGAAGAGAATAAAACACTACATAGCTTTCCCGTAGACATGAGTTCTAAAAAATTTCAAATTTTTTTGTGATGTATTATTTATATATATATATAGGCGAATTTTGATTAGTGTTTTTCAGCAGATTTTTTTTCAGCTTCTTCAGCTTTTTTCAAGTAATCACTTTGAAACTGTTAGTAGGAGTCCAATGGGGTTCACATAGATTTTATACTATACTTACTTGATGAATTTTTCTTCTTCTTTTGATGAAGCGTTAATGCTTGGTGTAGTTGGAGCAGCACGGAATGGGTTTGGAACAGCAAGTAATAAGGCAAGACCTAAAGTGGCAATTGAGACCTGTTACATCGAAAAGTTAGTATATACACCTCTAGCTCAAGACACCACTATCCTTAGGGTTTGATCAAGATATACATTCAATTGAATTATACTCAAACCCAATTCTCCCCAGGCAGTATTAAGCGATCAAACACAACTTACTTGATGAGCTGGAACAGTTCTACCGAGGACAGTGTAAGCGGAACCCATTGTGACTATGATATGACTAGAATATTAACAACTATTGAGGTGTAGAGATAAACAGGATCTTGTCAATGTTCCCAGTGTTGTCGTTATTCTCCTTGATTCAATTTTCACAATTTTCCTCGAACCGAAAATGCGAAATCCGGGAAAACTTGAACCGTTTCATTGGCTGATCCGAGGGAAGAATCTCAAAGTGGAACTGGATGGTGTATAAAGCGGGACAGAGGATGGTGATTCTTTGGTATATCTATTGTCAATACTATCTCTCGGAGCTGATGGGCTACCTATACTTTTGTGCTGAACTAAATCTGGTGTTGTTTAGCGTCCTTCCTATAGAAGCTAAGCTGCATTACCTAATCCCTTAGTAATCATAATAAGTGTTTCGCGGCGCCAAATTCAAATTAGCTTCAAATCACTTCGTCTGCTACGAATAAGAAGACTTGGATTGATACTAAGAGGAAGGGATCAATATGGCGCTGGTTCAGGATAGGAAGTTTCTGATCAATCAGATACGGGCTCAGTATCTGTCCATTGCTGATGACGATCAGAGTAGGAGAATAATACGGCGGTATAGCCTTGATAATGAAGACCCAGATTATCCAAGTCAAAAACTAAGTGAAGAGTTCAACGAACTGTTACAAAGAGTTGAATCGCCTCCTATCCCTATCAATGTTCTTGAAGAGAATGAGCTCACAAGGAAATTGCACATTTCCAAAGAACAGATAAACACAATAATCAATGAGTCCGATGAAGAACGTGAACAGTACCCAACAGGGAATCAACATGAACAGTTCCATGAACCAAGTACTCTGGATAGACCAGCTGCTTTAAATCCTCATAAGCCTGAATCTAAAAACTCAGTATCAACTATAAAATTGGAACAGAACAGACCTGATGACGAAGTCCATCATAGTTCTTTGACTCCTGAAACTACACAAACTTCTCATATGGGGAAAATGTTACCAAGTTTTGCCAATGCTAAAATTAGTTACAAACCACCATTTACCAAACTGTTCAGAAATACAAGTGAGTCATCGTCCAACAAGAGCACAGCTGCTTCGAAAAAGAGAGAAAGAAAAAAACCAAAAGATGACGATAGTGATACAGACCGTCAACATGATGACGAATATCTTGTTGATGAGGATGATGAGGATGATGACGACGAAGATGATGATGATGACGACCGCGATGACACTTTCAACGGAAGCGACCTTTATAGTGAAACCACCAGTGATAGAACTGATAACCGCTCAAGAACTAACACTGAAAGTGAATTGGTGAACCTTGAGGATATTGATGGAAGCACTATCAGCAGAAGACAAGATGAAGGTGGAATTCTTGTTGATCAAAATTATTCGGATGTCAACACTGCATCCCAAGTGGGTCAATTCAACGACAGTAAATATCTTTATGGTGACAACTCGGTTTCTTCAGTCGATGATCGGTTATTACTGGATTCAGACTTCTCAGATGAAGACGATGATGACATTATCGACAATGCCAGATTGCAATTGTTACACATCAAGGAACAAACAGATTCCGTATCGGGGTCTAAAAGTAATAGGAAATTATCCTTTGAAAAGCAACCAAGACCAAAACTGAGAAATAAGAGATCTTCATCATTAAGTGTTAAAAGTGCTGAAATCACACCAAATGGGAATTTAAAACCAACAAGATCGTCTTCAAGTTTTTCAAACGCTACGGAGCAATCACTATCGTCGTCGGTTTTCGAAAAATCATCAATTGTACCTACCAAACCCAAACTCGCTTCACAATTAACTGCTATGATCAACAAGAAAAATAACGTTGGTAATGCTGACCCATTAGAATATTATGTCTTTGCGTCAGGTGAAAGTATATCGAATAGATCCGATGTAATCAATATGACTGTGTACTTACCAAATGAAAAGACTATCAAGCTAAAGATAAGGAAAACAGTTACAGTGGTGGAGACTATAGGGTTCATACTATTGAACCTTTCAAAGCAAAATTCAGATTTATTATCAACACCAATATTGAAAAACCCCAATAAATGGTCATTGCATCTGATTGATGATGATGGTGAACCTTATGAAGGTTCATTTGGTCTCATTGATCGTACCAAAATCATATCCTCATACGGTGAGGATGAAGTTGCATTAATTGAAGTTAACGATGCAGAGTTCCAGGCGAATGAGATAAAGACACCTCAACCAATCTTGGCTGCTGAAGGTCAAGGCTCAGGAACCCCTTCACCGTCCAAGCCAGTGGGGACAATTAGGCAAACAAACTACTCAACATCAATCATACCCAAAGTTGATAATGGTGTCAAGGATGCTGCAACTTGGAAACTACATGTATACAGGTATCCTGCCAGTGACGATGCGTCTTATACTGGTATTGAACTACCGCTGACTGCCAAGTTGAATGAGATTCTAATCAGATACACTAATCTCAAACATCTGGATCCAACCGATTATCATTTGAAAGTGGTCGGCGAAGGTTATATATTAGATTTGAATGACTCTATAAGTTCCCTGGATGGTAGTAATAGATTAGAGATCTTGACCAAGAGAAAAGCCAGAGAGTTGAATCTCAAGAAGAAAAAAATATTGGATAATAGAACATTACCAACAATTAATTCTAATTTAACGCCACAAAGTTTGATGGTGACTAATGAGATTAATAAAGATAACCAAGAAAGGCTTCAGTCACAAATGGAAGAACAATCAAAGCAATTACAAGACCAGCAACAGACTTCACAGAGACCGGCTATCACGAGACGTCATTCCTTATCATCTAAACAATTTTCATCATCATTCTCCAAACATGGGATTTCATCATCGTTTAAAAACAAAAATGGCTCTAAAGGTGCTTTAAAGAGTTCTGACCAAAATAATAGTAGCATGCCACCAAATGTGGTTACTACAGAGTATCAAAAATTCACCGTGTGGAGAAGACTACCAATGAAGTTCATAAATCGACACGAACGTACATTCGCAATTGACGGTGAATATGTTTACATCATGCCTAAAGATGAAAAAGTATGGTACGAAAATAGTTTCAAAACTAGAACCTTCCATGTTAGTCAAATTGTGTCATGTAAGGTATCTGAAAGAATACCTTCTAATTTCAAGATTGTGGTGATGAAGACAAATGGGCCAAAAAGATATGATTTCGAAGCTTTGAACCCTCAAGAATCACAAGAAATAATCTCAAAGTTACACAAGTTGATGGCCGCTTATAGAACATATGACTCCTCAATCTCCTGATCTACTTTATATCTTTATACGACGTTACGATTTAATAATAATAAACTTGTAATTTGTAAAATGTCCCTATGTGATTAACTTTATGTCCCGGTGCCCGTATCAGCTTTCCCTAGATAGAAAAAAATTCTGCGATGAGCTAGCTTTACTATATAAACCTCTATCAATGGTACAAACTCATATCATTCACACTTCCTTTAATAGAAACTTTTTAAAATGGCACTAGATAACTCATCTCTTTCGTCTAATTGGATGAAGCTGAAAAAGAAGACCAAAAAGCCTTCAGTATCCTCGAAACTTACCAAAAAGACTAAAAAGAGTAATAGTACAAAATCAATCATTGATCAAATAACGAATAGCATAGATAAGAAGGAAAATAAAGTACGTTCGCAAGACCCAAAAGAGCTCACTAAATGGGCAGATGATAATGATATCCCGCTAGACGATCTTTCCAAGGTGTACGACATCTCATCGGAGTACAAACAAGCATCATTAACGCCCGGTAGTTTATCAGAGCAGAAGAAACAACCAGGAAAATATTTAGCTATAGATTGTGAATTTGTTGGTGTAGGTCCAGAAGGTGTTGAATCAGCTTTAGCTCGTGTTTCAATAGTGAACTTCCACGGCTATACTATATACGATAAGTTTGTTAAACCAAGAGAACGGGTCACAGATTGGAGAACATGGGTTAGTGGTGTTACACCTTCACATATGAAAGATGCTATTGATTTTAAAACCGCTCAAAAAGAAGTCGATGACTTATTCAAAGATAAAATTCTCGTGGGGCATGCTATACAGCATGATCTAGACGCGTTGTTATTATCACATCCAAAGCATATGATTAGAGATACCTCCAAACATCCACCTTTCAGAAAATTATCAAAAGGTAAAACACCAGCATTGAAGAAACTGACCAAAGAGTTATTGAAGATTGATATTCAAGGCGCTGAGCATTCATCTGTTGAAGATGCCAGAGCTACAATGTTGTTATACAAATTGCATAAAAAAGAATTTGAAAAATTGCATCAAAGATTCAGACCAAGGGAATAGACGAATATTTGGTTATGATTAGTATGCTGTAGAACTCATTCTGTACACCCAAAATCTGATACTGACATTAATCTTTAGTAACATAAGGTTAAAACATTAGATGCATTTTAAATATTCAAGTAGAATGGACATACCCTGTCATCGAATATCATTAGATTTCTACATGATGTTTAATACTCAAGAAGGGTCATAAAATAAATGAGTTTATATACTAGTACAACTGGAAACCTCAATCTAGGCGAAAAAAGACAAACTTCAATAACAAAATATAATAAAACGACTTGGTAATAAAAAACTTCCAAACAAATGTTCATGACATTGGGGTAGAAAAAAAAATTCAAATGTAATAATGAAATAAGAATAAATGAAATAAGAGTGAAGTGAAATGTATATGGATTTAAAAATATGTCTAAATGAATTATAGAATCAATCTGTTTGGGTCTTAGCGGAACATATTGTTTCGATTAGTGGCCTCATTACAGCACCACGAATCTTTTGTGGTGTGTTTTGTGCACCCTTTTCATCAATCATCTTAGTAGCCTCTTTTGGGAAATTATAATTGTAGAAACCGCCAACAAGATTTTCATTTAGCAACTGATTGGCAAAATGTCTAAACTTGTCATCTTCATTATAGTCTGGTTGAACACTAGCAATTGAGGCTAGATCAAAGCATGCAGTAACCAAAGTTACAGAGCTAGAGTTTGCGCTAATTATTTTTCTAATGCTTGGCCTCATTTTGAAATAGATCTTCATAATTAATCTTGGATTTCTTTGACCAATATATTTCAACAATAAAAGTAATCTGATGATGGACTTCTCATTTGGCTCACCCTCTTCAAAATGAACAGCAGCCTGTAACAAGGAAAGATTGGAACTGATGTTATCAGACATCAGGTAGTTAATTAAAACTTTTGGAGCCATTGCCTGGTCACCCAATTCAATTAAGGTCTCATCTTCTATATCAGCAGATCTCAATACTGCCTTCACATCGTCAGGTTTCAGCAATATGTAGAGAAATAACAAATATGAAAACACCCCGCTATCGAAAAGTATTGAAGGATCGTTTTGAACTCGAGAAGCTTCGTTCAAGTATCTGATCACAAAAAATGATCGTAACGAATCAAGGGAAGTTGCTCTAGCGTAAGGCAACTGTAAACCCTTGATTGAATAATGTAACAAAACTTGATCAAATGTATCTCTAGTGACAATCAAATCGTCATGAGCTTCAATACGCTCAAGGATTGGACCAAATGCCTTCTTCTCACTCAAAAGAGTTCCAGGGATGTCATTATTGATAAACTTTTCTTTTGCGTGCATAGCCGTTAAAGTTTTACAAACAAACTGAAGACCACCCTGGTATAATGAGATATGATCTGAATGTGTAATAACAAGAGCAAACCAAAACAATCTGCCAAAGAACGGTGAAGTTGGTAATAAGCCTTCTGCAATTCTGCTCAAAGAGAAAATTGTACAGATAGCCAAGTATCGGTATTTTATATCACTGATGTCTTCGGCAGCAACTTGAGCAATCATTTCCATGACTTTAACAGCCATTGAATCGTTAACACCAGTTTTGGATAGGACACCCAATAACAAGAGGGCACGTCCTTTTAAAACTGCATCTTCTCTTGAAACAGCATCGATAACATATCTATTCCATCTCGCAACCCACAAAGCTTTGTTATGTTCTGTCCCAACGACTTGAATTACTTCCGTCAAGGAAGCAACTAAAGTCTCCATTGTACTGACTCTGGTAGCAAATTTGGAAATTTCAGTTGGGAAATTATCCACTGTATCTCTATTCAAACCAAATAGGATTCTTGATCTATGAGAAGTGAAATGAGATATTGTGGTTCTGATTTTTTGCTTTGAAAGGTCACTCAACGTTGGCTTAGTCAAAAACGATTGTAAAACATTTAGTAACAATTGATGATTGGCAATTCTTAAATCTAACGGACCGACATCAACTAGAATAGTGACAACATAAAATATTTCTGGTAAGAACATTTCTGCAAACATTAATGAATCAAAAAATAGTGAGACAAAAATTTGAACCAAAACTGTGATTTCAATCCAGTTACTATGAGAGGTAACAGAATAGTTACCATCACTGTCTGGGAATGGAATATGAGAAATCTTTCTCAACCTTTGGATTACATGGCCACAAATTTCAACAGTTGGTGTAGAGGCTAAAAGTGCAATGATACTCTTCCAATCAGAACCTTCGGCTTCACGATCAATAGCAGTCAAAACGATTTCATCAACCAAGATCGAACTAATTCTATCCTCTAAACATAGCTTGGACCAAATTTGAGAGTTGAAAGCACTCAGGAAAACTGGATCAATTGACGAGACGGCCAAAAAGTTTCTGATGATTTCTGAAACAAAATCAGGACCATTTTCTTCATCGACTCTGTAGACATGTTCGTAAATGTTTGGAATCCATGGCGCAACATAGACAATGGCATTGAATCTTTGACGTGGTGTGACTTGTTCTCTGTATACCTTAAAGAAAGCACCAATGACTTCAGGTGTGACCTTTGGATAAGTTTCAGCTAATTTTTCAGAAATTGACACGACAAAAGTATTGTTATCTCTTGGGAAGTATACATCTGATGAAGATGCCAATTCTCTACCAAGATCCAAATTGAATTGTTTTTGTGAAGCTGCTAAAAGATTATATGAGATGGATCTAATTTCTGATGATGATGAGGTGAACCCCAAAAATACGATATTGAATAGTTGCCCAAGCATATCTTCTAATGATTTTTCGACATCTTGTTTAAATAATGTCTCTGCAGGGGCATCAGTTGCTCTGTTTTTGGTGAAGTACAACAATCTCATTATATCCAGTGATTTCGGAGAACATAGAATTAGTTCAACACCACTTTCGAATTTAATTGTGATTTCATTTGCAACGCCAGTCTTTTCAGATACAGCCACTGAAACAAGTTGTTGTAACTTGAAAACATCATTCAAGTAAATTTCTTTCAATGCGCCCTTAACCTTAATTCTTTGTGGAGTTGTTTGAGTGACATGTATATATTCACTACCTATTTTAACCACAACAGGAACAAAGCGACCATTATCAGCTTGATACAATGAAGCATCAGTGAATTTGGCTCTAACGTCATGATAAGCTCTAACTGTTTCATTTGGTAAACTCAAATTTGCAATGGTCTTGTAATCGTCATTACCACATGGGAAGAAGTACTCAGATGGACCTTGGTTGAAGTAGTTGCTTGGCTGTCTGGAATTTTTGACAAAATTTGGGAATAATCCAGATGATAAATTGTAATAATTGACAGACAAGCAATTATTGCGCATTTCTTCAGGTGCCAAATTACCTAGCAAAACTAATAATCTATAAGGGAAAACTTGAGTACCGTCATTTCCTGTACAGTCAACAACAATTGAGAATTTTTGATCCCAAATTTTTGAAGCAACTTGGAAAATTCTGTATAATGCCACCTCTTGATCGGTATTCTGTAATTTGTAGAATTCTGCGTATGAAAACACTAATAGGGGTGTACCATCCGAACTAATTGCTTGATAGATGAAACTTGAGTCTTGAACTTGGCCTAAATCTCTTAGGGAATATTTGCTCATAAATTCAAATAATTCGCTGTTGGACTCCGGTGAGATTGATGGAGGGATTTCATAACCAAAATTGATAGTTGGTTGACCTAAATAGGATAAAATATCCATGACGTCAGTTGATAATTTCAAGTGAACTTTCAATTCTTCTTCATTTTCGCAATTACTCAAGCCTTCAGCTCTTACTAATTGCCAATTTTCATACATGAATCTATGGAAAAATCCAAAATCTTGATCGTTAACTTCAGTCATCTCAGTTATTTCAAATGTGATGTCATCATCCAACTTGGTACATTGGTCCAAGAAACCAAAAATCTTTTCATTCAACTCATTCAACTCGTCACTTTTGGACTTCAATAATGGCCATCTCAAAGAGTTTAAGGATCCATTAGCCATATTTTGTAAGACTTTAGCTAACATCAAAAACTTTCTTTGAGTTTGGCGATTTGGAATGTCAACAATCTTTTCCGATTCTGGACTAACGATAGCTGGACAGAAAAATCTCAAAAAGATGAAAGAACCAACCGCAATTATTCTATAGCTTGGAAATTTACCTTCAACACAACTTGAAATTGTTTTACAGACTGCTCTGAATTCAATTGGAAAAATATCGATAGATTTGATAATAACATTAACCAATTTTTTCAAACAGTGCATAAAATGATTCAGATTTTGTAAACCAGCAGGATCATCTTCAGCAATTTTTTCAACTTCTAGATCCAATTCGGAATCTCTAATCTCGAGTAAAACAGGTCTCAATGTAGCAACTAAATATTCACTACCTTTGGCTCTACCGAAAGCTGATAATGATTTACTTGCAAAACTATTTCTTCTCAAAATATCACCATAATTATAGCCATTATAAATTTCTTCTTGAACCAAGTAAGAAACCAGGTTTGCACTTTGGTTAACGCTATCAGCTAAAGATAATGAGCAGGAAGCTAAAGCGGATGCATCATTGGTTGGGCATGCTCTTGCAATTGATAAGAGTACTTTTGGTGTACTGAAAATCAATTTGAATATATTGTTCATCAAATATCTAGTCTTTTCATCATGACGACCATCATCAACTTTATAAGTTTCCACGATTGATACGAAAACTTTCAAAAATGCAATTCTTATTGATAAATTCGAATCGTAACCAATTGGTAATGCATATGGTAAACCAACATCAACATTGGATTTCAACAAATTTGTCAAACAGGTAATGATATGATCACTGACGGTTGACACTTTATGCTTAACACTTATTGGGAAACTATCCAAATCCGAATATCTTTCCAAGGCTTTCAAGAATGTGTTGAAATAAATGCTGAACAGACTAGCTTTTGAAAATTTTAATTCACGTTCATTTATGACTTGAGGAGCTTCCAATAGTAGTGAGTTCAGCAATAGCGAAAGGGCCTTAACACTTTCAATAGCAATGTCAATGTAGATATAGTCCAAGTCTCTACCTCCACTTGAATGTTGCTGATTTTGATGATGTGAATGATCATTACAATTGCAATCGTAAGCAACCGCATTATCAAACCAATTATAGGCATGTCTCAAATAAGTGTTTCTTAGTTTATAAGCACCTCCAATGACTAATGCCTCATTATGATTTTCAATCTCGTAAAAGAATCTTGACATTCTTATTCTCAATTTTAAAATCGTAACATTGGTCTCTGGCACTGAATCGATTAATCTTGACAAGATACTAGCACAGTTCAAAATATCAACTGAGACTGAAAAAATCGTGGATTTATCTCCATTGTTTAAGATAGCTTTCAACAATACTATAATGTGTTCTATAACAGTGAAATCTAAATTTGATAATCTATCAATGTTGACTTCATAATTTTTAACAATTGGAACCAGTAATTTAACAACTCTACCATATGCTAATGGATGAGTTTCAGCTGCAAGGATTTCTCTAGCATTTTCTCTAGTCACCAAATTGTCTTCACCTAATAAGACTAATTCTCTTTGAATGAATTCATCAATTTTTTCAGTTATATCATGTTTAACTTCTTGTGTGAAACCTCTTTCAGGATTAACATTTGAACTGACAAAAATACCTGAAACCGAAGCTAAAAATCCTGCAAAATTACGAAATTCAGAAAGTTCAACTTGTGTCATTTCAGAGTAATTCGATAGTGCCATATCATTCCATCTTTCATAAATTCTTAACCAAACGTTAATAACAGCTGCACTTGGAGTTTGAATTTTTAAAAAGTATTTTCTAATGTTTTTCTGTAATGCAACCAAACCAGTGGTTAATGAAGTATCACTAGAAACTGCTAAATAAAATTCCTTGTTCATATCTCTTTCCTGTATGTGATTTACACAACCATTAAAGTCTAGTTTTGTATCAACAGCTCTAAATCCTCTTTTGATCAATGGGTATGTATCAAACGATGGTGTACATAGACAAGTCAATAAAGCTTGTTCAATTAAGGAAATGGCACTTGAATAAAAAGTTTTCTCTTGTGATTTGACGAGTTGTAAATATTCATGATTTTCAAGTACAGTGTTCAAACTAACTCTAAATTCCAAAAATTTTACAAAAATTTCCAAAAAATCTCTTCTTTTCGAATCACTAGCAGAACTTGCAATTAAAGCTTTAGCAGTGGCATTCAGTATCAGTAAAGATCCAGCAAATGAACACATAACATGATCAAAATCATCAATAATGACATTTGATGAGATGAAGCTTAAAAGATATTGAGTAACTGAAGATGTCAATTTTGGGTCGGAATCTTTTATCGATATGATGAATGGTTCCAACACTGCGTTTGAAGTTTCAACAAGTTCTTCATATTTTTCAATATGCGAAAGTCCATTTGAAGTTAAAAAATATAAATGTGGATATTTTTTGAAAATAGCATATGCATTAGCCAGTATATCTCTTGATAATTTAGAAATCTTTTGAGCTTGTTGACAAACTTCATTTGATTGATCAGAACTAGTGGTATTTGCTCGACTTGTTGAAGATGAAGATACTGATGTGTTCGTACTGTGACTTGAACTTTGTTGATGTGATGAATTTAAATGATGTGATCTGAATAAATTTTTGGTGGTATCTTTAAATTTTTCAGATTTGGGAGTTGAAACTGAAGCTCCAGAAGATGAAACTGTTGAAGAATTTTGTCTTGATTGATCAAGTGATGTTTTAGCTTCCGATTTAAAACTATATTGAGAATAAAAATCTAATGAGTTACCCGAAATTGTCTTTCCCAATGATGAAGTTTCTGTTTCTTCTTCATAAATTGATGGAACATAAGTTGAACTTTGTACTAAAGTACTCATTCTAACAACAACTTTTTTCAACAATGGGAAAATTTGTCTGACTAAATTTTGACTTGATTCCTTGGAATGTAAAGTCGACGAAAACATTTTCAAAATTGATGTTGTTAATTTTAATGATTCCAAAGAGGCATTTTCATCATTTAATATATCCATTAATTTTGGTATAAATTCAGTTGAATTTAATACACAAAGACTTGAAAAATATTCCAATCTTAAAGCGTTAAAAATTTGATTTTCTGATAATGAAGCATGAGTTAACAATGGAGAATTTTTAGTTGAAGAAACTGGAACCAAAACTTTTGTCACTATATCATAATGTAATAAAGAATATTGTACCAAGATATTTTGAGGATCATAAGGATAAATTGAAGCTGCGATATTTGCCACACAAACAACAAAATCTAAACTTTCCAATACAGCAACGTTATTTTCTGTTTGTATGGAAGGTTCTTTGTTATTTGTCAAGATTTTGGTAACATTTGATAAAAGTTTATGCTTTTTATTTGTATTAAAATTTGTCAATTTTTTCAAAGCTGTACCTTTATTAAATTTTGAATCACCACCACTTTGATATGTAAAAGTTTCAATTGCCTTTGGATAAAGTGTTAATAATAATGCCAAAAATTTATAAGAACTTTTAAATTGTTTATTTGAATTTGTATTTGATGAAATTTTTGAAGATGAACTATCCAAAATTGAATAAACTTCATCAAATAAAGCATCGGCTTCCATAGAAACATTTGAATCCACTTTAGTACAGTTTAAATATTCTTGAGGTCTTGAATTTATCCAAATTTTAACAGCCTTCATGAAGAAAGTTAATAATAATTGACGATAAACTGATCTTTTAATTGTAGTTAAAATATTTCGAAGATGTTTTAAATATTCCAATATATAAGTTTCATTTAAATAAACTGCACTTAACATTTCCAAATATGGAACGAATTCACTTTCGTTATTAATATTATGTTTTAAAACGCTTAATTTCATAATACTAAAATTTAAATATTCAATTGGATTTGAAGCTGCAAAAAATCTTAATAAAGTTTCCACGTTTAAATCGATTTGATCAGTCATTGATCTTAAACCATATTCTTCATTTGACACGGCAATTTTCCCATTGATTAAAGCCAATTCATGAACCAAATTATTTGTTGATTTAAATTTAGATATTAAACTTATGGCACGTTTTACCAAACTTGATTCAAAAGGATTTGGTTGAACTGTATGATAATCAACGTTTGCACTTGCAATACCAACACCATCACCAGAAGATGACGTGACAGAAGTATTTGAATCTATTGAATTTTTTCTTGCTTTTGGTTCTTTAGTATCCCAATTAAATTTTGATAAATCAGCCAATAATCTTAAAATTATCAATAGAGAACTTAAAGAAGGTAATTCACGTTGCCTGAGAACAAGATGATTATCTTGTTTATTAAGTTCTTCTAATTTTTCCAATGCACATACCAAAATCTCTTGATAAAGATTTGAAGTTGATAAATTTATCAGTGCCTTTCTAGCATTTAAATAAAATCCATTACTTTCCACTTCATAAATACTCAAATCGCTTTCTGAAGGTAATAAACTTGAAATTCTATTGAAAATGTGAGCCACTAAAGGTATCTCAGTAGCTGATTGTGAAGTTTGTTCTGAATTTATTGACATTGTGTCAAACTAGTATATAATAATAATCTTATCCTTATTTTATCTTTTTGAATAACTTGAAAAAGCAAACACAAACATAAAACAAAGTCTTTATTTGATGAACCGCTGTGTTAAATTTCACCTTTATTGCAATTATTGATATTGTCAAGTGTCTTTATAAATTGTGTTTGTGTTTATGATGATATATCTCTTTTCTAAACTGTATAACCACAACGCAGCAAAAAAAGATCTCTAAGGTGGGTGGTGGTGGGTTTATATGAATACCCCAGGGCGGCTATTTTGCAAAGTGGTTTAAGATGGACTAAAGGGGCCTTTGTGATTGATGGTAACTAAAACACTGGGTTTTTCCCTATAATTATAGATATATCTCTATATATTGTAAAGTTATTAACTTATTAGTTTAGTTGTTTAAATTATATTGGAAATGATAATGGGAAGGGAATTTTTGGAGTAAAACTTGTCAAAAGTCGTTTTTAATTGTCCAGAAATTTGGTTCAAGGAAAATCCAATTTTGGGAAATTTCTAACCAAAAAGAAAAAAAAACAAAACGGCTTTTTGATTTACACACACACAGACAGACAGAGAGAGAAAGAGAGGGAGAGGGAGGGAGAGAGGAAGAGGGACAAATATATAAAGAGACTAATAATTTAAAAGTAAAAGGAGATAGAATTATAGATCAATATATTACAAAAGGAGAAGTAGGATAGTTGAAGAGTATTGTTATATGTTAGCGTATCCATCTATATACGAACAACTGGTTCATTATTGTTTCAATTCCCAGGGCGTCATGGTGGGTGCTTCAATCTCAACGGTTGTAAATTCCATCAAGTGGAAAGTTTAAATCGGGTTAAACCTTTAGGGAGAGAAAAGTAGATCAGACGCGAGTTTAGGCAAAGACTAGGCAAGAATTTAGACAGAAACTAGACAGAAACTAGACAGAGACATCATCAGTACAGGGAACTAGACCCACTAAGATTCTCCTACTGGAAAAACAAATTAAAACCAGGTTCGTTTTAGGTTTTCAAGTTTGCCTCTGGTTTACCGGCGGTGGTAAAGTCATAGGGCACTTAGCCATGGTAATAACCAAGTGTGGTTTGCTAAACAAAAATCATAGAGTTATCAAATATCAAAATGATATTCAATAATGTTCAATTGATCTACAAAACATAATCATTCAAAAAAATTTACCATTCCTGTTAAAATTAAATCCTTGCAAGTTAAATGAAACGTACGTATCGGTATATCTCTGTATGTGCCATTTAAAATTGGGCTTTGCTTATAATATATATATATATAACGGTCTGCTTTTAATCAATTAGGCATCACATTGATTCACATGGGCTGGTGTGCCTTTTCCTTTTTTTTGCTTTTAGCCTGGCCTGCCTAGCCTGGCCCTGTCTAGCCTGACCCTGCCTAGGAGGGGGGGGGACTAGAATTACTAGTATAAGTAGGCTCATAGGCTCAAATAAGTCTAAACTCGGTTAAATTTCTCGCCTACTCGGCCCGTCAATGATCAGCAATTTCATTAAAACGTTGAATTTTTAACAAAACTTGTTCCTACATAAAGTCACAATTTCAGACTAAAAATTTGATTGAAGATCTCTTACCCATATGAATATTATAGACTTACTAGTATAAAGTATTATTATTACACTGTATATGAACAAGGTGTAATCGAACATATATTATTTCTTAATACCGATCCGATTTAAACTAACTCACCAAGTCAAAATTTATATAATATAATAGAAATGGTCAATGTCTAATTATTCCTGATGATTCCATAATTATCCTGTATTGTCCATTTTTCAGGCGATTTTAACCAGATGTCCGATTTATTTGGGAAACTAACATCACACTTTAGACAATTTTTTAGACATTCCCATCAGTAATTTGTTAAATTTGTTATATATTTGGTTTGGCAATTTCGGTAATTATATATATCACTACAATATTAATTTGGGAAAAGGGGACATTTCAATATTAATATTCAAGGTTTGTGCAAATTTAAATGCCGAATTACAACTTTGAACTCACATCTATTGGTGTTTAACGTAACATTCAGTAACATTCAAAAGCCAAGTTATGTCTAACGTTTTACAACATTTACAAGTTCAAGCCCACACACATGTTCGTTTAAATGAAATTTAATGAAACTGAATTGTGTGTGTGTATGTCTGTGTATATGTCTGTGTGCTCTGTTTTTTTTTTGTCTAATTGAAATAGCAAAATGTCTGTTATCTCTCATCTAATACGAGCGTATAATCAACTTCTACTGTTGTCAAAAATTTCATGTGTACTTTTCACTTTTTACCCCTGAGTATCAACGTTACGACTTTCAGTTTAATAAAAATCCCGCCAATGAGGATTATCATCATCACCTATGAGTTTTAAAAACCAATACACCCACTGTTCCAAAGTGATTATACAATAATGTCCAATAATGTCCTATTTTCAAGCATTTGGATCTTTAGTACACATTAGTACTCGGAAACATTAAACATCGTCAATGCTTCACCCTCACCCTGTAACAGTCCCAAGGACACTCACTATTATCATTTTCATTTTACACACCCGATAAATGTCAATTGAAACACACAATAATTTCCAGTTGACAATCACCAACTTACAGATCACCCCAATTATAAAAATTGATCTACAAGAACCAAATTGATTTTGAGGCTCAAGACTTAAAGTGTCATTTAAACTTTCCTCTCTTTTTAACACCACAAGGCAGTTTATAGTCATGAAACTTTAATTATTACACAATAGTTTTCAAAAACAACTCAACCCACATAACCCACAATTTACCTATATTTAATTAAATTTTATGGTTTGAATAATGATCATCAGTTTAGTCTATTCTTGTTTGATTTGCTTATTGTTATTAAAACTTCAACCCCAACCTTTTTTTTTCAATCTTTGGTAAAGTTTAATACCAATTGTGGAGTTTGTTTTATTTGTCCTAAAGTTTTAGTATATAGCATGATTTATCAATAGCCAATAGAGTTTATAGTGTTTGGAAAACAAAGACCTATATAGCCTTTGTGCGGTATCGGGTATTGTATAGGTTTAATGAAATATCTACTGCTGATATAAAAGTGCTCACTTAAAGTTTAAGACACGATTGGACATTTTAAAGACAAAAGATACATTTTATTTGTTTTTAATAAACATTCGATATCAATTAAGTCTTAAAAACTACTCAAGTGAAGTTTCCTTTATTTGTGGACTGCAGTTGATCCCACTTAATGTCCAAACTCCTCACCCCAGGAATTGAACAAGACAATTTAATCAACAGCAGACCAAATCAATCACTTTCAAAGCACACCTAGATTCAACATGGGGGGAGGCGAACACAATTGAGTATTGTTCTCAATAATACAATACTCTTGACCCCAATACTAGTATTGTGGTGGTCTACACAAACTTTCGTAAACTGGGAAAGCACTTCACTTGTAAACGGAAACTGGTTTACTGGTTCTCACCACAATACCATATTGATTATATAATAGATGAGTAATAGTCCACAGTAGTAGTAGTAGTAGTAGTAGTAGTAGTAGTAGTAGTAGTAGTAGTAGTAGTAGTAATAGTAGTAGTACCAGTAGTACTAGTAGTACCAGTTGTATATCTACATCACTGTTTATTACTTTCCAAAATCATTTTTTGATTCATACTAGATTATATACAATTTATATAACCAATTTCAACTCAATTGACTCGTATGATTAATCAATTGTATTTCATCCATATTAAAATCATCACTTCAATAATGATTAAAACCACTTCAAAACCCACTCAAAATAAAAAAGACTTTACCGTATCGATATATAAACTAATTGTTCATATCCTTAGTCAATACATGACAGTACTAATCTCTTCATTTATCTCATCTGCTCTCCTTGTAAGATATAGTAATAAAAAAAATAAACCAAAAAAAAAATTATAAAAGCTAATAATGCACAATAAAAGTATACCAGAAATTAACGTTAAAAAATTGATATAGAAAAAATAAAATTGATATAATAATGACTCAAATCAAACTCCCATAACATATAAATGACATATTGTTTTATATTTTTTGTAAATTTAATATATTTATACTAAATTTTCTTTTTGCCTTTTGTGTGAATGTATGTATGTATGTATGTATAACGGTTTAATTAACTTAGAAGTTTAATTTTGTAAAGAACCATTTGTTTTTACCTGATTGATATTTTTCTTCAAAATTTTTCTTGATAACTTTTTTAGCATTTTCTCTTTGTGATGGTTCAGAAAATGTTTCACTTGTTAATTCATTTTTAAATGTTTCAACATCTAAAGTGTATCTAGTTGGTAATAAATGATTGTAGTTAACAACTTTAATGAATGGTTTAACTTTTGTCTTTTTAGCTAATTTCTTAGCACCTACTCTTTTACTAGCTTTTGATGGATATCTTTCAATACCGGCAACAATAGCATGTGGGAATTGATGAGCTTTTGAACCTTCATCGTGTGGTTTGACAATAACAACTTTTTTACCAGCGTAACGACCTCTAACGACGATAGCAACTTTACCTGATTTAATGAATTTGGCCATTTTGAAATATTATATTATGAATTTGATGTGATATAGATTTAAATATATGGGTATCAAAACTATTCAACTGAAAACAAAAAGAAGTAGAGGTTCCCAATTTTTCACCAAGTATACTGTGTATGTATCTCCCAGCTAACCAATAAGTCACATTGGGGAAATTTTAAATCGCAATTTTGGTGAAAAATTATTAATTTAGCCATGAAAGTTTGGCAGAATTACAAAAGCCTTTAAAGTTAATTGTATGGTGTGGCGTGAACCAATCTTGATAAGAAATAAAAAATAATAATTGGTATGCCCTGTATAAACATCATGTGACTTTTGGTCTTTTTTGTGTCAACCCTTCGAACATTTATTCTGTACATCTTTGATTTTTAAAAAGCTTACATAGGCCATATAGTCTCTGATGGAAATTATAAAAATACATTTAATGAAATGAAAATCGATTTATATACTTTAATATCTTAGAAATTTGATTTCCCGCTAATGAATTGAACTTTGATCATGTGCTCCTTTGTTTTTCTTATCATTTCTTTCTTTTATCATGATGACTTCTTGCTAACAATCTTGAATTCATACCAGTTATTAATTTTGGTACCTGACTATTATTCGATATACTATTGCTATGATATGCAGTGGAATTTGTTGTTCCGGTACCTGAAGAGCTTGAAGGTCTAGATTTTGTCGTAGAAGTACCTGTTTGATTTGAAATTGCAGCTGATGCAGCGGCAATTAACGTATTCCTTGAACTTGTTGTTCCAGATTGATTTTGTGCATCAGCAACACTTCTTTGTCCAGATGTTAAAGGTAATCCATAGTGTAATTGGCCATTGTTTGGTAATTCCTTTTTACGTCCAGTTTGCTTTTGTGTTGTTCTGGTTCTTACAAGATCTTTAAACATACCTTCATGTTTCGTAATAGAACCTGAGCTACCACTTCCTTGTTGTGGAGATGATCCAACTCTAGATTTTGTTGTTGAAGGTTTATGTCTCAACGAAGGATTTGATGATTTCTTTGGTGGTGATTTAGGTGACGTTACAGTTTTGTTATCATCATTGAAACTAGAAATATTCAACATTACCGGTGATTTCAACTCATTAGAATCATTTGATCTTGCACTTAATGGTGGAGAATTTATAGTAGCCAAATTGGCTGCACTTTTAGCTGCATCTGATCCTAAAACAGTACCTGCATCGCCTGAAGGATCATCATCAATCAACTTTTGTGCGAGTCTTTCATTTGGTAAAGTTCTTGATTTGTATAAGACCTGTGTCCAATTGGTAATTTCAATTTGTGAACTTTCAAAGACAAATGCTGAATTATGCACTTCAATTACAAATAACCCTCCAGTGTTTGCAGATCTAATAGCTGGTGGCAACAGTTCTCTTATCTTAACAATTGCATTGCTAATATCAATCTCTGTCTTTAGCTCTAAAGAATCATCTTTTTCAACATTTTTAGAGAAAATCAAAACACGACCATTAGAAGTTGCAATCATTGTTCTTAATTTTTTCTCATTTTCATCGGTACCACCACCGAAAAATTTCCTAAATTTAGCTTTAGCACCTGTATCTTTATCTTCTGATTCGGTTTGATGATGTGTAATTATACTTGGTGTACCATCATTTTCGCCAATATCGTGACTTCTCAGTCCACTCAACGAACCATTGGCAACTTGTGATAACAGACTCGAAGTTGTAGATTTATTAGCTCCCAGTGGAGAATCAACTAATCTTCCCTTATATTTTCTTTCAATTGCATCAGTCGTTGTGATTTGTAAATTTAATTCACCTTTTTTCAAAACTCTTTCATCAACATTTTTCAAATAGTTTGCAAATTCTAAATCTAATCTTGTCATTGGAGAGACTGGTGTTTGAGTAATAGTACCACTTTGTGGTTTTTTACGGTCTCTTAATGAAGACTTGTATGAACTTGAACTTCTTGACTTTGGCGTGGATGAAGTATTTGCAGACGTTGTAGGTGTTGTCGTGGATGTATTTGTTGGTTCTTGTTGGAGCTGTGCTTGTTGCGGACTGTTTTTGAACTGGGAAGATGAACTTAATGGTGGCGTATTATTAACGTCGTCATTTTGAAGTCTTTCCAGTTCTTGCTTGATCTTTCTATCCTTTTCTTGTTTATCGTTATAAGCTTTGATGATCTGTTCTGGTTGACGAGACAATGCCACAGAGGCGGCGTTCGCGGCATTTCCTGCACTAGGAACTCTTTTACTAGATTCAGATTGTTTCCTAGCGGCAACTGCAGCTTTAGCTTTTGCCAAAACTTGTTGACTTTGAGTTGGTTGTGCAGGAACTAAAGAATTCGAGTCATCAGCAGAGGATGTACTTTCAACTGTAGGTATTGAAGTTGATGACGTTGATGCATTTCTTTTTGAAGGCAAGTAAATCTTGGATCTTGATTGAGTTGAAGTATCTAAACCTGGAATTGGCAACATTGATTTAGCATTAATCTTGTATGGTCCAAACTCTGGAGGATCAGGTTTCCAAATAGATTCTTCAGGATTTGTGAAATCAAAAGACTGGAAAAAATGATGTTGTTGGATTTCTTTTATGGTATATCTATCCTTTGGATTTAAAACAAGTATTCTTTTGATCAAGTCTCTACAACTCATTGGAAATCCAGCTGTGAATGCATATTGTAGTTTAACAATTTTTTGGAAAGTCAGATAATCATTTGGTGCTTTAAATGGTGGTTTACCAGCAATCATTTGATAAACGATACATCCAAATGCCCAAATATCACAAGCTTTTCCAATAGCTTTTTCATTCAACAATTCAGGTGAAACGTATTCTGCTGTACCAACAAAAGATTTGGCTTTAGTATCGGAAGGATAACGACCAGCGTCATTTTTTTCTAATAACTTTGCAGTACCAAAATCTGTAATTTGTACTCTGTTATTTGCATCTAATAGTATATTTTCAGGTTTCAAATCTCTATGAACAACACCATTGTCATGCATATATTTCACAGCGTCAATGATTTGTGCACCGTAATACTTTGTAGTTTCTTCATTCAATGTACCATGTTCTTTGATCAAATTCAATAGTTCACCATTTTGTGCATAATCTAAGACAAAATAAAGACTTGCTTCGTCTTGGAAGGTGAAAAAAAGATGGATTAACCCATTTCTTTTGCCCAATCTATTCAATGTGTTTTTTTCGATATTAACATATTTAACTTTTTTCTCTCTAATGATGTGACGTTTATCTAAAACTTTAACGGCAAATTTTCTATTAGTGTTCTTATCTGTTGCCAAAATCACTGTTGAATAAGAGCCCACACCTAATGTTTCTCCAAATTTGAAATCTTTGACACTTCTTCTAATTACTACTTCTTCAGTTTCACCTGTCAGTTCATTTGTTTCCTTTTTGATAACTTGAGCGCCACCTTTCTTATCCCAGTCCTCACTTTCGTCTTGAATTTCTGCATAATCCAATCCAGCTTTCAACGCCGAGGCATTGGAAGGACCTCTTGATACAGGAGGTGTTTCCAATGTTATAAGACTGTCATCGGTTCCATTATGTTGATTCAGTACCAATTGTGTTGAAGTTAGCGCACGCAATGGATGGTTAGGTCTTTCTTGATATGGAGTTGAAACTGGAGTTGACGGTTGAGTTTTTGGTATATCATCGTGCAATAGATCCCTATGGCTCGATATATGAGTTGGTAAATCATATATTTGAAAAGAGTCTGGGTCGCCCACTGTCGGCGATGGTGCATCGATATGTGTGTTATCTAATTCATCCTCCAATGTATAGACAGAAGAATCCTCCGCTATGTCATCATTTGTGAATGTAAACTGATCTGAATTCAGCTTTCTGGGATCCAACGTCATGACTGAATGATTTATGATATGGATTGAATGTTAAAGGATGCTTGATTTTTGATGATGACTAGTTCATATACCTTATGCTGATCGAATCTTTATATGTCAAAAAGTAGATGTTGTAATTCTAAGGTTAAAAACTGATCAATTGCATTTAACTAAAGCGATCTTGATGCTTTATTCTATCCTTATGCTTGAGCTTTTCCAGTACGTAGTACGTTTCGAATGTAATCGCAGTAATGCTTTTGTTGAAGTTCTTCGCCCCGTCTTTGATGATGGTCTAACTTGAAGGTTCTATTTATATAAGGGGAAATGAAAGTGAAATCTCGAAATTGCGGTATTTCCAAATCAATATTCTGAGCTCAACGACTTGGTAATTACGCTTTCCTTCGAATGATTCGATATCAATTGTCTTGTATAGACTCAATTACCACTTTACCTGGGACTTATCTGTTGCCAAATACACTCTTTTGTTGTGAGTTTCACCTGTTCCAAAAGCTTTGTCCATGTTTTTTTTGAAATGAGCTTAGAAGTGAAAGGTCAACTTTTAAATGCTTAGCCGCCCATCTCACCCGCGAAATTTCAATGTTTTGATTTCACTTCAGGTACAAATCTTGCTACTTGAAGGGAATTGAAACACCAGATCGCTGGTGATATTATAGTGAAAGTAGATCTACAAGATGATGTTTTTATGGTGTTTGTTACTGATTGATTGAACATCAGGTTTAAAGTGGTTTTATTCCCACTGTGTTATCCTTGCTTTTATCTGGGCTCGGGGGCTCTCGTTGGTTGTCATTTGATTTTGTGTCATATGGAAATAAGACAGTACAAAGATTTGAGGGTTTATTCGTAAATCCCACTATGGCTTTATCAGTGTGCGGGATTTCAAGCTAGCTGTGCTGCTTTAAGAGTGCTTGGGATGAAATATCTAGGCGGTTCCTTCCGTGAGGCGACCTCAATTGACTTGGGCTATGATGTTGATGTCAGAGACTTGGATCGGTTTCTTATAAGACATCGTACTTCCAATGGTATTCCTGTACCCGTGTACTATGAGCATCCGCTTCCATACCTCTACGCTGTCCCCATAATGGACACTTCTGCTACTCATCCGAGAAGAAACCCGCTAGTGTTACCACAAATGCAACCGTTAGTACTAAATGACCCGGTTTTGAATGGGTTATTCAGAGGAAGATTTTATCGTCATTTTTATTACAGACTTGAAAATGATCCAGCATATGCATTATGGAGAATCTTGAGCAGAGATATTATTAAAAAGGAGATGGATGCTCATAACTTTGAAATAGCACAAGGCGAAAGAGTTATTAAAAGGATTTCGAGAGGAAAAGATACTGATATAGACGTCCCGTTTTATACAGATGAAGATTTACCACGTCCATCTACTGAGCTACATATGCAAGGTGCACCATCTCCATTTGGTTCTGTAATCGATGACGACGGAGTCTTGAAAATTCAAAAACCTGCTCTCTTGGGCAAAAGCAGAAGAAGACGAAGATTTTCAGTTGGTTCATATGGTAGAACCCATCGCACAATAGGTGAAGGGGACGGCAGAAGCACTAGACGCCAAAGAGCACCTCACGATAGCAACACCATTAGAAATGCAATCTCACATAGGTTTAGACCAAGAACTTTGGTGAATAATGAGCTAGTTGGACACGGGAATGATGACACTGATAATATTCCAGGCACTAGTGCTGCTATGGCCAATGCTGGAAGACAAACATCAAGGAGAGATTTCTTTAGAAAGATTTTCAACACAATGTTGAGAAGGAACACATATGGAGTTGATGAGGATTTTAGACCTCCTACAAGAATTGGTCCAAGGTTTGTGGATGCTGATGGAGGTGAATCGGATCCTCATATCAAACCATTTGAACCAACACCTTTGGGGACACCTGAAAGTAGTCTATCTGCTGGCTCAAATATCATATCTTCCGGATCAGAGTATATACAGTTCACAGATGAAGATTTTAATTTTCATGGTGTACTATCAACGCTATCTGAAACAACCAACAATAAAGATAATGCAACTCATCGAATAATTCAAAGCCGCCCTCAAAGGTTACAAGAGATTGTTGAAAGCCCTTTTGATTCTTCGGATGACGTAAGGCAAGATGATGGTTGTGAGGCAACTCGTGAGGCAACTTCATCGTTTGGTAGCCATGCTGTTATACCACAAGATTTACCACGTTTGAGTGGTAATGATGAGACTGATGAAATTTTCCTTTCAGGGCCTCAAAATGATTCACAAATTTCAAGCGCTTTCCATCCCGCGCTGAGAATACCACAAGCGCCGTCTCATAATCAAGACAGTTCTCAGAGTAGTCCATCGTTTAGTAATCCCGTCGTTTTAAGGAGAAATTCTTCAGGGAATGCAATGATTTCAAACCAAAGAAGGGAATTGAATTTAAGCAGAAGGCAAAGTATTTACACGATCCGAAGTGATGGTAATAGAGATGAACCACGTTTAGCAACAAGACTAAGAAGATCTTTGACAATTGATAGCTCACAAGGAGAAAATTTGACTAATGAATCAAGCTCTCATCAAGCTCTTTCTAATGAAGGGAATAGTAAGCATTCAACAGCACTATCAATATCTAGACAGGTTAAATCAAATAGAAGAACATTTAGACATTTAAGAGGTTCTATAGGTAGGTTCAAGGATATATATATGATGATGGGTAGATATGATGATAAGAGTGGAACAGAATCTTCACCTGACTATGTGGCAACTTCAACAGCGGGTTTTGAAAGTTCTGAAGTACAAGTTCAAAGTGGTTCAAGTTCGAAATCACCCACAAGGGATAATCACAATTTTTCACCAATGAAGTTATCGCCATTAACTCTCAAGAATTTAAACTTATCCGAGATTTGACAAATACCAAGCACAAATATATACAAATCAATGTTAATTGTAGATTGTTATACGTTTCTATATTCGTTGTATGCCGCGGATTAACCGTCGGGATGGGACCAGTGCAACAAACCAAATTTGGTGATGTTTTTAGTTTTTCACTGTTCAGAAAAAAAGTGAATTTTTGAGGTTTTAGAGAACAATAATTGAAACCAGCTGATTAGATACGATTGAGTTGGTAAGATTGTTTATTGAAATCAAACAATGACTGAAGAAGTTACCAAGCAGACACAGGGCCTTGATATCTCTAAGGAAAATAGTGCGGAAGCCGAACAAGTTGTTACGCCATGGGAAGTTGAAGGTGCTGTTGTTGATGGACAAGCACAAGTCATCAACTATGATAAGTTGATCAAGCAATTTGGTACCAAACCAATGACACAAGAGACACTGGATAGATTCACTGCAGTGACAGGTCATGAGCCACATCATTTTTTGAGAAAGGGTTATTTCTTTTCCGAGAGAGATTTTAATAAGATTTTAGATCTTTATGAACATGGTGAATCATTTTTCCTCTATACAGGACGTGGACCAAGTAGTGGATGTATGCATTTAGGCCATTTAGTTCCATTTTTATTCACCAAATGGTTACAGGATGTTTTCGATGCGCCATTGGTTATTGAATTAACAGATGATGAAAAATTTCTTTTCAAACCAAAATTAACAATTGATGATGTTAAAAAGTTTGCTAAAGATAATGCCAAAGATATTATAAGTTGTGGATTTGATCCTGAGAGGACTTTTATCTTTAGTGATTTAGAATATATGAATGGGGCATTTTATGAAAATGTTGTTAGAACTTCAAGACAAATCACTACGAGTACAGCTAAAGCTGTATTTGGATTTCAAGATTCAGACTGTATTGGTAAAGTTCATTTTGCCAGTGTTCAGATTGCCACAGCATTTCCTTCGTCATTCCCTGATGTTTTGAATTTACCACCAAAGACACCATGTTTAATTCCATGTGCGATTGATCAAGATCCATATTTTAGAGTATGTCGTGATGTTGCGGAAAAGCTAAAATTTGCCAAACCGTCATTGATTCATTCTAAATTTTTCCCAGCATTACAAGGTTCCACAACAAAGATGAGTGCAAGTGATGATACCAGTGCGATTTTTTTGGATGATACTCCTAAAAAGATTTCTAAGAAAATCAATAAATATGCCTTTAGTGGAGGTCAAACATCTGTTGAAGAGCATCGTAAGTTAGGTGGTGATCCAGATGTTGATGTTGCATATCAATATCTAAGTTTTTTCTTGGATGATGATGCCAAACTAGAAGAAATTTACAATGGTTATAAAAAAGGTGAAATTTTAAGTGGTGAATTGAAAAAATTAGCAATTGATGAAATTACAAAATTTGTTGTTGAATTCCAAGAAAAGAGATCTAAAATTGATTCAACGGTGTTGGATTCATTTATGAAACCACACAGATTAACATTTGGAGTTAAAGAGAGAAAAGTTCCTGCAAAGCAAAGAGCCAAAAAGGAAAAGAAGGATAAAAAGGAGAAGAAATAGATGTGTATAGTTTTAATCAAGATAGAAATTACATGTATTATTTAATTTTTTTTAACTAGTATTTGAAGCGGAAATTTAGTTTTTGTTGATATAATCCACCAATTGTTCAATAGTTATAACTTTAATGGATTTTTCTTGACCAAATTTGATACAGTCATCCAGTCTCATCATTAATCCGTCATCATCTTTAACCAATTCACAAATAACAGCAGCTGGTTCTAAACCAGCCAATTGAGCCAAATGAACCCCAGCTTCAGTATGACCTCTTCTTTCTTTTAACAATCCAGGAACGGCTCTTAGTGGTAAGATATGACCAGGTCTCATGAAATCAACAGCTTTTGAAGCTGGATCTGCCAATTTTCTAGCAGTTAAAGAACGATCATGAGCACTAATACCAGTGGTAGTACCTTCTCTATAATCCACAGTTATGGTGTAAGCGGTACCGTGTCTATCATCGTTTGTTGATAACATTAGAGGTAGTTTCAAAGCATCAGCACGAGCGGTTGACAATGGAACACATACGTAACCTGAAGAATGTCTTACTAAAAATGCCATTTTCTCTTGTGTACAATGTTGAGCTGCGATGATTAAATCACCTTCATTTTCACGAGATTCGTCATCCATAACGATGAGGAACTCACCGTTGCGGTAAGCTTCGATAGCTTCTGGGATTGGAGTGAAGATTTGTTCACTAGTCATGATATTTGGATAGATTTGGACGGTAGCTATTGATGATCTACTGGGTTTCCCGCTAACGATTCTCCCGATGTAATAAAATTGGTGAATGAGTCTTATTTATACTAAAACTTTTAAATAAAAGGTGTAATGTAAATCAGATGGGTTTTCAAATGGAGATTGGGATCTTTCAAATTCAAATGGGTTTGGCGTGTGTGTGTGTGTGTCTCTTTTAAAGTTATGATCTTCAACGGTTGGTTGGTTGGTTATATTAAGCGTAACTAAAGTGTTGAATTGTGGTTTTTCTTAATGCACTTGATGATTTTAAATTATGTAAGTTTGATTTGGACGAATTGATAAAATTAACCAATTGCAAATTGAAGAGAACTCAACTTCAACACCAGAAAAGAAAAATGATTTACGGGTATGAAATTTAATGGAAAAAGAAAAATATATAATTCAGTTTCAGTTTTAAACCGTTTTATTTAGAGAGCGTTGATGTTTTATTCAAATTTAGTGTGATTATACCGGTTTTCTCACTGGTTTATTACTAATAATTGTGGGTCTCCACTGAATTTCTTATATAAGATTACTTATTTATATTATGAATTTGTCATAAATTCCATAGCTTTGTAATTATCGAGGAAAAGTGCAATATAATCTGCTTGATACTGAACTGCAATCTTGATCTAGCTGTATAGAATACGTTAATTCAGTTCAAATCAGTATCTGCAGTTATAAATTCAAGATTGGGTGTACTTAAAGATCTTCATAGCATCACTTCTATATACCAAATGGAAATGGAAATCGCAGTTCTATTTGATCAGCAGGCTAAGCTTCATGTCAAAATTCATCTATTCCTGATCTTCTGAGATGAATCAGGGGCAAAGGTGTATTTCAAGCTCATTTCTTTCGTTGTGAGTGGATATATAATTTAACTACTTATCTGTTCCCATATTTCCCTTATACTAGTTATTGAATACATACCATTTGGTGTGTTTTTACATAATAATTGAAAGATTGACGGGTGTATGGTGTTCAGTGAGAACCTCAAATTAGCTGCGGATGGGTTGTGCTATGGTGCAATGGTGCTATGGGACGTGAATGGGCTAGCCAAAGTGAAGTTTATTCTATTTAAATATTATGTTGAAGTATGTTGATGGGCAAAAAAAAAGATAATGGATCCTAGGAGATTCGAACTCCTGCATCTTGCGATATTCGATCTTGAGTCGAACGCCTTAAACCACTCGGCCAAAGATCCAATTTTAAAAATTTGAAAATGCTATACACACTAAGTTCAGATGCACGTACTTCTTCATCGCTCTTCTCTTTTACGTTTCATTCTGTAGATAATATGTTAAGTAGCATCACATCTATTTGAGTCCGGAGGTTTCTGGAAATAAGATTAGGCTCTGGTTTACTTTACGAATTGCAAATTCGATAGTCATATTTCTGAAGACTAAATTATTATCTTCCATATAATTTCCTACAATATTAATACATATTACTCAATAAGAAAAAAAAAAAAAATACCACTAATGACATTAAATCATAGGAATGCTAAAAGGTAGAGAAAGATGAAGAAATAGTGGAACTAAACCTAATTGTAAAGTGATTTATAACTCACTCGATTCAATTTATTTAACCTTACCGATTAATATGTTTGGTATGCAATGGAACAAAACTTTAATGTGTAAAACCACTAATTCAGTACATTAGTCATTCTACCTATTATTCTACCTATTATTCCACCCATTGTTCCACCAGTTATTCCACGGGATGATCATTGACTGTTAAACTATTCGTTAATAAATAAACTATTCCATTTACATTTTTCCCTTTATTACCCAAACCAGTTGCGATTTATCCAATAACGATGCAGATCCATAACGGAACAACACCCTACTACTGATACTACCACTACCACTACCACTACTACCAATAACTAAATACTAATAACTAATACTACACAATCACCTATATTACCACCACCACTACCACCACCATCACTAATGAAACCTGCGTAATTCATCGACTCTTCATACATTCAAATCAGTTCATTTTAATGCTCATTATGGAAAACCACATTCGGCCTTTGATTTAAATTTTTATTTTTATTTGTCCGTACACTCCCGTCTTTATAGTATATAATAAAGCAATTATACCAGTTATTCCTAAAGCCACTTTGTTTATACAATAAGCAATCTCTATATAATACAAAATATATTAAACAATGAAACTATTAACTCAAGGTGAAATCGATGCACATTTCTATGCTACAGCAGCTGGTGGTATTAAAGGGTTAGCAGCTGGTTTATTAGTTACGGGGGCAATTTTTAAGCTTGGAGCTAGAAAGATTCCAAACTTCCCAAGAAACTTACCATGGTCAATTAGAACTGCAATTTTCATCTCACCTCCAACTGTTGGGATAACAATCGGTGCAGAGGAAGCTTCAAATAGTTTTGATCGTGAAATGTACAGTGGTGAATACGATTCTCAACTACGTTTAGCAGAATATGAAAAATGGACAAAACTACCAATGGGTGAAAAAATTATGAGCGGAGTTTTAAATAACAAGTATAAAATTATCGTTGGATCTTGGGCGGCTTCGATGTATGGATCTTGGTTATACGTTGATAGAGATCCAATCATGACAAAAGCTCAAAAAATTGTTCAAGCAAGAATGTATGCACAATTCTTGACAGTTATCTTGCTATTAGGTGGTATGGGATTATCGCTTTACGATGAAGAGAAACATCCAGAAAATTATGGTGAAAAGAAAGACGATGACTGGAAAAGAATCTTGGCTGAAGAGGAAATTAGATCAAAAATTGATAAAAAAGGTCAACCAGGTTCTTATCAACGTGTGAATATTTATGATAACAACGTTTATGATGGTAAAAATACAACTCCATCTTCATCTTCTTGAACCCTACTCTACAATCTCATGTTTTGTGTTTTTTTCCCTCAGTCATGGTTTCCTATACTTGAATTGGCCTACTAATGCATTTTAATGTTTTTTTTTCCACCCCTTCTTTATATTTTCAACAACAATATAGACTTTTTATGAATTTATGGCCTTATGATATCACACCTTGTAAATACATCATTTCAATCTGAAGATACATTTCTTGTCGTATAGATGTAGATCTCCAATATGTAACAATCAGATGATGTATCGTTCATGCTGGGGCTGTGGATTCTCAATCAACTGGTATCAGTTGATGAATCGTTTTGTAACCCCTCTAGCTTTTGAAATAACGCACTATGGAATCTGCTTTTGAAACTAGCACTGTGCTTCATTAAACAAGTTTCAAAAGTTTCGTATAAAATTTCATTATTCAATAACCAGCCTGAATTGGTATATTGTAATCTCATTTCTTCATCTTCAAAAGTCCTTATATAAAGATGCGTATCTCTATTCTCTATTTCTTTGAAAAATCCATTGCTATACTCTTTAACAATCTGTTCTATCTCTGACATTGACATTGACACTGGACCTATAGGAACAGTCAACAAGACCGCATAAACATTTATGGATCAAGTATACAATTTTTTCCAATTCGCGGGTATATATATACAATCACTCAGATATTTGATCAAAAGACATTCATTTCTATATACAGTTTAAACACTTAAGTTTCTAAAAACTCTTGTTTTTTCTTCTTGTTTTCTTCAAGTCAGCTTCTAAATCTTTAACATCTAATTTAGTACCTCTGATGAAATAATGTTTATTACCAGATTTTCTCTTTATTGGTTTCTTAATAATATCAACACGAGATATCAAAGGACTGAAAAGTTTAACTCTCATTTCAACACCTAATTTTGTAATACTATTTCTCAATACTAACGAGGTATCAAGCCCCTTACGTGTTATTCCTAAAATTTGACCCATGAATGGTGGAATTGCACGACTGTTATAAACTACACGAATAATATCACCAGTTTTAACTTCAGTTGGTGATCCTTGTTTAATCAAATCTCTTCTCCATCCTTGAGGATCTAGTTTGGCAAAATTTTGTTCTTGATATATATCTAGTACTGATTTTTTGGCCTTTTTAACTAATGGTGGATATACTGGAATTAATTTTTCTAAATTTATATTAGTACACATTGTGGATTAAAATCAGACATATAATAGCTTAAACTCACTTTCTGCGGATGGAATGATATATGATGCTGTTTGTTGGATTGGTCTGAGCGGGAATTTGCAACCCTTATGCAGTATACTAGGACGAAACATCTCGATACCACTACTTGTCACCTATTCACTATTTGGTAATAGAATAACGATTCCTCCATTTCTAATTGAACATGAAGAAAATTAGAAAAATGGCCATTTTCGCGGAAGATAATAGGTTAGGGATGAGATTTACACAGAGAAGCGCACTGGGGTACGTGCCCAGCGTAACTGTGAGCACCGCGCACACTATATATATTTATATACAATTATTGATTCATTATATCAATATATAACAGTAAAAATTCATATAATATACAGTATGTGTCTATGCAAATTAATTTCCCCATTAGAGTTGTGATCAAAACCTCGATTTTCTCTTTCTCGCAGTATACTTTGAATCATTTGCAACTGTTTTACCTCTTTTCTTCATCAATTCTTTCTTTCTATTAACATAATCTTTTCTTGACTCCAAGTTCTTCTTCATCTTTTTATTTAATTTAACATGCTCTTCAGGCGCATCCATCGTTATACCTGATAGATTCATTTGCTTTGTACTTGAACCTGCACTTAATACAAGATAATATTTTTTATTCTTTTTAGATTCAGCATCATCAATAACAAGACCACCTTGGAACCCTGCAACTTTAGCACTACTCAATATGTAATCTATTTGTTCATCATTCATTGGATAAAATTGTGCAACAAATTTACCACCTTTTTTCAAACTTGCGAATAAAGTGTTAAAAAATCTTAGCAATCTCTTTTTAGGATCAACATTTGCACTATCAGCATTACAAAGCCACTGGATAGCCGATATACTTATTGCACAATCAAAAGTTCCAGGTCTAAACGGTATACCGTTCCCCATATCTGCTAAAAATAAATCTCCATCAACTTCACGATCTAATCCTGTGGCCAACATTGAAGTTGATATATCCATCCCACACCACATATGGCCCTCCTCACTTAAGATCTCACCACTGAGACCTGAACCACATCCTATATCCAATATGAACTGTGGCTCATCTTCCAAATTTAATAATTCTAATGCTCTAAATGTCATTTTAGCTTGAATATGTTGTACACGAGTAGATGAGGTATATTTATACGATTCTGTATCGTTATAAAACACTTCTGGTGGCGCCAACTGCTCTGGACGTGACATCTTGATCTAATTTTAGTCACCTGGTATCCAATACTATCTAATACTTTGATTTCTTCTCCTTCAAATGATCTTCAACTCTTATTCACCATAAAGAAACTGACTTGATTTGATTTGATTTGAATTAAAAAAAAATTACCTATTTAGTGACACGGGAGATGATGGCATATAAATAGATTGCTTATGTAATCAACGAATAAGATATAGAACTTTGGTGTAAATACAATAAAATACAATTGACAAAGAAATGGAAAACTTGGGGTGACTTGTTCAGATATAAAGCACATTCCATATCTTTTCATTTCAGATTGTACAATAATTATTCATTAATTTCACTCCATTTTCTTATTGTTTAGTACAAATTTGAACCATTTCGGATATAAAAAATAAGAAAAATTGAAGTTGTAAACTACATTGATCTGATATAAAGAAAGGGATATATTCAAAAGGGTTTATTCGAGTGATTATTGAAGCGGTTTGCTGAATTAGGTATAAGGTGATTGAGTTCATAGGAACTATCTATTTGAAAAAGAGCAATTGATCATATTACAATAAATTAATTCATAGCCGCCGTCACCGCTGGTATTAGGAGAAGTGACACATTATTGCCACACAAGTCAGAGTTACAAATCTTATGGAACAACAATGAATGGAATTGGCGGTCCAAAGAGAACTTATACCGATGAATCTCAGTTGAAAGAGTTGGAATCTGTAAATAAGAATAGACATTCATTGGTTTTCGATGAAGATTATGAGATTTCTAAAGTTGCACTAAATGATAAAACCCCTATTGAATCTGGTGATTCTTCAACAACCGGTGCAACTCCTGAACCTTTGGATGTCAATGGGAGTGATGTTAAACTGAATGATGGTGCTGGTCACGTTAATGGTGATGACATCCAGGCTGATCAACCCAAATTGAAATTGGTTAGAAAGGCTACTGATCAAGATTTATACGAATTGAAAACAAAAGTTATAGTGGATAACAAGAGATTTAAAGATGGTTTGCCCAAATCCAAACTAAGTGATGTTAAATTCTCAAATGTTGACTCTATATTAGACCATTCAGCAACAAAGACAAATAGATTTGCTGGATTTTACATCTTGTTCTGGTTAGGTGTTAGCGTTACAGTTATTGATTCATTTGTTAATTATATCTTGGCTCATGGATTCCATTCACAAATTGTCGCTCTACTATTAACCGATCTATTTGATATTGCATTCACCGATTTAATAATGTATTTATCAATCTATTTCACATTTATATTACATTCATTTGTTGCTAAAGGTTATCTCTCATGGTCTAAAAGTGGATGGATCATCCTATCAATCTATGAAATTGTTTACATCTATGTCTTTATGACACTAGCTGAACATCGGAATTTCCCTTGGATTGGTAAGATTTTCTTATTTTTACATCAATTGGTGCTATTAATGAAAATGCATTCATTTGGGTTTTATAATGGTTATCTTTGGAGGATTAAAGAAGAATTGGATTTTTCAAGAAATTTCCAAAAAAAAAATGAAGACATTGATGATCATCACGTAAAAGAACTAATTCAAAAATCTATAGAATTTTGTGAATTTGAATTACAATCACAATCAACAATTGAACCGTTCCCAACAAATATAAATTTGAAAAATTTCTTTAGATTTACAATGTTCCCAACTTTGGTTTATCAAATTGATTATCCAAGAACTAATAAAATTAGATGGTCTTATGTTGGTGAAAAATTAGCAGCTATTTTCGGTGTTATTCTATTAATGATTGTTATTGCACAAAATTATATGTATCCATTAGCAATAAGAGCTATAAATCTAAGAGAATTACCCTTATCTGAAAGAGTTTTACACTACCCATTATTATTTTTAAACATTATGCCACCTTTTTTATTGATTTATATCTTGGTTTGGTACTTAATCTGGGATGCAATTTTAAACTGTATTGCCGAACTAAGTAAATTTGGTGATCGTGATTTTTATGGTGACTGGTGGAATTGTATCTCTTGGGATCAATTTGCAAGAGAATGGAATATCCCGGTTCATAAATTTTTATTGAGACATGTTTATCATAGTTCAATTAGTGCTTTCAGATTGAGTAAAACAAGTGCAACAATTTTCACTTTTTTATTAAGTTCAATTGTTCATGAAATGGCAATGTATGTCCTTTTCCATAAAATGAGAGGTTATTTATTATTATTACAAATGTTCCAGTTACCATTAGTGGCAATTTCCAAATCTAAATATTTGAAAGAACGGAAAACTTTAGGTAATGTTATCTTTTGGTTAGGTATTGTTAGTGGACCATCACTGATGTGTACATTATACTTGACATTTTGAGATTATATTATTCAATTTTATACAACATATTTCAACAACAACAATAACAATAACAACAAAAAAAAAAAAAGAAAACCAACCATCGGCACATTCTTATATATAGATTATTTACACGAAAATTTATTTATTCTTTTTAACGATAGATTTGTTCAAAAGGTCTTGTATCGTTGAAACACGAATCCCATACTTCATCAATGACTTTTTTAGCTTCTTCTTTATCTTTACAATTTGGATTGGCAGATACTGATAACGCAGCTCTTCTCTTGACACACTCTTGATGACCTCTACCAAATTTCGCTAAACCTGCTCTGTTTATTTGATTCATTATTCTGCATTCACCACTAAGTGAACTTGCTCTTATTTCTGAACATGCATGGTGTTTCAAATCTATCCAATTGACTTTAAATTTTGAATTATCATAATAATGAATCAATTCATGCGATAGTGTATCTTCTAAGTGCCATTTATCGATTATTCTATTTTGACATAGCAATACACCTAATTCTGGATTGAAACCACCACCTTTCCATTCATCACATAAATCACAAATAATTTTATCATCACTTACATCACCACCAGCTTTTTTAATCTGTTGTAGCATGAATATCACCGTTGGTGAATATTTCAACGTCCAATCACGATAGCTATAACACCTTTCACAATCTTTTTGATTTTGTCTATACTGTCTATCATTCTCATAACTCTTCTTCTCTTCCTCTGTTAGTCCAAGTCCTGTTTGGTATTGCATTGTACGTCTCCACCATTCAAAACCTTGAATATCCGATTCCTTAGCTGGCGGTTTTGGCGGAATGCTCTTCACCACTGGCGGTATTTCATCTGCTTTCATCTTGACGATCTGAATCCCTCCCACTTTGGCAACCGTTGCTTCTGCTTTGCTTTACTAAACCTCTACAATACCCATCTCTCACCAATTTAACCGTCCATAGTTGTTTTCTAATACGTTGAAATTTGAACCGGAATTCGATTTTTTTAATATTCATGGTCGGAATTCTTCTCCATATGTAAAAAAAATTGTTAACTACAATAAACAAATTAATGAACTATATAGAACTATAACCAGTTGATTGGATTGGGGGTATTGTGAAGGTTCGTAATGGTTCAGAATATCTGGGTAGCTGCGGCTGATAACGATTTGGAAACTGTGAAATCGTATATTGAGAGTGATAAGTTCAGTGCAAATTCAAAAGATCCAAATGGGTATACTCCAATACATGCAGCTGTGTCATATGGACACAAAGATTTGCTACAATATCTGATATCAAAAGGCGGTGATATAAATATTCAAGACACAGAGGGCGATGCTCCGCTCCATCATGTTGAAGACGTAGACATTGCCAAGTTGTTAGTGGAGGAATATAAAGCTGATTGGAAATTAAAGAATAACGATGGCCAAATACCGGCTGATTACATAGAAGAAGATGATGAGTTCCCAGAAGTTGTACAGTATCTAAGGTCTCTAAGTCATGAAAACATAGGATCTGGCGAATCAAGCGGTAATATATTGGATACGTTACCAAGACCAGATCAAGTCGAGGGTCATAATATTAGTTATAAATATCAAAATGAAGATATTGAATTACAAATTGATGATGAACAACGAGAAAAATTGAGAGAAATTGCAGAAAGTGAAAACCCTGAAGAGAAACTTGCAGAATTTGTTAAAGAATCTGTTCATAATCAATTTTTCAGTGGTGATAAAGATCTTGAATCGCCAGCTTCCAAGAAAAGAAGAGATTAACATAAGTAACAAATAAAACGTGGCTACGAATCATCTTGTGTTATTCGTATGACATCGTAACGCGTGTATTGTATCCGCATTGCCCATTCTACATAATTACACATTTATTCTTCTTCTTTTTACCATCTTTACTCTTTGATGATTTCTTATCACCAAAAACACCATTATTTTTGGCTGCATTCTTCTTTTCACGTTTTTCTTGAACTTTTTGTAATCTGGTTGCAGCTTTGTTGTCTTCTTCTTCTTGAATCTGTCTTGCTAAAACACGATCTTGTTCTTCCTGGGAATTCAAATCCCCATGATCCTGTTGATCATCAAACGGATTTGTTGAATCCTCTAAGATAGGTGCAAATGAACCTGTGAAGAATGAATTATTTGCACCATTGATTGATAATAACGATTCCCAAACGTATGATTTTCTTGAGCTAAATCCAACATCTGTCACTAGCGCGAAAATATCATTATCACTCTTTATAATGGTGGAATAATGATTATTTCTAAACAGGACCCCAATGGTCCCCTGTGATAAATTTTGTCTTAGATATTGTAACCCATAATCGGTTAGTTGAGTTGCAGTTCTTGCAAAAAATGACTTGATTTGTCTTGAATCTTCAATGATTTCCAAATCAACATTATCCTTTGCTGGTTTCTGTTCAGCTTCATAAGCCTCAACAAGAACATTTTGTGCAGCTTCGTATGAATTATACTTCAACACGTTTGCATATTCGGTTTGTGAAGGGTCAACCAACCAACCATGAACTAATGGAACGTTGAAATTTCTGAAAAGGTTCAATTCATGACCTGGACTGAAAGTACCATCGAATTGTGGATTTATCTCCAACCCTTCGTGCAATCTTGGTAATAAACTTAAAGTGGATTGAACATCTTCTGGGGAAATGTCATACGAAGTTTGATTTGCGGTAACAATCTGTTGTAAAGAATTCAACAATTGACTTAAAGGAACCTGATCAACACTATTCACCAAGGCCACAAGGTCATGAGTCTCTGGAGAACTCAAATGGTCTACTGTGAGTAATAACGAATTGACCAAGGAATGTAATGCACATGGCCCATTTTCATTCTGGATAAGGATATTTCTCTTCCCGTTAAAATCTATAGTTTTAGTTTTAAATACAACTTCTGACATTTTATAACACTTTTAAACAACAACTGGTCAAAATCTATTGAAAGCAACAAAGAAAACTTAAAGGAATGGCTGAGAATTTTGTATAATTGAACTCGTTGTCCTTCTTTCAAGGGGCGAAGGTGTGTTGCATATTGGCATTTTACGCTTTAAATCAACAATAAAGGCTTATCGAATTCCGGGGGCGGACCGATTCTATATGTACTACTACACTGGTCACGTGAGTTCATAGCTATGTCACTACGACTTTCGAGGGAGGTAATACAAGTACTATTAATGTATATAATCTCTTGAAGAATTCACTTCTAATCAGTGTTTATTTCCTTTGTTCAAGCATCGTTTTATAGCTGATGCACTTTAGCGGGTTCTCAATTCTTAAATGTTCTCCTGAAACAGGTTCAAAAGTTCCGAATTGGCCCTTTCCAGACCAGCCAAATGGAGTTGGACCCCATGAAGGTACATAACATAATTCATCCCAATTGCATTGACGATCACATTGATAAAATTTAACCCAGTTCAATGTATCCAAAAGATTCGCTAAATGTTTTTGAGCTGCCTCAATGATATTTGAATATTTTGATACTGATTCTTTCTCTAAATATGCATTTTTCAAAATTTTGAGAGATTGACTGTTTAATTCAAAAATGAAGTCCACAATTTCTGTAGTGACTTTGGTTAAGGATGACCAGATCAACAGTTCAGAGTCAGTGGTTATTGGAGACAACGGGTGTGTATATTGATATACTGCGAATTGTTTAGCCAGCTGGATTTGCTTTGTCTTATCCTTGATATTATGGTCTTTAAATCTTCGTACAAAATTAGTAGTGTAAAGCACAGAGTTCTCTGCAAGTTTGATCAATGCCTTATCGTCACCACCACTTTGGTACTTTTGTAACGAGTCATTAAGTGTCTTTAACATTGGTGTGAATTTGTCAACAATTTCATCAGTAACATATTGCCAATCTGTTCCTGTAATGGTATCAACAGGTGTTTGTAAATAGTGCTCTAGTTCAGTAATCATTTCAGCTTTCAGTCCATCACTTATATTATTAACACGACGTAAGTAGGGATCTGGATTGATCCATGTCTTATTCAAAGGAGTGGTGAGCCCTTTGTAATCTAATAAAATTCTTCGATCTCTTTTACTATGGTCATTACCTCTATTCAAAAATTCAAATCCACCCATGGCATCGAGACCCTGAATGAGGTTTTCCACGGGTTTCTCAATATTACCACCTTCAAGTGGGAATTCAATAGATTCCTGTTGCCATTGTAAAGTAACATTTGAGATGAGTTCTAATTTATCATTTTGGAAATTACACAATACAGCTTCGAATCCAATTTCAATTCTGATGAACCCATCAAGACCAAAAGGTTTCCCCCATTTACATATTCTTTCAGCTGCTTCACGTTCGTCTATCGTTTCATTGACGCCGGCTTTGGAAAGGATCATTTGTGTATCCATTTCACCAGTACGAGATTTAGCACCACTTGAACCGTCTAGTAATATCATACGATCAAGAGGTTTCTTGACTTGGAAAGTTAACAGTGAAGTATGTGACTTACTTGGAGGTCTATGGTGTTTGTCCCTTTCATTGTCATTTGCAGTGTCATTACCTGAGATATCAAACTCATGTGGAGGAGGTGGTGCTCCTGGTGGATGTGCTCCTGGTTGATGTTCGCCTGGTGGTGCTCCTGGTGGTGCTCCTGGTGGTGGACCCGGTGGTTTACCAGGGAAGCTACCATTATGACCAGGACCACCTCTATTAGCAATAAACCAATAACTAAACTCGTAGTCCATAGCGATCCATTCTAAGCCTGTGGGTATTTCACCATCGTTATTCCCATGGTATAAAAGTGTACCCTCTGGTATAACAGCAGGTATAAAACTCACACCTATTGGTAAGATTTGTGCATGTTTCGGTTTCAATGCTCCGTTGATTGTGTTGAATATAGCCGTTGCGTTTGCAAATGTCACTGGACTCACCTGATCATAATAGTCTTGAACGTTTGGTGTGTGATGTTGCTGTTGTTTACTATTCTGTTTAGGATGTGCGTTTGAGCTCAACGCGTTCTCATTCAATGATGAAGTGGATGGGTACAGAAACCATGAGGATACCAATATCAGTAATACACCCAATGGTAATAAGCTTCGACGATTAATAACAACATTTTTGGGATCCTTGGCGATATCCATTAGTTTTATCGACATTATGAGACCTTATCACCGTTCTTATCTCAAAGATCAGTACAGATTGTAAAGACGAGAAACCCCAAGCCACCAATATCCGTTATGTTATGGAGTATCAACTGTCTCTATATATAACTTTAACTAATACACCTCTTACTTTTTTATACAAAATATATTCATATGAGGAGGATTAAACCTGGAAAGAAATCTATTACACCTCCTCCTCCGGCTGCTGCTGCTGCTGTGCCTCGCTTTGATCCTTTTAAAGCAGCAAAGCCGTGTTTTGATTTAATTTTTTAAACTTGAAATTTGAAATCTCTCTTTTCGGCCGATAAGGGTAAATGAACCAATATATACAATAACGAGAGGCATTTCGATAGGGATATAGAATCAAGTTGTGTTAAAAGGTATACAGTCACAGGTTGTATTTATCATAGTACAGAGATTAGTTTAATTTTGTAAATTTTTTTGGGCCTAGGTTTGGTGTTTTATTTTTCTTGTATTTTTATAGATTTACACCCATATATTCACATTATTGGGTTACAAAATCAAAAATTCTATAAATCAACTTTTACTGACTCACTTTATTCATGCGATGGTATAAAAGTGTTGATTATTGGATCAGTCTCCATAATTTATATAATATTACATATCGTCGATTGAGGAATTGCGTCATTGAGTTTTAACTTGTATTTGTGTCATTATATTTGGTATTGCTTCAAGCAGGTTAGGTATCTAGATGCCCCATTACAACAATCATACAAACGTAGAATACAGCAAATGCATTTGTGTGCATTAGACAATGGGGTTTTGTGTCCTATTTGTATTTGTGTTTATGAGTTTGTGGTTTAGAATTGACCAAATTAATATAAATAAAGAACTAGTTCCCAATTTCTGAAAATATTTGCTTTCTTTTACCTTTCACTTTTTGTATTTATATTACTTCACTATAATCATTTACCAAATGGATAAGTCATTCAAAGGTTCACCAATATCAATTCATAAAGGTCCAAGAGGTTCAGGCTCATCATGTTTGTTAATATGGTATAAAGTTAATTTCATATAGGGATATGAGGTATTCATGTGCTGGTTCTTTTTCTTTTAGTTCAATGATGGATTGATATTGGGAAATGACATTTATAATGGATCTGTTGGTATGAAGGACAAAGTCAATTGGACAAGGGATATCTTTCATTGATGATGATGATGATGATGATAATGATGACAATGATGATGATATTCTGAGTTCTTTTACATGTCTTGATTACCTTGGTCAATTGTCATTGGCTTATAGTGAATGGTTCTACAAATTAGTGGTGACTTGGATACCATCATAATTTTTTTATTTTCTTTTAAAAAGACAACTTATTACTTTAGCATTTGATAATTGGATTTGATAGTGAATGTTTTTACAAACTAACTTGGATACCATCATATTTTTTTTATTTTCTTTTAACAGACAGCCAACTAACTACTTTAGCATTTGATAATTAGATTGATATTGGATAATGTCATTCATCTGAGGTCTTTTGAATATTCTGATCACCTTGGTCAATTGTCATTGGCTTATAGTGAATAGTTTTACAAACTACTTGTAACTTGGATACCATCATATTTTTTTTATCTTTTTTTGACAGGCAACTAACTACTTTAGCATTTGATAATTAGATTGATATTGGATAATGTCATTCATAATTGACCTGTTGGTATGAAGGACAAATTTAATTGAACAAAGGATATCTTTCATTGATGATGATGATGATGATAATGATGATAATGATGACAATGATGGTGATCTTCTGAGTTCTTTTAAATGTTTTGATTACCTTGATCAATTGTCATTGTCTTATAGTGAATATTTTCATAGACTAGTTGTAAGTTGGATACCATCATAACTTTTTTATTTTCTTTTGAAAAGATAGCCAACTAACTACTTTAGCATTTGATAATTGTGTCTAAAACCGAATTTAAAGACTGAAACCTGGTTAAGTTAGTACATTGGGTCAAGTAATATGGATTATGCTTGAGCCACTCATTCCAAAAGTTTTGTTTGTGGTATTGTTTACTTGAATGATGGATTGATATTAGATAGTGACAACCATGGGTTAAAGAGACAAAGGTAATTGGGCAATTGATAATTTTCATTAACAATGATGATGATGATGATGATGAAAAATTTATCTTGAGACCTCTTACTTGTTTTGGCTACCTTGGTTATCTGATACTATTTGGACATGATATGTTTTGTCTACAGATTAATCACCATTTGGATACATTCAGCCACTTTGAATACTTGTGTTGTTATGTGAGTTTTACTTTGTCATTTTTATTTTCCCATTCTTAAATTTCTAACATACCTTGATAAAGTTATTGTGATTTGATTCAGTATGGATACATATTGTCACTTGCTGTATGCTTCCCAAAAGTTGTGACGATTTTATTTCATTTAAATGTTTCCACAGTCAATTATCGCTTTTGGATTTGAGGATTTAAGTCGTATCAGGATACTGGGGACAATGGAGTTGAAGCTTCAAGCTTGAAAAACTTTATTTATTGGTATTGATCCTGATGTTCTTTTTTGGTTGGAAAAATGGGTTACTTTTGGATTATGACAATTATGGGCCACTTTTTGAATATTTATTTCTTTAGCCTGAAGATGATAATAATGGCTTTTTTTTGAAGCTGATAAAGATATGTGCCTAGTTTCCCTCACTTTATATCTTGAGTTGATATCTGTTATGCTTTGATGATATTTTGGTCCTGCACTATAGGTACATGTTGATCATTAATTTCCAAAATGGGCTAATTATTTGATGGATTGAATATTATTTACGATTGTTGTGGAAGTGAGCATTATTCATCAATTTTCAGCTGAATGTTTTACTATCAACTCGACAACAAAAAATCTTCATCATAAAGCTCGATCATTATGGTTTTCAAGTTTTTCATAATAAGGTGCCATCCCCTTTGACTTCATCTATGGTTTATGGATTTTGATTTGCATTTGGTTTCTTTTCAAATTTTTGAGTGATAACTTATATTCAGGTTTTGGGGAAATCTGTATTGGTTACATTCTATAGTTGATGTTTTAAAAAGTTGAAATTGAGATGTTGGGTGAATTGAATGATAATTTTACTTTACCTTAATAAGGAATCAATAGTAATTACACTGTTGATGGGGAAGAACCAATTAGTTGGATATTTATCATATGAATTGTATCCAGAGGTAAATTGTTGATTGTCGTTGAGATGATGTTGGAACAAGTTTATCAAATCAATTTGTGTCAAAATTGAGCTTACATCCTAAAGATGTTTTCTAATCTTGAATTGGAGACTTAAACATGAAGAGTTCAAGCAATCAGAAGATTAATAGACCTTTGAAATATTATGGGCTTCAACCAACAAGGAGACCATTCATCTTTTGTGTCAAAATTGATAAAAGCATTCTGAGCGGCTAAAATATTCGGAAATATGACAACCTTCAAACTCGAACCACTGAACACTCCCACATCAGGAACTTAACGAATAACGTACTTTATTAATGTAGTAAACTATTTCAAAGAGAAAGAAGAAGGCTTTAGTATAAAAAATTGCAAAAAAAATAGTAAATCTCTTTGTAAAACGGTTCATCCTTATGCAGGGGAACTGCTGATCATCTCTGTATTATTTCTAATTGACCAAATGTCCACAAGGGACGTTGAATATGTTTTTCAATTAGATTAGTTTTTTTCTTGAAGAAAGGTTAGTAAGACATTACATAATTACGGTTACCCGGTCGACTTTGTGACAAAACTTTAGTAACAGTATAGAGAAACTTATAGTGTATATAGTATCAGTTTAAATGGATATGATGTTGACTATTTTATTCTACATGACATGATTAATAATCGTATACTTATATTCGTAGTCCCGAAAGAATGCTATCAGTTTTCGAAAGCAACATCTCTTGAAGATTCATTGACTGTTAACTTGAAAACATCACCTCTTGCGTAATGACCCGCTGGGTCAAAATCAAATCTTGCTTTGATAACGTCATCCAAATCAATATCAGCAGAGATAATACCTTCTTCACCTAGTAAGGGACCAGCGATTATTTCACCAAGAGGATTAACAATTACACTACCACCATTTATCAAATTTTCACCTTTAGTCCAACCTTGAGGAGTTTGATCTTCAGGAGCCGGTGGTTGGAATTGTACAGCACTGACAAGGAAGCTTCTTGCCTCATAAGCGATTGTTCTCATTGAGACTCTCCAAATTTCTCTTGTGTCAACTGTTGGGGCGACCCAAATATCTATACCTTTGGCATAGTAAGCAGATCTAAACAATGGTGCATAATTTTCCCAACAGATACCACCTCCAATCTTACCAATCTTGGAGTCAATAACTGGAAGTGTAGAACCGTCTCCAGCGCCCCAAATCAATCTTTCAGTAGCTGTTGGCACTAATTTTCTATGTTTACCAACATAACCTAATTTTGGGTCAATATACACCAAGGTACAATACAATGTAGATCCACCGTTTTCAATAACACCAATTGCAATTGTTGAGCCGATTTTTTTGGAGAACGATTCCAAAATACTAATTTCCTCACTGTGTGGGACTTTGACTGATTGTTTAAAATATTCAAAAAATTGGTCACGTCCTTCTGGTAGTCTATACCCTAAATATGAACCAAATGTCGAACCTTTAGGATACCCGCCTAATGTAGCTTCTGGAATGACAACTAAATCAGCTTTTAGCTCAGTAAGCTCTTTCTCATATGATAAAATTTTTGCAAGTGTCTTTTGCGTTGTGGATTCAGATCCAACTTGTAAAGCAGCGACTTTTCCCAACACCATTGTAGAATCTCCTTCTTGTGATAACCTTTGACTGCCTTTGACGTTCAATTGACTCTCAATACTCAATCTCAAAGATTCTTTGGAGTTTATATACTTGGATACCCACTGGCAGTTGCAACGTCGAGCAAGCGAGCGGAGCGGTCTTATTGATTTTGGGAATGAGGGTCAAATAATTTCCCTGTGTGGCTGCTCCAATATCTCATCTTCCTCGGGAGATAAGAGATTTCCGCCTATAATCTGAACTACAATATGAGACTACCTTGAGATCTAATTTGTATCCATGTATGATTATTATAAAACAATTTTAATTAAATTGAAACCAGAGTCAGTTTAGATGATTCATCTTTCACTCGGGTTTTAAATTGATCTCTTATCTTTTGAGGTTGTTTAATGAGCTTTGAAGGTTTCCCGTATAGAGACACCGCGATGCATTTTGAGTACAACAATTCATTTCTACATTACTAATAGAGGTGGATTTGTATAAATTGGAAACTATAAACAGAAAAAGATGGATAAGCGTTATCAACGTCTTGGTGGCATGAATCTATTACCGGTTCCACCTTTACCAAACTTGGCAACTTTACGATCCCTTCTCAATCGATCTGCAACGTCAGTGCCATTACTCTCTCTCAAAAAATATCCAAAATGTGCTCTTTTACTACACGACATGTCAGCTTTACTCAATTGATCTGGGAAAACCCATTCGTTAGTGAATGAAAATGGCAATGGGATTGAATCAAATTTTGTCTGTTTCACCTCTGGGAGTTCTAAAGCTGCATGAAGCGACTGTCTATAATTTGAAGCATTTCTAATCCGCATACCTTCTGTATATAGATTATCTAAATAGTTCAAATTATCACTTGTTATTTCCAAAAATGTTCGAATCTGTTCAAATTCTTCCTCAAACGCATCACGTCTCGTTTCAATCAAATAATCAAACTGCATCTCAATAGCTCTTGAAAATCGTTCTTGATCGAAAACTTCATATTCGCCTGGTTGTTGAACAATATCATCTTCATCTGGATAACCATTCCCTTCAAGGCCCAACTCGGATTGATGAAACTCCAATATATCAGATCTGTATAAATGCTGTCGCCTTGGTGCACCATCTTCCATCTCATCATTTTCATTATCAAACTCTTGAGAAGAACCTAGGGGATATAGACCTTGATGCCCTTCTGCAAAGGCATGATCGTTTAGAAGTACCTCATTAGGACCATGCTCTTCCCCATACTGGTTTTGCTCTTGTTGATTATCATAAGAAGCCCCATCAGTAGGTAAAATAGAGTTGGGTGTCAACGTAGCTTCAGAATCTGAGAATCCTGCATGTTCTTCAAAACTAAAATCATCATCATCAGCATTGTCATCGTCATCGCTTGTTGATACGAGTGTTTCTGTATCAAAAGTTTGATCCAGTCGTTGACGTCTTCTATAGATAGCACCTCTTCTCTGTAATGAACTTGGTCTGACTGAAGGATCACGTCTTCTAATGGCATTTTTTCTTGATAAGCTGACTGTCTGATCTTGACCGAGTGATAGGATCGGTGAATCTTCTGGGATCGGATTTTGGTAGCGCTCTTGTATAATTTGTGGAGATTGATATAATGAATCTTCATCTCCTGATGAAGTATCATAATCACTATTTGAGTTTTCATCATCCATATCGTCATTACTCGCCTCATCATCATAATGATTGATTTGGTAATCAATAATATTTGAAAGTCTATGGCCATCTGGTGAGCAAAGCGGCAAGTCCTGGGAGTTGAGATAACTAACATTAATAAAATCTTTCAAACATCTTCTAGATCTTGAAGAAAATTTTCCCTGTGTGTAGACTTGAGTATTCAAATCAGAAGCAAATAAAAATCTCAAAGTTTTCATTCCTTTAGTTAAACGTCTTTTATGTGAGTTTATAGGCTCATTATGTAGCAAGACTGTTTCGATTCTATATTCGTTCATCTCATCGATTGAAAAATCATTTTGAACCTGACAGAGTACTCTTAATAGTAAGTCTCGATTAGTAGGGAGATTAAGTCCATTAAATTTTTTACCGCATTCCTTATTCATAACGTATAAAGATTCACAGAAATTTTCTAAATGGTATGGATAAAAAACACTTGATCCATCATACCTCTGGAAAGTAAATAAATCAAATGGTGAATCAACATCAATTTTAAATTTTTTGAAATGGTAATGGTAGACATGCTCCAAGTAATCCTTGAAAGGAGTTTCACTTCCATGGTCGAAACTAAATTGACCCAAACATGGACCATCGTGTTGATGGTCATCACGGTAAGGGCATATTACAACGGATTTATCAATCTCAACAACATCGTCTTGTGAATCCTCAAGGAAAATGCCAACAAACGGTTGAGCAATTTGTAAATCACCAGGTAATAACCCGTGATGCACAGCTAAATGGGATTGATATTCATGATGTAAAGAGTCGTAAAAAAATGGCAAGTTGGTATTATAAGACAAACGATCACCATTTCTTATGATGGATGAATTTTGCGCGTTTGACCCTATTTTATGAAATGGATCACAGTATTGACATAGTTTATACGTGTTCAATTGTGGTTCTTGGTAACACATTTTGGAATTGTAATAAATTTCAGTCTTCTCAAATTGAACATTTGACTGTGGGTTTATATTGGTTTGAACGAAATGAGGATTTGAGCTCAATTTCTTGATATCAATGTAATGATATTTAATTGAATTTGTATTGCAGCGGTTGAACTCCTTCACGAAAGTATCTGGATCATTGAAAGCATGTGCATGTCTATGCTTAGGCACAGTAAAATAGCTATTTGGTAAACATGCTGCAGCTGAAGTTTCTTCAATATTATCACTCATTTTGGTTGAAAGTGTTATATGATATATATGAATGGTAAAAGTAAGATATTTATGACCAAGGAAAATTGATGAACCAAGTCTTATATAGTTTCCCAGATTTTGAAATTTTCTGTTGATGCTGGACAGATAATAACAAATCTGAGCTATTTGTGCTATTTGAGCTATTTGATTGTGATCATAATGTTGTATCAGCTTTCCTGTTGAAAACATTTTATACTTTTCGATAACCTCTCATGAATTTAGCGATAAAAGAGAATATAAACAACCAGTTCCTCAAATACAGAGTTACATAGACAATTTTAGTATTGAGTCAATAAATAGCTGAGCGGTTAATTTTTTGTAACGGTGTCTATAGGTATCAATCTTCTCATGTAAGTAACTCGTTATTGTACCTGGGGGCTTATTTTTTGCCAATACCAACAATGTTACAAAACCATATGGGTAACAGTTTTCCCCTTGTGATCAGCTAGTATTGAAACAAACATCTCTCTCTAATCGATTCTATGTATTATACGGTAAGAGATTAACCCAATAAATATCGTTAAACTCTGATAAAGCTCTACGATGACTCAGGAATTAAATAAGCATAATAACCCCCTTTATAACCCATCAGTCAAAGGGCAAGTGTCAATAAAGAGCTTCTATGGCCAAGTTGGTAAGGCGCTACACTAGTAATGTAGCGATCCTCAGTTCGAATCTGAGTGGAAGCAGCTTTATTTTTTTATTTTTTTTTCTCAGTGGGGGGCCTTTAACGTTTCCAAATTTTGACACAAAAATTTTATATAAACCGTTAACTATTACAATTCGTTGACTACTACACGCAATTATTTTTTGTATGTATTTACTGTCTCTTTGTAATGACTGGATATTTTCTTGATCGGATTTAGTACCCAATCAATAAAACCATTGTCATAGAGATCATCATCCACCATACAAGTTTTAGTTTTAGTGCTTGTTTTCAGTTTTCTCTCATATTAAAAAAAAGTTTTTCATAGAAATTTTTTTTTTTTTTTTTTTTAATTTTAATTTTTTTTTGATTCGCACAATACAAAAAAAAAATTTGTATGTGGAAGAATTTTGTTAGTGTATATATATATATATACAGTACTGATTGATATTTCTTCAAGACATTTTACATTGATTGGTCTTCATATCACATTTCAAAACCCCTTCATATACATTCGTTGTTAGTCATTTGCATTATTTTAAAAAAAAAATAAATAACTTTTTCTATTCTTGTTTTGTTTCTCTCAGTCCACATTTGCATTTTCCATCATTTACTATAAGGTACATATAATTAATATTTAATACCCATATACATCATTTCATTTGCATAATAGTTCAAGTATCACAATGAATACAACACAAATTGATCTCGAGAATTTGTTTTCAGATCCAAAGAACATGCCAGAATTTATACCCGATTATTCAATTGATGAAATTGACAAGGCTTTAAACGATGCATTAGCTGAAATTAATGAAAATCAAGAATCTATACTAGGTGAGCAACAACAATCTACAATTTCGAAAAAAAGATCAGCTGAACAACAGTTAAACACTGGGAATAACAAATTGGTGAAAAATGATGCTTACGATACGCAATTTGAATTAGATTTAAACATTAAACCATTATCACCTGAATCTTTACATTCCGATACTTCATTGGTTAACTCGCCTAGGCATGATGAATTGAAGAATCAAATTCAATCACAAGCACAATCTCAGTCTAATCTGTTACAAAGACAACAAGAGCAGTTTCGATTAGAAAAGCAAAAATATGATTCCCAATTAGAATCACAAAAAACTAAGATAACCAAACTAGAAAATTTACTATACGAATCACAACATAATAATAAAATTCTTGAAAATAAACTAAACTTGAAAAACCAAGATTATGAATTCTTAATCAAGGAATTACATAAATCTGAAATGAAGAGAATTGAATTGATGAATGAAAATAATCACTTGAAAAAAAGTGTTACTTCTTTAGCTTTCAAATGATTTCTCTACTTCTATGTACAAGTCATCAGAAGCTATTCAAAAATATTCAACACCGCACACACATTACAATTAGCATAACTCATTTATCACTTTAATCTTCCCATTCGCATTAGTTGTTAACCATTCGTCATTAGCTATATATATATATATATATATATATATATTATTTTTGCATATAAACACCATAATTAAAGGAAGATGAGTTGGTCGTTTCTTTATTCATATTATTTAGCATCTTGAGTAATAAAGAGATTAAAACAAAAAGTATGAAAGTTGTATTTTATTAGAATGTAATAGCTAGCCAACTATGGCTAGTCACGTGAAGTTTACAACAGTCACATGACCTTTAGAGATTAATTTACAAAAGTCCGGATCGATGTACCCTATAAATTTAACCAGTTACAATACATCTTTACAAATCAAGCTACAATTCTTTTGCGAAAACTAAATTAATTTATTCATTCAAGAAACCGATAAAATCCCCTTTATAAATTTAATTCAACTTTAAATTTAGTTTTTAGCTTTGAAAGTTAAGTGACATTTACCACAGTATTGACGATCTTCGTGGTTAGCCATGAAAACACCGGCACCACAAGTTGGAGCTGGACATTCTCTTCTTAATCTTTCAACGTTACCATCGTTATCAACTTTGTAGTAAGTTAAAACAGCTAATTTAACTTTTCTATGTTTGTGTTTAATTTTTTTTGGAGTAGTGTAAACCTTCTTCTTTCTCTTTTTACCACCACCTCTTAATCTCAAAACTAAATGCAAAGTTGATTCTTTTTGGATGTTGTAATCTGATAAAGTTCTACCATCTTCTAATTGTTTACCAGCAAAGATTAAACGTTGTTGATCAGGTGGAATACCTTCTTTATCTTGAATTTTGGATTTGACATTGTCAATAGTATCAGAAGATTCAACTTCTAAGGTAATAGTTTTACCTGTTAAAGTTTTAACGAAAATTTGCATCTTGGTTCGTCTGCAATTTAAGTGCTTCTTTCTTACCAAGGTGGTTAAAGTATTAAAAGTAAAACTTGTTGATATAAAACAAATTACAAATTGTGAAAATTTTAAAATCAGCGGCAAAAGCGAAACCGAGAAAAGAATTCGCGAAAAAAAGAAAAAAGTCACAGTCACATGTTGGTGTATGGATGAATTGATACTATAGTGAATATTATATACAAAAGGGTCTTTAGGTATAGTATTAGCTTAATATTGGTCTCTGTATATACGATCCTACAAATACTCGAGTCTGATGTGTCAATTGATCGTTATTGTACAGTAGCTTGGCTTCATATATCTTAAGTGTGTGATTGTTACATAATCATTGGCCTTTATATTACATAATTATTCAGTAACCATTGTATTCCCCCAGAGATTTAACAATTGTGTCACAAAAAGTTATTGCCATGATACCAAAAGTCTGGTACCTATATGGAGGTTGAAGTGGGATAAGTTGTTTCTTACTAAAGTGTTTCCCACTGTAATAGATCTGGTAACCTCCATAATGACAAGTAATGGCATATTATCGCCAAATTATGATTCGAGATTTAAATATACAATACATTCCCTTAATGAACTAGATCAACTTTATTTAAATTTGTCAATTAATGATCCACTTATACAATATCAAAACATGGAGTCTTCCCAAGTTGAACCATACAATCATCAAATTGGGGATTTGGTATTAGCAAACAGACGGGAAAGATTCAATCGTTCCGACCAACAAGAACAACCATATCAACTGGATGTTCAATTGTTAACTTCACAACAAAACAATGGCTGGTTACAAGGTTTGAGAAAATTAATGAATTTTTTCCTATGCCGTGGTTGAAGGGCTGGTTCCTTATTCATGCATTATTTATTAATATTATTATTATTATTATTATAGATCTAAATCACTTTCTTCATCGCTTTCAAATTTATTTTGTTTAGTAATTCTTTTATAGTTCAATGCTCGTTGTTGAATGGCACCTTATTGTGTTAGTTTTGGTTGTAAAAATTTTAAATTTCAACTGGAACAATACATACCATTATCCAATAGAAATTTCTCCAATGATTCAATTTGGAAGTCATCAGAATCATTAAATCTCAACTTGTCAAAACCAATTAATCTATTTGATTCCAAACCTTTAATATAAATTATAACAACTGGTAATACTTTAATCTGTAATCTTGTTACCAAAAAAGGCGCATTCTCAACATTTACTCTGATAAATTTAGTTGATAAATGCTTTTGAGCAAGTGTCTAATGTAATTGAGTGTTAGTTCGGTACAAAGCAAGCCAACGCAATATCAACATACTTTCAACTTGTCATCCATAACTTTACATTTTTGGAAATTGTCATGGAAAAAATGTAAAACAACGTGACTTGTTGATGTTGTTCTTTGTAATACAGATTCTTCATTGATTAGAGTTTCAACATTCCCATAACCTTCCTCAATATTTCTTTCTGCATTCTTCATTCTGGGACAAATCCCGTTAGCATAATGAACTCTTTGAAAAAAATACAAAGTACAACATACTGTGATGATAATTCTTCAATCCTTTTTTCTCTATATTGATCAAATTCTCCATCTTCTAGTAGCTCTAATAACTCGGCATCTTCTTCGGAATCAACGTCTTCACCTTCTTGTTTCCTCAGCAGATTACCCTTGTACTTGTCTAGTAACTCATCTGTTCTTTCAAGTGACATGATTCTATATATGATTCTTTCACCGTGTTCCCTTCGACACAGTAAACTTGACCCAAATGATCCAATACGCGTAATTTTTCAAATAGCTTTATGTCCGCTGAAAAATAGAGACACACAGAGAAGAAATAAACAGGGTTAGCGCACAGTAAATTCAAATATTTCAAATATCTTGTTTAAATTCTCTATTGATTGATGAATTAGTTGTTGATGTTGCGATTGATCTCCATCGCCTAGAATTTTCAAACTCTCTATCAAATTTGAGTCACTGATGAGCAGGTTTTCGTTCATTAGTTTCTATGGTTTGTTCGTGGTATTAATAAGTATAAAAGACCACACTTACATCTTCTTCACCACTTGATTGATCTCCTCGAGAGTTTTAAGTATATCAACTTGCTCTTTAGTCAACTGCTCGCCATCAGTCATGTTTGATATATATCTATACAGAGGTACAACTCTTTTCTCCACAGCACACTCTCAGAATATATTTCTTCATTGTAGAAACAATAATGAAACTTATACTTCGCGAATTTGGACTTTGATCATCAAAATAAACAAATGTTCTTTAACGAAGGCTTTGAAATTGGAATCCAATACAGCGGTAAGCCAGGAAGGGAAGAGCTGCTTACTTTGGAGGAGAAACCTGAGTGAATATGAACTCAATCTATGATTTGGATCCTCGTATACAGAAGCTGCTGTCGCTGGACAATTTCCTCGTGAGTTTCAAAGAATCTTGGTCTTCTTTTTGAGCTAGCCGCCAAAGGAATCCACGGGATTCCCTATAGTGTGGATGATAAAGCATATATACTGACTAGCTATAGGACAATTTGACTGTTTATGAGTTCATAGAGGAATTGAGTAAAGATCATTCGTTGAAGAGTACAGAAGTGAATCAATTGAAGTGTATGTATATGGTAAAAGAGAGTTGTCCTTATGGAGACTATAATACTAACAAAGGGTCACTCCGCCAGATCTTGATCCCAAGCCATTCATAAGAACTTTTGAGTCTACATTGAGGGAATTAAACAAGTTGAATGAAGAAGCCGCTCAAAGACAAGCCGTGTTAGAGAAAGAAGTTTCCAAATTCGAATTAGATCATAGTAGAAATGTACTCTCTTTAACTTCTAGGACAGAATCTGTTAGTTCACAATTCAAACACCTTGATGATCAAATATCTCAAATCACATCAAGAGTTACACCATTCAGCGAATCATTGACAAAGACTATCAATGCTAAAGAACGTTCAATAGCTACGATATCACTTGTGAGGATATATAACGATTTCTATCAAAATGGAAGATCTAAAGAGTTAGATACTTTAATGAATGGATCAATAAAAGATAAGATCAAATGTGCCGCAACAGTGGCTCAATTGATTTCCCTTTCACAAAAATTAGTCTCGGATGATTTGATAAACTCGGGGAAGTGTCATGAATCAATACAAAAATATTCAGAAACTATGGAGAATTCATTACTTGAGGATTTCAACATTGAATATAGAGCAAATAACTTATCTAAAATGAGAGATATCGCAGATATATTGACGGATTATAATGGTGGTGTTGCAGTGATTAAAAATTTCGTTAATCAACATTCTTTCTTCTTGAGTGCAGAAACTGAAAATAAAGATACGTTAAGTGATAAAATTGAAAAAGAAGGTATTTGGGATAAATTATCAGATCCTTTAAATCACCAAGTCTCAACTGATTTATTCACTTTAGATGTTTTCAAGGAATTTGAGCAAGTTATTAAGGATGAAACTGTGGTTATTGCAGAGGTGTTTAAAGACCCAGTTACAGTGCTTCAGGTCTTTGTTCAAAGAATATTTGCACAACAAATTCAATCCAAAGTGGAAGAGTTGTTGAAAAATTCATATGCATCGAGTACTTTGGCTTATCTAAGAACTCTAAATGCCCTATATATCACAACTGGAAGTTTTACCAAGAATCTAAAAGATTTTTTCCAAGATACCATCACAGGTGAACGTAAAATTGATGAATTGAACATCATGTTGGATCAAAGTTTCTCAGATTTGTTTACATCTCACTTAGTTGATACAAGATATTTTGAATTGGAAAAGAAAACTTTAGAATCTATTTTCTATACTGTGACATCACAATATGAACATTTTCATGAAAATAAAATACAAAACAAATTAACTGCAAGATTACACAGTGTATCCAATACGGGTTCGGCAAATCACGAGGGCGCTTTTGAATATGAAAATTTAAATAGAAGAAGCAGAGTTGGGCAATTCAAAAGTTTCATGAAGTCTCATTTGGAAAGATCCTCATCGCTAAATAACGGCAAGAGAGCTAGTGATCCTTCATTAGATTTACAGCATCAAAAGCAACAAGAATTTGCACACTTGAATCTTGAACATACTGATGACTTATTAAAATCCACAGTGGAATCATTATCAAGAGTTATTGAACTAACTCCTACTAAAATGACTGAACATGGCTTGGAAATTTTGGAAATATTACTCATTGGTATAGGAAAATCATATGTTGATTTGGCTTTAGAAGTTAGTTATACAGAGTTACATCAACAAGATTCCAGATCAGATTACCTTGATTTCCAATATTTGCAAAATGTTAATATATCAAGTGAAATATTATACTTGGTATCAACTTGTATAAGAACCATAATACTACCGTTATCAACAAATTCACCACAGATCAAACAAAGAATGATAAATTTGACAAATGGTTATGTTTCAAGGGTGGAATTAGCCATAAATGTCATTATGAAAGATACTATACAATTGAGTTGTGATAAAGTCACAAATGCTCTTTCAAAACAGAAAAAAAAGGATTTCCTGCCAAAGGTTGGTGAATTAGTTGATACTGATACATTAGCCTGTGAACAGCTATCTAATTTCTTGACAGATTCATATCATCAATTCACACAATATTTAAACGGTGGTAATTTGGAAAGATTGTTGATAGAATTAGGAGAATTTACATTCAATCAATTATTTGAGCATTTCAAAAATTTCCAAATCAATTCCACAGGTGGTATTGTCGTTACAAAAGATATCATTAGTTATCAAACTGCTATAGAAGAGTGGAAAATAGCTGAGTTGACTACCAAGTTTCAGCTATTAAGGGAAATTGCCAATCTGTTCACGGTTCAACCTGAATTATTAAACTCATTAACGAAAGAAGGTCATTTAGCAAATGTCAAACCTTATATTGTAAGACAGTTTATTATGAAGAGATCCGATTATAGTTCAAATAGTTACGTTGACAAGTTGAAAGGATTTATGTAAACGATATTCAAGGTCATGCCTTTGTATATCAAAAGGAAATGAAAAGTTACGATTTTGAAAAAACCATACATGTTAATGTAGCACTTTCAAGTGAGAATATTTATGCAAACTTATGTATTATCTGTGGAAACATTATACAGGCTTCAAAATGCGTTATAATAGAGAGCAAAAATCGATAGCACACCAACAACGATAACGCAACCATTGATAACTAATCCTGGTATATCCCTTTCTAAAACCAATGTTGGTTGGTACGATGTGATTTCTGCAATTGGTAGTGAGTAATTCTGTGCATCCGAGATCAAAGCAGTTATTTTATTTGTAACTCTAGCCCAATGCTGTGGTAATAAAAAGATAATCAAATATAAAATCAAGTTACTGATGGCCATGACAATATACATTTTGATAGATTTGAATGGTTCTGGCATGTAGCATATGTTTGTTTGATATGTGTTTGTAGATCTGTGATTTGGATTGTTCAGTGAGAGTAGTTGAATTGCAGGTTTAGAAATCCCCATATTCATTGAGCATGATTTCACTGTAATTTCTTCAGCTTTCGCCAAAGATCCCGATGGATGTTCATACTCATGGGTAACGTGACAATAGTCATGATCATCACCACTGAATGCAATTTTTGGTCTAATTTTGTTTAAAATTTCTTGAGATATCCCATGGTCTATCACAGTTTGGTACTGTACACCTTTCATTACTGGGAATTTTTTAGTTGATTCCCTTAATGGACCACACTGTTGTTGATCTGGGAATCTATATAATGGAACGTGTGATAATAAGATTCTCGGTTGTTCATTCGATTCGTATTTACTCAAAGAATCTAATAGTTGCTGTGGCTCCTTTTTAACTTCTGGATCAACATTATCTGATAGCGATATGGTGTCTAGTAGTACTAGAGTATGGTTTCCCAAACTGTGTACACTCGAAGTTGGTCCGAAAAAAGTTTTAAATCTTTCCAGGCTTGTAACGTTAACGGTATCACCAAATCCAATATCATGATTCCCCGCTATCGTCATTATTGTTTTCCTATTTGGTTTTTTGTAGTATATTGAATTGAATCTTGCATATTCTTGATACCAATCATCGTCATCCCAATTACGACCACCGTCAAATAAGTCACCAAGGAAAATTGTGGAATCAGGATCCAGCTTATTTTGGACATAGTTCCAATTTCTCTTATGATAGTTGTCCAGTATTTTTTGAGTTATCCAATTGACAATAACAGGTCTTCCTGGATAAGAATAGGCATCCATAATCTGTGGATCGGCAAACAGGGCTATTCTGTGAGGTGGTATATTATTATCCCAATGTTCCCATTTTTCCCAAGAACATTTTGATATGGCTCTGTTAACTACTCTTCTTTCATAATAGTTGACTAGGAAGGTCCAAAGCACCAAAGTAATGGATATTAGTTTCCAGTTAAACTTATGTATGAGTTTCTGACTTGGTTTCTTATTGCCAACCGGTTTATAACCATGACGATTACCTGTTGAGAAGTTTAACCCTTCATTTTCGCTCATTCCAGCACTGTTTTTATCACCACGCCCTCTATATGATACTCTATCCATTTATGGTGATACTCTATCTTTTAAAATTCAGTTGCAAAAAGCTGGCTTCAAGTTGATTAAACTTAACAGGCACTTTTTGTTTACGTATTTTGAGATCAAAATAACGGTGTGTTATTACATAAGCATGCCATACCAAAGCAGACTTCAAGATTATATGGATTAGGTCCTATTTTAGAGCTCCACAAGGCCCTCTGTGAAGCCCTCTACAAATGCATGGAGTCAGTTACATATACATATCATTCAATTTGGTTTATTTGCGTTGTGTAAGTAATCTTTACTTTTTGTCCGGTTGCACTAAATAATGTCTTTGGTACCATTTCAGCTGTTCAATTGATTCCATGATATCTGCTCTGGCGGTATGAGCTCCTTTCTTTGGTGGTAACTTGTCCAAAATGGATTTATTATGACGGCGAGCAATTTCAGTTAAAGTGGAAACGTCAATCATTCTGTAGTGTAGATGTTCTAAAACTTTTGGCATCTCTCTCATCATGAATGCGCGATCCATATGTATGGAGTTACCTGCAAGAACTGCGCTTCTTTCATTAGTCAATGTGTAGATATAGTCATATAGTTCTTGTTCAACTTCCTCTAATGTCTTTTTGGACTCGACAACTTTTTTAGTTAATCCACTCTGGTAAAGTAATTGTTAATAATTTCCATTTGGTATATTCGAAAGCAGATCTACTTACATCACCATGGTGTTGAATACACCAATCATTCATCTTGTCCATAACGGATTGGTCATAGTGTATAACACTTTCATAACCCTTTTCTTCTATTATGTTCAGTTTCCCATCGGTTACTATAGCACAAATTTCAATGATATGATCGTTAAAGACATCTAGCCCTGTCATCTTGTAGATTTGTTAGTTGAGATACGAGGTTAAGACTAAATGGATACACTCACCTCACAATCAATCCAAACAATTGGATGGAACTCAGGATCATTCTTCAGTTTTAGTAAATCAGATGGTGATTTTGAAAGTTTGGTTGATGGTTCCAAGTTATCTTTTGCATCGCCGTTAACTCTTGACATGGTCCTCAGTGTTCTGCAGTGTGAACTTGTAATGGCTCTGGTGCGCAAAGTAGCTAATGAATGACAAACAATTCCTCTTGCAAAGCTATACCTTAGCATCAATTCAGTTCCTATAGTGGGATATACGTCAAGGTGGCACGTACTAAGAAGCGTTTCGATTCGCGTAATTTTCAAGTCCATTTATTGATCTTTCAGACCATTTAAACCCCCCAAACCAAACCAAACTCATCCACTCCACTCGTCGCCAAAGCAAAACACAGTTTATCCTAGACAAAATGACTGGTTTGAAAGAGTATCCGAGTGCTCCATTGTTCTCAAGAAATACAAAATCAGATACGTTCTACTTTGTGTATTTCCTGCTACATATTCCAATCACAATTTTGATTGATTCAGCTTTAGTTATCCCACCAGAATCACAATTTGAATTACAAAAATCATTAATTGATTTCCATATTACCACTAACAAAGACTTCCTCTTAGCTGACCCACCATATTGGCTCACTATTTTTGGATACATTGAGTTATTTGTTCAATTACCATTCTTCTTTGGTGGTGCATATGCCTTATACAAGAGTGAGTATTAAGTTCATTAATAATTTACCATTTTAATCTCGTACTAACAATTTATCTTCTTTCCCAAAAGGAATCACAAGTGTTTACATCTTCTTGGTAATTTACGGTCTTGAAGCTAGTATGAGTACAGCGGGTTGTTTAATAACAATCTGGGCTCAAGGTGAACAACATGGTTTAAGTTATGGTGAGATTATCAATTTATTACTAGTTTATTTCCCAACTTATATCATTCCATTCTTCATGGCCTTGGAAGTGTTTAGTAGAGATTGGATGCTAGATTCTCCAACAGATGATGAAAAGACAAAAAAGGATGAATAGATTAAAAGATTGCTACTAATTAACCCCTTTGAACCCAAAAAGTTCCTCGTAGTTTAAATTTCCCGTATATACATATATCTGCCAAATTGTATCGGTAAAGTAGTAACACAAAAGTGGTCAATGTCCGGGTAACGTTTGAATTCCATCTCCATAGTTAAATTTCGGTATATTTAAACAAAGAAGGATGGCAACGAATTGACTCTTTTGTAACTAAACTATAGCGAGAACCTCAATTGAAGTTAATTTGCAAAGAACAAGACACAATGCCATCTGAACTATTCAAGACTAAAGTGAGTAATGATGGAATTAAGGGAGGATATCGTGTGAGATCAATGCCGGTGGTGCTGGTGGTTGATGATCATGGTATCCTTGTTGAGTGATGTTAATTATATGACTCAATTACAATGGCAATTGACAACTAACATGGTATGAATAGGCCGAAGCCGTCAACAACTTGGGTCAAAAACCAAGCGATGATGAATTACTAAAGTTATACGCTTTATACAAGCAAACCACCGTTGGTGATGTCAACACCGATAGACCAGGTATCTTTGCCTTAAAGGATCGTTACAAATGGGATGCCTGGAATGAACAAAAGGGGTTAGCCGTTGATGAAGCCGAAAAGAAGTAAGTTTAAACTCGAGCTGCGCTATGAATGAGAATAGTGTTACTAACTGAATACCAAGATATATCGAACTTGTTGATGAGTTGATCAACAAATATGGTACTAAATAAGTTTAGCCAATTGTTGTAACAGACGAACGGGAATATTGAGATCAAAGCCCTTATGGATCATGGATAAATGCTTTATAATTATCATTCCACTATAAATGAGTCGATGCTTTACATTTTATTAGAGCTGCTTTAAGCCCTCTTGTAGTGATATAAGACCTGTGATGCTATTTTTACCTTCAATGAGCGGCGAAATTATCGCTAATAACTCAACCACTTTAATATGTCTAGTATCCCAACCAATACCAACAAACAGACTACATTGCTTGTCTTCCTCGTAACACTTTTGCTGTTTTCATAGTATTTGACGGTTTTTTGACAGATCTGTTGGGTACACGCATATTATGGAAAAAAATATATATATATAAGTTTCTCGAGACTGAACAAGACTCATCTCGGTTCAAATACCTAAACGAGGGAACCAGTTTTGCTCTATAGATGTCCGATATTAAAATCATCAGATCCGTTAAGGAATTGCGTACTTGGAAAACAAGTGTTGTTGGTTCTGTTGGGTTCGTCCCAACTATGGGCGCCCTTCACAATGGCCATCTCGCGCTTGGTAAGTCATCATCACCTCATCGCCTATACGAAGTTATGAAGAAGACTAACCAACTATCGATCTGCAGTTAAAGAATGCTTACAAAACAATGAAAACACAGTTGTCTCTATATTTGTCAATCCATCGCAGTTTGCTCCAGGTGAAGATTTAGACTCGTACCCTCGTACATTTGATCAGGATTTTTCAATATTATCAAACCTCGTAATAAACAATAAGAAAGTTGACGTTGTATTTGCTCCAACTGTTACAGAGATGTACCCATCGGGTATTGATCTTGATACTTCCAAACAAAAAGGTGCTTTTGTCTCGGTACTAGGTGTCAGTGAACAACTGGAAGGTAAAAGTAGACCACAGTTCTTTCGTGGTGTTGCAACAGTTGTTACAAAATTGTTTAATGCAGTTCAACCTGATTTTGCATATTTTGGACAAAAAGATATCCAGCAAACCGTGGTTTTGAAAAGAATGGTTAAAGATCTGCTAATGCCTTTGGAAATTGTTGTCTTACCAACTGTTAGAGAAGAATCAGGTTTAGCTTTAAGCTCAAGAAATAGTTATTTGTCACCAAAATTAAGAGCGAAATCATCAATAATATACAAAGCATTACAAGAAGGTGAAAAAGTTTACAAGTCATCTAAAAGTGAAGTTTCGAGAAGCGAGATCATTGATAAAGTTACTGAATTGGTAGATTATCCTGTTTTCAAGATTGATTATGTCTCATTAGCTAGCTTGGATACACTTGAAGAATTGGGAAGCATAAAAAAGGGCGAAACCACTGCTGCCTTGAGCACCGCTGTCTTTGTTACAGAAGGCGACCGTACAGTAAGGCTACTGGATAACATCATTTTGAACTAACCCTGAGTTCCCTAAGAAGATAATATATATATATATGTACATGCATGCAAATAATGATAAAATAAATACTTTATATAGCTTTGTTTCAATGGTTCTCTAGTGATTTTTACCACGACAATCAGATCTATCGGGTGTAGGCCCTGTCAACGGTTCATGAGTAACAGTCCCTACTTTAAAATATTTTTTTTCGAAGAACTCATACCATCCTCTTAGTCTTCTTTTTTCACTTGGTTCAATATCTCTAATATCGTAATTCTGTTGATTTAAACAATTGGTAGCATATGCACGAGCGCAATCTTTGCCCGAAAGATAATGATATGAGCCCTTTGGACCATAAATATGTCTGGCACTACTCACATCGAACAAAGTACCATTTACACCGATATAAATTGGGTATCCTTCACTTGATCCATCGTATTTCGATAATTCCGCATCTGTTAGATTCACATACGATCCAAAAATTTGAAATTTGAGATAATGCGGATCAACTAGTTTACCCTCGTATCCAAAAGTGGCGGTCCCTGTAAACCACCATGAGATAGAAACTAATAGTACAACAACACCCAACAACATTCGTATTATATCCAAGAGACTGAAACTAACACGATCTTCATCTTCCACCACAATGGTGGTCTTTTCGCCATGATGCTCATCTAATTCTTCAATCTTGTTACTCTTGTGAATCACCTTAACACCTCTATACCTCAAATCATCCATTTTATCTAGATCGCAAAGCTACTGAAAGCACTATAATCAGCTAAAATGAAGACATCATTGGAGTTGAATGTGACATATAAACTTGATTTGGAATCTGTGGTTCGCGCACTCCATCACCAGATCCGGCAAAAAGTGTTACCCTGCTCAGATTATTGTTTACATAAGTTTTCGCGAAAGTTTTTCAGTGATTTCTTCAATGTGAAAAATTCATAGTAATTGAGCTTATTGAGGAAGTGATTTGATTTGAAGAGGGCCATACTAAAAAACGGGGAGGTTTCTCTTGATTGAAGTTTAAGAATCAATATGTTTAGTATAGGACAAAGAGCCCTTGTAGGGAAACCACAGTTTACACGCCAAATATCAAACCTCCCAAAATATACAGAAATACCAAACACATACAATAAGAAAGTATCATCATGGAAACCAAAATTTAAACAACCAAAAGGGCTAATTTACCATCCAGCTCCATCAGCCCCATCAAGAACTTCAGAGACACCTGACTTATTTATTCCAAAAAACGATCCACGTAAGGGATTGAATCTACATGGTGAGACCCCAGTTGATATACAGAATGCACCACCTTTATCAGAACCAAGAGCTAAACAATATACATTAAAACCTTCAGATGTTGAAGAGATTCAAAGACTAAGAAGTTCGGAACCTTACAAATATACAAGAAAAGTTCTCGCTGAGAAATTCAATGTTACACCTTTCACAATCAGTTTAGTTTCGGATCAATCAGCTGAAAGAAAAAAAGATATGGATGGCAGATTAGAATATATAAAGAGTAATTGGTCAAAAGGTAGAAAAGCCGCTAGAGCGGAAAGAGTCAAAAGACAACAATACTGGTATCGTAATGAATAAGCATATGGAAAATGAGCAATACATGTAAATAGGTGTAAAATTTCATATTAATTTAAATCATGTAGCCTAAAAAAAAAAATGCATTGTCTATCGAGCCTATATATCTAAATCTCTATCGTTGAGTATCCCTTAATGAATGCTAATGTATCGTGGAGGTGACGCAGAATTATCATTGTTCACTCGTTACAAAATCACCAAATTCTAAATCACTTTCATCAGTTTCATTTTCAATTTTTGGAACATCATCGTTATTATCAATCCTTCCATCTTGAGAATCATTGGGGCTTTTAATATCCATATTCATTTTTTCAAAATTTGCTTCTAAATCTTTCACCAGTTCTTCATGCGTACTTAAAGCAGCTTTTGCATCTCTTCTATAATCTTGTAATGAGATATCAAAATCTTGAGCTTTATATCGATCATTAAAACGTAACCCTAGGCCTAGTTTTTTATCTTGAAATTCCAGTATCACACTGTATATACTTCTCGATGTTGTAACCAGTACATTATGACCATCCGAAGTATACGGTATATTTCCGAAAAGTTCATTTGTACCATTGTTAAGTAACATGATGTTTCCTTGTATTATTTGTCTTTCATTCAAATTATGAACATTCATATTCATTATGAACTCAGTCTCAACAAATTTTAATTTACCTCTCCATACTTCTTCATTTAAATCCCATGAATTAATATCAACCACTAAAGCATCAGGTACAGACGGTGGTGGGATTTTAATAAGTGAAACATCATCAGCTTTTAACAATGTCTTTTCTAGACGATCTTCACTAACAAATAAATCATCTTCATTACTCATCTTGCTTCTTTCTTTGTTCTTCAATCTTTGTCCAATTGGTAAAATATAACTCTTATCTGTAAACCACTAATCCTGCTTATAAACGTATAATTTAACCCCCAGCCCGATGCGAAACAACCAAAACCAACTAACAAAACAACTGAACTCTTGAAACCAGTAAACCTTCTATCGTAAATCAATTCAGTTCAAAGACAACCCAAAAAATCAACAGCCTTCAATTATCAAAATCTCTATTGCAAATGGTGTCAAGTTCAGTACCGAAACAGTTTTAAATTATGTCTTTTGTGATTCGCAATATGGGTTTTATTTGGCAAGTTTGCTGTTTGCGCCCAATGACAATACAAATAGTTAGGCAGAGACTGTTCAACTTTAGGCAGGAGCCTGGGAAGAGCTCGGAAAGAGCTCGGTGGAGGATTGGAAAGAACTAGGCGAGTTGACTGTCTCGGGATTTAGAGTGTAACCGGTTGTTGGACCCTGGCAAAAGATTTAGACGGAGCCTTCCCGTTAAACTCTTAAAAGCATTTAGGCAGAGCTGCTGCCTGGGGCCAGTTTCCGCCTAATTGAAAACACTCTCGGCGGGTAAAAGTCGCGTAAAAGTAGTAATCAAAAGTAAACATCACAGTCATAGAGCTTGGAACGCCATCAATACTCAATATCAAACTATACAAAGAGTTTACATTTAGGATAAAAAAGGTCAACATCTATCAATTCAATTGAATAATGTCACAAAGATTTGACGATGATGGTATGTGGCGCTTTTCTTGTTTTGCTTTTAGCAGTGGAATTCCGGCAAGAGTTGTTGATGAGATAAAAGTACTAACACAAGGTACTACATAGACTTAGAAGATTATGCCAATGATGAGGATTTTTACGAGGATGAAGGTTAGTATTGTGCTACTGCGGTTCAATATTAAGGACAGATAAAACTAACAGGCGGCTGTTGAAGTCATGAACTCGGATGACGAAGAGAAATTGGATGAGTTGTTACCAGTGGTGAAGGGACAGCTGAAAGAATACACTGGCTATACGGATAAGGATATTAAAGATTGTTTATGGGATAACTATCTTGAAGTGGAGCCAACCTTGAAAGAGTTGAAAAGTGAGTGTGCTGCACTATTCTAATATTTGTGCTTTTGGCTAACATGTTAAGAAAAACTCAAAAAAATTGCACCAAAACCAAAAGTTGAAGGTATGTATACATTGTCAAGAAATTTTAATTTTCTTTCTCAATAAGTTTGTTCAAAATTGGGTTATAACTGGAATTACAATAACCCTCAGTTCTTGTGAAAGAGGTCAGAATCAACATTTATCATTCAATTTTGGGTAAATGAAGAAATTTTATATCAATGAATGATCAAGAAATAACTAATACAAATTTGATAAAAAGAAGGGAAAGGTTTAACCAAGATACAATTATTAGCAAAGGCAAGGGCAGAGAAAAAAGCGGCACAGGAGGCGGCAAATAAAGATGATGATGCTAGTAAAACTTCGTCAATTTCTATTTTGGATAAACTGAAAGGTCATAATTCACCTAGACCTCCATTATCATCAAGATCTTCAAGTAGCTCAAATTCATCAATATCAGCACCATCTCTAAGGTCTTCCAAATTATCTTCCTTGGCGTCAGGAAGATCGTTAGGTAGTCGACCAATTCCAAGTCTACGACAAGCTGGGGTCTCTTCAAAAGTTGAACCATCAAAGCACACGGAATCATCACTAATACCCACGGCTTCACTACCGCATGAAAATCAGATCTCAAAAGAAGAACAACCAACGAAACAAGAAGAACCAGAAGAATCGTCATTCATTTTACTAGATGTGAAATTTGATAAATCACCATTTAATGCAGTTTCTAATCCAAAAGTTTTATCATTTATACCCACGCAGATTGAACCCCAAGAAATAAATTATAAAAGAAAATTAGAAGATCATCATTTGACTTCTGTTTATTTACCATATGCTAATACTTCTATAGCCAAAAAAGTTAAAACTAATTTCTCTAAACCAAGTCCAGATGATGTTATCTTGGATGCTCAAAAACAAGCATTTGAAGATAACACTGCAGCTAAAAAGAAGAAGGAAGAAGAATCCAAACTGGCAAAAGATGTTTCAAATTTGAAAATCACACCAAAACACGCAACAAAGCCAAAAGTTAAAATTGATTTGGATGCAGAACTTGCCAAAAGACAAACAAAACCACACACAAGTTTTGTTGTCATTGGCCATGTCGATGCAGGAAAATCTACACTAACGGGTCGTTTGCTATTGGAAAACAACGTTGTTGATAAGAACACATATACAAAGTTGAAAAGAGAGGCTGAAAAAGCTGGTAAAGGTTCATTTTCGTTAGCTTGGGTTATGGATCAAACAGAGGAAGAACGTAATCGTGGTGTTACGGTTGATATTTGTAGTTCAGAGTTTGAGACCCCAAATGGAAATTTCACCATCGTTGATGCTCCAGGTCATAGAGATTTCGTTCCAAACATGATAACTGGTGTAAGTCAAGCTGATATTGCAGTCTTGGTTGTCGATTCTTCCACTGATGCTTTTGAATCGGGTTTTAATCTGGATGGTCAAACAAAAGAACATACCATCTTGGCAAGAAGTTTGGGTATTAATAAAATTGTTGTTGCTGTAAATAAAATGGATAATAACGATTGGTCACAAGATCGTTTCGAAGAAATTAGAGATCAATTAACAGAGTTTTTGAAAATCACTGGATTTCAAGAAGATCAAATACAATTCATTCCATGTTCTGGTTTAAGTGGGACCAATATTTCCCATAAGCCTTCCACTGTGGATGATCAACGAAAATTGAAATGGTACCAAGGTGACTGTGTGTTGGGTGCACTAGAAAAATCTGAAAATTTTGCAAGAGATTTTACAAAACCATTTGTTATGAGTATAGCAGATATTGGTTCCAATAATGAATTCACAGGTAGAATTGATACTGGTACTATTCAGCCAGGTGAAACAATACTATTTGCACCATCTAATCAAGCTGGTGTAGTTGATTCTGTAATTGTGAACAATAATAAAGTTGCGGTAGGAATTGCTGGTGATAATGTCACACTAAAGATTAAAGATGTTCAAATTGAAGACATTCAAGTTGGTGATGTTATTTCAATCGTCACTTCCGAAATCCCATCATTGTCAAAATTTGAAAGTAGACTAGTGTTATTCGATTTGAAAAGACCAATCCTATTAGGTACACAATTTGTCCTGTTTAGAGGTAACGTTCAACAACCTGCAAAGATAACCAAAATTATTTCACTACTAGACAAAACTACAGGTAAAGTTACGAAGAAGAAACCAAAACATTTAAGTTCAAACCAGTCAGCAATGGTTGAAATTGAGCTTTTAGGAAGAAAACTCCCATTACAGTTATTTAAAGACAATAAACAACTTGGTAGAGTTGTTTTGAGAAAAGATGGATCTACTATCGGTGCTGGTATTGTGGAGTCATATAATACAGAAGAATAAATAGGTATAAATACAAGCATTATAGAGTTCTACAAACATGATAAGACCCTTGCATAATAAGTTGATAAGCTCATCTGTAGTTATTGAAATTTTTTCACCAAGCTATAAAGTCATAAAATAAGATAATTGAACCTAAGGTTAATGCTGTAAACATAACAACTTTTGATGCATAATTTCCTTTACTTTTGGCCTTTTTCAAAATTTTATTACCTTCCACTATATCCACTTCTGTTAAATCATGTTCATTAACCAAATTTTGAATGTTTTCAGATTGAACGGTTAAATGAGCACCAAGTTGAGATTCCAGTTGAGCAATTTCTATAACACTCTTGGAAATTTGTTCTACTTTTGCAAGATCCTCCAGCTTGGCATCCAAGATTTCGCTATTTTCATTCCGTAAGACTTGTAATTGTTCTTGTGATAATTGAGCAAATGGATCTGATTGATTTTGATCCAAAGCTTCAGGTATCAGATCAGCATTGAAAGATTCCACGTTTACTGTTGAAATTTGACTATCGAAGTTACCCAAATCAACATCACGCTTTCTTGATAGTCTTGTCTCTTGCATATCGAGTAGTAATTTCGAGGTGTCTCTTAATTCATAGCTTAGCGATAATAATATACCTTCCCTGTGTTTATTGATTGCTGACGATTGACTTTTGTTAAATATGGAAAATTGCTTGGAGTTTGATCTTTTCTTTTCATAGGCATCGAGGTGCTTCAATCTTTCGTCATATCTTTTTAGTTCAATCCTTGATTGTGTATCAATTTCATCTCTATCAGATTCTGTTAAAGTATCTGCTGATACTCTTTGATTGTATTTACTAGAATCCGATTTCAAATAATTGATTCGAATACTTTGTAAAAATTTGCGTAGTTCAGTTATGTGTGAAAACTAGTGAGATTGGTTAGAATAAAGTTTCCATAGGAAGAGCTAAGACCAAATAACATACCAAATCTAAAGATTCTTTGACAAATGTATCTGATACTAAAGCATTCGAAGGTATAATTGATGGTTCAATACCCCTCTCTTTCTCTATTTTCTCCACAATTTGACTAAAAGCCTCTGTCAAGTTACCCATCTTTTATTTGGTGACCTGGATTACAACCTAGTTTCCACCTTTTGTTGGCTTAAATAGTCAAATATCAAGCTTATTATAGTTGTTATTTACTATACATAAAGATGGTAAAATACCCTCGTATGAATTTTGGATCATGTGATGTACTTATGTAACGTTTTTAATTCCGGCCAATGCTGAGCGCGACGCCAAATTGTTTATGTATACGTAAATTACGCGTCTGTTAAGTGGAACTTCTCAACTGTTGATACTTGAGTATATTTGAATATCAGATCTCCAGGCTCAAAAATGACACAAGAAGACAAGAAGCAGAAAGTGTCCACAAATTTAGAAGAAAAGGCTTACCTAGACCTTTGTGAACGTATTATAAATGAAGGTGAACACCGTCCAGATAGAACAGGTACTGGGACATATAGTATATTCGCACCACCACAACTTAGATTTAGTTTGAAAGACGATACATTCCCACTGTTGACTACTAAAAAAGTATTCACCAAGGGGATCATATTAGAATTGCTTTGGTTTATACAAGGCTGTACAGATGGTAAAAAATTAAGTGAAAAAGGTGTCAAGATTTGGGAAGGTAATGGGAGTCGTGAATTTTTAGATAAATTGGGTCTTACTGATAGACGTGAAGGTGATTTAGGTCCAGTTTATGGGTTTCAATGGAGACATTTCGGTGCCCAGTATAAAGATTGTGATGCTGACTATACAGGTCAAGGAGTTGATCAGTTAGCTGAAGTTATTCATAAATTGAAAACAAATCCATATGATCGTCGTATTATAATGTCTGCATGGAATCCAGCTGATTTCCCAATTATGGCTTTACCACCATGTCATGTCTTTTCACAATTTTATGTTAATTTTCCAAAAGAAGGTAAACCTCAATTATCATGTTTATTATATCAAAGATCCTGTGATATGGGTCTGGGAGTTCCTTTTAATATTGCATCATATGCCTTGTTAACTAAAATGATTGCTAAAGTTGTTGATATGGATTGTGGGGAATTTATTCATACTATGGGTGACGCCCATGTTTATAAAGATCACGTTGATGCATTAAAAGAACAAATCACAAGAGAACCTTATGAATTTCCAAAATTAAACATCAAAAGAGATGTGAAAGATATTGATGATTTCACTTATGAAGATTTTGAAATTGTTGATTATAAATCACATCCAAAAATTGCAATGAACATGAGTGTCTGAGCTGCGGATTACTTCAAGTTTTGAAGTATAGTCAATACAAGTTTTAATTATTAGAATTATTTATTACTATAAAAATTTTTCCCTTTCATCTCGATCAATCACATTTTAATTTGAGTATGCTATTTCTTTACAACAGTGAGCTATGACGCCTACTCGCATTAGCTTCAGCACTTTGTCTTCTTGTCTTTTTGACTTTTGTATCTGGTGTACCTTTATAAGTCTTTGGAACGCCAACTTCACATTCATCGACTAGATCGAAAACCGATAATTCAGCAGCATCTATATCCAGTTGAACTTTTTTCGACGGTTTCATATCTTTTTCCTTTTTATGCAAACTATTTTGATTTGTATTCTGGTTTAGTGTAGCTAATGGTTTTCTTCTTTTCGTAACATTTATATTATCTTGTTCTGTTAGTGGAGCTGGTCTCTTTTTGACGCCCTCTGCAACTGGTTTATTTTCAATTACTGACACTTTATTTTCTCTTGAGTCCTCATAAGGTTTCGCCTTGATCGGTGATTCTCTTGAAGCTTTTAGTAAATGGTCATCAATGCTTGGTGAGTTTGCGGAGGTTGATCTTGAACTTGGCTCAGATTTGATGAAGCTTTCAGCTTCTACAACGGCATCAGTTAATTGCTCAGATTCTCTTCTCATTTTTTTCCTCAATGAAGGTTCAGCATAGTTTACAGATTTCCCTCTTGTTCTTGATTTTCTAGTTGATAATTCTGATGAAATTTGAACCGGCATACTTTCATCTTTTGAAGATTTAGATTTTTGCTTTTTAGATTTTGTATGTTTAATTTTGGCAACATCTTGAACTATTACATCATCTGTCTTATCTTTACTTTCATCAAATTCTGCCCAATGAATTGCATTATCATCTGACATAGAATTTGATTCTTTTGTAGAAGAATCAATGACTGATTCACTGGTCAATTTTTGTATCTTAGCCTGTAGTTCCTCCTCACTTGTTGTCTTTGATTCATAATCGTTTTCGACGTATACTGAGAATTTTGGATTTGAGTCTGGTTTTTTTGGTGATGAAAATCTTATTGGAGACAGAGTGGTAGCATGTTCAAATTCGGTCTGTGACTTTTCTGGTTCTTGTCGTTGTCGTTGCGGTTGTGGTTGTTCAAGTCCATGTTCGAGCTCAGGTTCTTTCATTTGCTCCTCTTCTTGTTCTTCTGGAATGAATCCTTCTTCCAATACTTGATCTTCAAAATTCATGGCTTTTGCGTAATAAGGATTTCCATCATTGAATGGGGTTACTGAACCAAGATCATTTGATAGTTCGCCACGCCCAAGTTCCTCAATGCTTGTTTCTCTTTGGTCTTCTGGTTCAGGAGATTGAGGCGGTGGGATATATATAGATTGCCTTCTAGAGCTTTTACGTCTTCTTTCTGAAATATAACTTTTAGAGGGACTTTTCACATCATGGAACGACACTGTTTTCTCAAGCGATTGATCCTGTGACGACACGTTTTGTATAAGGTGTTGTAGATTTATAGAAGATGAAGCTAAGCCTTCATTAGATCTTATTGTGGAAAACATTTGAAATAATTCTTCAAATCTTTGACTAACACCACTTTCAATATCATTTAATTTTTCCTCAAGCCATTTTCTTTTTTGATCCTCGGATTTAGCATTGATTGCTCTTAGTTCAATATTCTGTTGTATAAGTTCTGAGATCTTTGTCTCCAGATCTGCAACTTTTGTCATTAGAATAGAATTCTTCTTTGCCAAAGCTTTGTTTTGTGATAGAATTTTTTGCTTGAATTGATCTGATGATATAGGTGTATATAACTGAGGTTGTGTATTCAATCGTAAATTTCTGGAAGGAGAGCTGTTGAATCTGTTTATTTGATGAGACATGGCATGATATGCCTCTTTGTTGGAAATCAAGTTGAGATCTTAGTTTACTTCTTTATTATGGAATACCTCAAGAGAAGGACGCGCTTTTCTCAAAATGATTCAGTGACAATAAGTTTAAATTTCAATCACCCAAAAAAACCAAAATAAAGGAATCGTGATTTTATTTGACGTATGAACGTTTAGCACTCTGGAATCAAGCAGCACAGTATTATCAAGCTTCACCCCTTTGGCCACTTTGTTCAGTGCTCCTCAATTTGTTTATCAAATGTTTGCCAAAATACAAAATTTAAATGAAAACAAAAACAAAAGAAAAATTCGCGAACTCTTTTTGTGGTAGGGCCACTTCTCAGTACTGTCAGATCATTAAGTGTCAATATAAAGTAGTACAAGACGGCTTTCCAGTTTCTTCAATTGTCTCTACAGATGTATGAGTATGGAGATGAGGATGTGCATATAGATTATAAATTGGGAAGACTGTTTTTAGCTCAGTACCCTTTAGTCTTCAATTCCTTGACGATTTGGTCGAAAACCTCGCCTGCATCATCTGTATGCCTTTTAGAAAGGTGATAGTTAGACCCGGCTAAAAACGCACCATAAGAAGTTGATACACCAGCTTCCTTAGCGTCAGCTGCAAGTGTTTTGAAAATAGAGTATGGTAATGGGTAATCTGGAATCGTATTTATATGAGATGATGATGTGATGTTTTTCAAATAATCGGTTTCGATGGTTCTTAAATTTCTCCCAGAGATTGCAGGCGACATTATAGTCCCCGGTGCAGGGTTAGCACTGAACAAATCCTTGTGAGCCTTGGATGTCGTAGCTTGTGAAGTTGGAAGCCAAACAGTACCTAGCTGAACTCCTGCGATACCATAATCAAGCACTTTGGCAATACCTTCGCCGTTGTAAAGGCCACCAGCCGCAATCAAGAATGGGGCGTTGTCCATACGGCTGGAGTCAATGTAATCCACAACTTTTTCCACAAGGTCTTTTGTGTTGAGCTTATCATCATTTACGTCATTAGCAATGAAATTACCCCTATGACCCCCGGCTTCCCAACTTTGTAAAACAACACCATCAACACCTGCCTCGATCACCTGTTTGAGCTCCGTGAGGTTTGTGACTGAAATGAAAACTTTGATGCCAGACTGTTGCAACGATTTCAAGACTTGTAAATTTGGTAATCCAAAATGGAAACTAACAACTTTTGGTTTCAATTTTAATAAGATCTTCACAACTGGGTGTGAAACATTATCAATACTTTTAAAAGTTGGATATGGAATGCTCAGCATTTTGGCCTTTTCGCCAATTTTAATACTGTGTTCCCGGTAAATACTGTGAAATTTTGCAGCCCATTGCTTATTCAACTCTTCATCGTTTTTGGGAACTTCATGTGTAAAGAAGTTCAAATTGACATTTCTCTTCAATTGTTCATCTTGCACCAGCTCTTGAAATTTAAGCAGCTGTGTTTCAACAGCTTCTGGATTTTCACTATAAGCACCAAGTGGTATCGATCCTAGTCCGCCTTTTTTAGTTATAGTGGCTGCTAAATCAATTGTACTTGCTCCAGCCATCGGTGCCTGGATAATCGGGACCTTTATATCCAGGGCCTTCAACAAACCATTGACTTGTGACTTCATTTCGTATCTATTTAGTAACGTCTAGTGATTCTAATACTCTAGCCAGTGGTACATCAGCTCTCTTTATATATATATATATAGATGAAATCATTTCAATTGAATCACAAAGCGGAATTATTATCCACTTAATATGCGATCGCGGTTTTAATCTGGGGAAAAATGGGTATTAATCAGCGCTTTCAAAGGAAACAAGGACGTTGTCAGCTAATAACACACCTGTTGTCATCCATTCTATATAGTAGCCTCAGCTTATCAGAACTAGAATACTTTTCCAAAACCTTCTCTGCTGAACGGTGAATCGTCTTTAATTTATTTGTACTGGTTTCCGGGTTTCCGTGGTAACAAGCACAAACTTTTTTTTTTTGGCGTCGCGTTCTTTTGGGTATAAAACATCTCTTCATCTTTTAGTGGTATAAAGAGAGTCTCGGTGGTTTGTGGACAGACAGTCATGTCATACTACGACTTGGATGAGATTATTAGTGATGGTCAGGTGAGTGATAACTCTGGGTTGGGTTTGGGCTGGATACTAACCATGAGGGATTATAGAAAATACCGTGTAAATTCAATATAGATGCAACTGGTTTGGGTTATTTAGAAGGTAACCCAGGTAAAAATGTGAGTACAAATTTGCTGGAATAGGTTATGGCGACAAATGCTAACTATTGCATAGATTACAAAAGATACCAAGTTAGAATTACCATTATGGATTGCTGAAGTGTTAGCAATCTGTGGCATTTCTGAAGATTCCTCAACTGGTTTCATTGAATTATTACAACCAGAAGCAATTAGTACAAAAGTTATAAATGCAGTTAAGACAAGTCCCACAAGCATTGATATCCATTCAATCTCTCAACATTACTACTCACTAGTGGAAAAATGGGCCAAACTGTTCACCGATAAAGAATTGGTAGATGTGGTACAACAAATGCTGAAAGAACGTGCTGAAGAGATTAACAATCATGCACAAAGTTTAAGAGGTGCACAACAGGAAACTTCATTCCTGTACACTTTGGATGAATTTGAAAAACAATGTGAGTATTACAATGCCAGAGTTATGCCCTATATATATACTAACGGTAAAATAGTGTACAAAACATCACATGAAAGTCATAAAAATTTGAAAAAATGGCTACAGAATGAAACGTCACGAACATAATTAAATGCATTTCTTTTTTGAGATACAATCTACATTAATACACCACCATTGATCTCTTTTATCTTTTATACATTTCTAAATCAATCTTTTCTTATAATACAGTTTTAGGTTTTTTTTTTTTCACAACAGATATGTTTAAAATAATCCATCGTCATCATCATCATCATCTTGTTTATCTTCTTCCATGTCTTCATCTTTTTCATCCTTCTTTTCTTCATCTTGGCCATCTTCTTCGTCTTCCTCTCCTTGAGCGTCTATTTTAGCTTCAGCTTTCTCCAAGGCGTCATCTTCATCTTCATTATCATCACCTAATTTACTTTCATCAAAATCTTCCAAGTCTTCATCACTATCTTCAATGATATCAGCAGATTTATATTTCTTACTTGATAATCTTCTCTTTTTAGATTCTGGTGCTTCCTCGGTTGCATCACCATTAGCTGCATTTTCATCCTTCTTTCTTTTTGATCTCTTGCCACTAGATTTTCTTGATTTTTTAACTGGTTTATCTTCATCACTTAATTCATCATCTGTATTGATAGCATTTTTAAATTTTTTGCCCTTCTTAGGCTTTTTACCAGTATCTTCATCATCTGCCGGTTCAATATATGCTTCACGTTCTCTTTCCCATTCTTTGGCCTGTTCTTGAAGTTTTAGGTATTCAGCTTTATATTGTTCTTGTTTCTCCGCTTCCTCTTCTTTTCTCTTTTGTTCTTCTAATTCAGCTTTTAATTTTTCCTTTTCTCTTGCTTCTTGAGCTGCCTTCAATTTATCTTCAAATTTAGCTTCATAATCATTTTGTTCCTTTATGGCTCTTTCTAACTGATTAACTAATGTGTTGGACCCCATACTAGCTCTTTGTTTTAAAATATCAGCTGGATATGGTGGATATTTTTCATTGGATAATTCATTAAGAGTGTCAATGGCGATTTTTAACCCATCAAGAGCTTTGGAAATATCATCAACTGTTCTTTTGGAAATATGTTGTCTTTGAATAAATTGTGCAATTTGAAATTGAACAAACGCAATATTATATTTCAATGATGGTAACACTTTTTTCAATTTAGTATTTTCAGCAACTTTGAATGCCTTTTCAGAGTATTCCAGTGATTTCAAATAACTTTCTAATGATTTCTCAGCAGAAGCTCTAGCAAACCATGCTCTACCGACTAAAGTCAAATATCTTGAATCTTTGGTTTCATCACCGTATCTTCTCAATGCAATTTCATAACTTTCAATCGCTTTAGAAAATTGACCAACTTCTATCAAACAATGGCCTAAATTGATATAAACTGAAACGTCGTCAATGGCATCCCTGATTTTTCTAAAAGTTTCCAAGGCAACAGTTGAATGCTTATTTTCCACAAAAATAATAGCAATACCTTGAGCCGCAAAGACATTATTTGGATCAATAGTTAAAACTTTTTGAAATAATTGAGCACCTCTAACATATGATTGGTTCTTTTTTTCGATATCTTGTGGGGTTTTACCTTTAACTTCTCTAGCGATTGAACAATACAAGTTACCTAATGAGATCAAGGCATAAGTATCATGTGAATCATATTTAACCAAGGTTTCCTTGTTGTGTTTACTTTCAAGATTTTCACCTTTACCGGTATTTGCTTTATTTGATCTCTTCAAATACCAACTGTAGAAAGCACGGACTTCAAGATTGGAAACATGAGATTCCAAAAGTTCATTCAATTTCTGCTCCAATACTTGGTCATTTTTAACATCGGATTGGAGTATTTCCAAAAATAACAATCTAATTTTACTGTAAATGTATCCTGGGGATTTTTCACCTAGTTCTTTGTATTTAGCAATTGATGTATCGATATCTGAATTCTCTTGAGTTCTTGCCAAGTTGTAAGTCAGTGTAATGTCCAAGTCCTCATCTGTATTAGCTTGATGAGCACTCTCGAAAAATGTGTTTGCAGATTCTGGATTACCTTTGATGAAATGGAATACACCCAAATTGTTCAAAACTTCAATTGGAATTGTTTCACCTCTCTTCTTCAAAACGTCAAGAGCCTTGGATAAATATGATAGAGCTTGTGAATTATCTTTATTTTCAAACAATCTTGATAAAGTTAAATATGTGTTTAAAGCTATTGGTTCATTTTTGTCCTTTGATAATCTGATGTATTTCTCAAGTGCTGAGATGGCCTTTGGATGATTTTTTTCATCCTGTGAGTATAGTATACCTAGTATATAATCAACTTCCAAAATCTTTTGAGTGTTATTGTAGATCGATTCGAACGTTATTATGGAATCTTCTAACTGACCCCTTTGGATTTGTGATTGACCAACACCAAGTTTAGCCAATAGATTATCTGGATTTAATTTCAAAGCTTCGGCAAAAAATTTTTGAGAACTGCTAAAATCACCATGCTCGAAATGTACTCTTGCAATCCAGAAGTTTGCATCTGCTAATAAGTTTGAAGATACATTTGGTTTACTTAAAACTTTTCCAGCAATCTTCAAAACTGAGTCAAGATCATTTTTAGAGTAATAATAACTTGCCAATACTAATAACAAAACAGGGTTTTCTGGTGTCTTCTTGATAAGTTCCTGAAGGGATTCTAATGCTTGTGAATAAGTTGAAATGAAATCTTCGTCGGTTAACGAGTCAAATGAGCTATCGAATTTTGACAACACCAAGAGTAGTTTAGCAACTTCATTTTCTGGATCAATTTCTAAAGAACGTGTCCATGCTCTAGTAGCCATTTTTTTATCTTTCAAATTCCAAAAATTCAACCCTATACCGATTCTTGGATCTGGTTTTAATATTGGGTTAAGAATTAAAATTTGTTGGAAAGTTTTAAGTGATGCTTGAAAATTCTTCTTGTTGTACAAGGCTTTAGCTTTACCCAACAGGGCATAAACATTTGAGTCTGATTTGACATCTAATTTCAATATACGTTCATAAAAATCTAATGCTTGATCGTATTGTCTTTGTTGGTAAGTAATCTCAGCTTGAGCCAACCTATTCAAAATATATTTCGGTTGATGGACCAATGCAATTCTAATACTTTCAGTGGCTTTTCTCAACAATTCGTTTTGTTCATTCTCATTTGAAGCTGATCTTGATTGTCTTATATGTAACCATGATAAGAATGTATGGAAAGGGGCCGAATCTGAATTCTTATACAACTTCAACCCAGTGCTTATCACTTCCAAGGCTTCACCGATCAAACTCTTGTTAGCGTAGACCGCTGCAATGGACAACCAATAGTGTGGAGCGGCATTCTCATTTTCCAATAGTGTACACAGATCAGTTGGATCCTCTGGTAATTCCTCTTCAAGATCAATGGTGACAACTTCATTGGAATCATTCATTGGCACTTCAATAGTGTTGTTGACCGAATCGCCCTTCACGTAGAACGAGGCGTCCAACGCATTTTCATCCACTTTCGACATCTTGAAACAGCAACAGACGATCCTTGTCTTCCCAGCAGACGGCAACAGAAACAATCGATCTCTGTAGTAATCTTCCAATTAGATTTTGGAAATATGCCTTCACCAACTGCTTTGTTATTGTGCTTCAAAACGTTGATTTTGAATTTTCCATTCGCGAATTTTTTTGTGGTTTCGCGAAAATATTATTCAGAGCGCTGTTACCCGGTGGATGAGCATCTGTATGAAAAATTAAATTTATATTGTTTATTATATATACGTACGGTATAAAGAGACAATGCAAGTGTATAGATTGCTCATTGGGGAATCTGGTATCTGAGAGTTGGGCTCTAGGATAGTGATAGTAGAATGGTTGTTGAGTCATCTGAGCTGAAAATAAGGCGTTTGTTCATTGGTAACATCTCTAAAGCTTTAGCTGAGAACCCTCAAGACATACAAGATAGAATATCAAAATTTGGATCTGTGAAGTCAGATTTGGAGTTACATCATAATGAAGTGAAAGGACTATCGTTTGGGTTCTTGGATATTAAGTTACAGGATAAGGACTATACGAGGCTGAAAAATGCTTTAAATGGGGTTAATTATAAAGGATCAAAATTAGTTATCGATGTAGCTAAAGAAAATTTTGAATCAAGATGGGAAAAAGATCATGCTAGATCTGATGAGCTTATCAAAGCCAAAATGATTAAAAACCAGTATGAGTTTTGGAAAAAACTGGAAAATGTTCAGAAAACTTTTAAAGATAGACAGGAGATAATACCAGGTCGTATGAGAGCTCAGAAAAGAAAAGATATAAAGAAGATGACATTTAGAGTTACTTTTAACGGTGACACTAAGATTGTTAGATGTCACAAGACCAAGCTTTGGGGTTACGAAAAGAATAAGCCGTTGAGAGATTTGGTTTACAGATTCACACATAATGTTTGGAAAGATGGGAACGACCATATAGTTGAAAGGTATACCAAACCATTAAGATTTTCACAAAATGGACAAAGTTTAACAATCGAAAAAGTCGATGAAGGCAGCGCAGAGAGAGATGATCAACTGTTACATGATTTAGGTGATGAAGATGAAAATGAGGATGAAAAAGAGAGAAATAATAAAGTTTTGGCTTCGTTGTTGGGTACGTTTGATTTTGATAAACCTTTGCAATTGAAAGAGGATGAAGAAGAGTTTGGTCATTCTGATTACGAATATGAAGGTGTCTATAAAGATGATGATGAAAGTGATGAAGATCTATATAAGAGCAATAATCAAACTGATATTGAATATGTTAAAGAAGGGGAATTTGCCAAGCAAGAGACCGTTACTTTTGACAATGAAGAAGATGTGGAAGAAGATGAAGACGGAATGGAAATTGACCAACCTGAAGAAAAGATGGATGAATCTGCTGAAGAACTTGAAGATGAAGCTGATGAAGATGGCGAATTTATACCCACATTTGGTGCACCACCACCAGAGGAAACCGATGAACCAGTACCACAAGTTGCAGAAGGGACAATCAGTAACACTGAGACATTGCGTTCATTGTTCAATACAGAAGAACAGGGCACTTTCAAACTTATCGAAGAGTCAGATGAAGATATTGATCAAACGAAAAAACCTGTTGTTGACGATGTTGTAATTCCAGAGAGTAATATAACTTCAATCATTGCGCCAAAGCTAAAGAACAAGAAAGGTTTATTTTTCCCACACTTTGATTCTCCATTTTTAGTGGCACAGACTCAACTAAACAAGCTGAATACCAATGTTGATTTTGAAGAATGGGAAAACCAATTTTGGGATAAAAGAAGTGAATGGACCAAGGAATTCAAAAGGAAAAAAAGAGATGTTCTTAGACAACTACGGAAGAAAAATGCTCGTAATGCACGTGTCGTGCTATGAAGCGTAGGGCGTGTGTTGAGATGTTCATATCAATTCAAAACTTTGCATATTATTCATTTAGTATACATGTAGTAATTAGACTTAGTATTGTCTACCGAATTTAACAGCCATTTCCACTGCTGCTGCACCCCAATCTTCACCATGGTTATGCAAGCCCGGTTTCAAACCGGCTCTTTGTTCTGCTTGTAATTCAGTTAAACAAGTCAAGACACCAAAGATGATTGGGATATCCAATTGTTCGTTTAATCTCATTATACCTTGAGTAGTGGAGTCACAGATATATTCGAAATGCATGGTGGAACCTTTGATTAAAGTACCAATTGGAATAACAGCATCTAATGTAACACCTTCTTTAGCTAATTTTGAAATGATTTTTTTAGTACCAAATGGTAATTCAAATGACCCTGGAACAGTTTCAACATAGATGTTTTCTTCCTTGACACCCAATTCTTTCAACTTCTTAATAGCACCTTCGACTAAAGCTTGAATGATTGTAGCGTTCCAACGAGCATGGACAATGGCAACTTTCAATGCTGAACCTTTGATTAGTTAGTTAGTAAATGAACCATTTCATTTTATTCACCCCATCTTTTATACTCACCATCGTATTGTTGATCGATTTGACCTAAACCTGAAACAGCCATTTTATATATATGTATACTTGTATGATGTGATAACGAGCTGATATCAAAGTATGGCACGCACTCAAAGATGGACTGACTTTATATATATATATATATATGAGTTCAATTTGGGTTTATATCGATTACCCAATGAACCGTTGCACTTCGACGATTTCTCGAGGTGTGCATTATGTAATAAGATGATCGTAATTTTATATGGAAAATCTATTTTACTGTGGAATTAAATTGTTAAAGACTCCAATTACTGGTTTCATCTTGAGAAAGTGATAAAATGAGCTCTTGCTGGGCCTTTCCATGTATGAGGGCTTGGTCATAACTGATTTTTTGTAATCTTGAAGTACTCGATTTCTCTACTTTCAAGCCAAGAAGCTAATCAGTAATGGTGACTTTCCAGTTTAACCATGAAGAGAAATTGACACCTTTTTCGATCAAGATGATCTTAACGATGCTGAAATGATCGACCCTACATTATACACCCCTTCTTTATAAACCGGAAATGATTAGCTTTTTTCAATTTCACTGCCCTGCTGATCAAATTTAAGCTTAAATTTGTGACTTGTATTACTGAAACCTGTGCTGCTGTTTACAAAAGATCATCCATATTTAAGTCAAATAAAACACTTCAGAGAATCAGGTACACTTTTCCACTATTGGCTGTGAAACTGGTTCTCTTGCAAATTAGAAATCCAATCAACGTTTTGAGCGCAAGATCTTGAGTCCCAGCTTTTTAAAGATTAAGTTCGCCCTGGTTATTTGAGTCAACTTCTACAGAAAAAACTTAAAAGCCCGAATTTTAACTTTTTAGAAGATTAACTAACCAAGCTACTAGGCTTTTTGTGGTTGATCAAATGTGTATTGAAATGGCACCTGAATAAGCCCTTCTGGTTATCAAAGAATTTTATTTTTTGTGATATTGAGTAACATGTATTAGTATCGTAGGAAATTATAAAGATGATGTGTTTCTATTAACGGTAACGATTTAACCTTCAGAAATATGAGAGTTAGAATTTGTAAAGTAAACTGAAGCTTTATCTTGTTTCCAGAATCCTTTGAGTTCACATATATCTGATTTACTTAATATATCATCTATTAAAATTTTAAAACCAAAAAGAAGAATTATAAAGTAAAGAAATATAAAAATTAATAATGAAATATTAAATCAGAAAAAAAATGATATCTAAAATTTTAATTAGTGAACTATCACACCATTAGCTTTTCTTCCTTAACCTATCTTCAAAGATTCAGGCCAAAAGAAAGCTTTACAACACTGACCATGCCTGCTGTGTTGCTCCAGTGCTTTTCCAACTTCAACAATTCGGCCGTGTGGTCTAGTGGTATGATACTCGCTTTGGGCGAAGATTGGGATCACTCAATCTAATATCCACAAGCATGCGAGTGGCCCAGGGTTCAATTCCCTGCTCGGCCCAATTTTTTTTTGTTTTTCCATCTTTTGATTTTGGCGCTTACACAAATGTATATACAACATTGAATGAGAAAGTATTGTTTATATCTTCATTGTGTGTGTCTTTTTTGCGACAATGTTTCTGCATCGTTCATATGAAGTGCATTTTATTCATGCTATAATTGATATTTGCTTATAAGGCCAATTGATATGATTTAATGTGTTGATTCTATCTACCCTATTATGCTTATACTTAGATTTGCTAGAGTCTATCTGGTTTGGCGTCAAGCAGGATTACTACCTCAACGTTAATTACATCAACCATACAAACGGAGACTACAGCTAATGCATTTGTGTGCATTAGATCATGGGGTTTTGTGTCCTATTTGTATTTGTGCTTATGAGTTTGTGGTTTAAATTTAACTACATTGTTTGTGGTTTAGATTTGACCAAATTAATATAAATAAAGAACCAGTTCCCAATTTTTGAAAATATTTACTTTCTTTTACCTTTCACTTTTTGTATTTATATTGGTTCACTATAATCATTTACCAAATGGATAAGTCATTCAAAGGTTCACCAATATCAATTCATAAAGGTCCAAGAGGTTCAGGCTCATCATGTTTGTTAATATGGTATAAAGTTGTTTTCATATAGGAATATGAGGTATTCATGTGTTGGTTCTTTTTCTTTTAGTTGAATGATGGACTGATATTGGGAAATGACATTTGTAATTGATCTGTTGGTATGAAGGACAAAGTTAATTGGACAAGGGATATCTTTCATTGATGATGATGATGATGATGAAGATGATGAAGATGATGATGATGACAATGATGGTGATATTCTGAGTTCTTTTAAATGTCTTGATTACCTTGGTCAATTGTCATTGGCTTTTAGTGAATGGTTCTACAAATTAGTGGTGACTTTGATACCATCATATTTTTTTATTTTCTTTTTAGAAGACAACTAATTACTTTAGCATTTGATAATTGGATTTTATAGGGAATATTTTTACAAATTACTGGTAACTTGGAAACCATCATACTTTATTATTTTCTTTTAACAGACAACTAACCAATTTAGCATTGGTAATTGAATTTATATTGGATAATGTCATTTATAATTGATCTGTTGGTATGATGGACAAAGCTAATTGGACAAGGGATATCTTTCATTGATGATGATGATGATGAAGATGAAGATGATGATGATAATGATGATGATGATGGCAATGATGGTGATATTCTGAGTTCTTTTACATGTCTTTATTACCTTGGTCAATTGTCATTGGCTTATAGTGAATAGTTTTACAAACTACTTGTAACTTGGATACCATCATATTTTTTTATTTTCTTTTTAGAAGACAACTAATTACTTTAGCATTTGATAATTGGATTTTATAGGGAATATTTTCACAAACTAGTGGTAACTTGGAAACCATCATACTTTTTTTCTAGTTTCTTTTCATTTGACAGGCAACTAACTATTTTAGCATTTGATAATTGGATTGATATTGGATAATGACATTTATGATTGATCGGTTGGTATGAAGGACAAACTTAATTGGACAAGGGATATCTTTCATTGATGATGATGATGATGATGATAATGATGGCAATGATGGCGATATTCTGAGTTCTTTAAATGTTTTGATTACCTTGGTCAATTGTCATTGGCTTATAGTGAATAGTTTTACAAACTACTTGTAACTTGGATACCATCATATTTTTTTTTTATTTTCTTTCAGAAAGGCAACTAACTACTTTAGCATTTGATTGTTGAACTTTACACCACATTTGAAGAATGAAGTCCTATCAGGATACCGAAGTCACGCATTTGGGATAACCAGCGCAAACAGTAAGGCTTGAGACACCTTTCTTATTTGTTTTGTTCCTGATATTCTTTGGTTGAAAGATGGATTGATTTCGGATAGTGACAATTGTGTGTGTATGAAGAACATTCATTTTTTCAACTTGAAGCTGACAATGATGGTGATATTCTGAGATCTTTTTATTACCTTGATCAATTATCATTGGATCATAGTGACCACTTATACAGACTGACTGTAACTTGGATACCATCAATTTTTTGTTTTCTTTCAACAGGTAACTAACTACTTTAGCATTTGATGGTTGTGTCTAAAATCGGACTTGAATACTCTAGTCAGGTTACTACATTGAAACAGGTAATATGGATTATGCCTGAGAAACTTTTTTTAAAAGGTTTATTTTTGGTGTTTTGTTTAATGGTGGATTACTATTGGATAGTGTTAATTGTGGGTGAGATAGACAAAGACTGTTGAGCAAAGGATATCTTTCATTGATGAGATGATGATGATGATGATGATGATGACGATGACTAAGATTACCTGAGACTTCTTACTTGTTTTGACTACCATGATTATCTGATACTATCTAATAGGACACTGATGTGTTTTGTCTACAAGTTAACGATCGCTGAGATGTTTCCAACTATTTTAATTACTTGTGTTATTATGTGAGTTTTACTTTTATCTTTTTTGTTTTCATTTTTGAGTTTCTAACATATTTTTGATGAAGCTATTATGATTTGATCTAATTTGGTTACATATTTTAACTGGTTGTTCTTGTCCCAAAAGTTCTGATGATATTGTTTCATTTGGCTTTTTCCACTGTCAGATACTACCCTATGGATTTGAAGATTGAAGTCTTGTCAGGATATTGAAGTCACCGCATTGAAACAAGCGTCACAAACGGTAAGGATTGAGACACCTTATTAGTATTGTTTCCGGTGCTCTTTGGTTGAAAGATGGATTGATTTCGGATAGTGTCAATTGTATGTGGCTTATGGATTATTTATTATTTTATCTTGATGATGATATTGATAAAAGTCTACTGAAGATAACAAAGACATGTGTCTACTTTATTTTGTTCACATTGGTTCTTATGTTATAATATGTCATGTTCTGATGATGATTTGACTCACCACCATGGTTACATTTTGATCACTGATTTCCAACATTGGATGATTCCATTTCACTCAAATGTTATACCACTCAGTTCAATTTGAAGAATGAAGTTTAGTCAAGATACTGAAAAGGCCACGGGGGAAAAAGAAGCTAGCAATACAAACGGGAAGGCTTGAGATACCTTGCTTAGTAGTATTGTTTACGGCATTATTCAGTTGATATGATGGATTGATTTTGGATAATAATGGCTGAGAAGTTCATATCAGTGGTCAATCTTTAGCTGAAACTTTACCACCAATATTTGAACATATTCATTGTGAAGTGCTCTCATGAAATTTTTCATGTTGTTGAGAGTTAAAAATTGTCATTTCCTTTATTTTCATAATTGATTTTTTGGATTTCGACTTGTCTTTATTTCAATTCAGAGTTTTAATTACTTCAAACCATTTAATATTTTCGTCTCTCAATTTGGTGGCGGCTTACAAGATTTCAACTTTAATGGTACTTAGGTGCCGGGACATTTTGTGTTGACCTTGTTTGACTATTGATGTTGGAGAACTTGAAATTGAGAAGTCAAGTTTATCCAAAAATTACGTTTACTTTGCCAAACGGAGAAACAGTAATTGATCAGTTGAGCTTTTATGGTGTGAGTTATAACCTGAGGATAAGTTGATTCTGTGAAATAATATTTTCGGAATGATGTTGAACAGGCTTCACTACACTTTGATGACGATCCATTGAGCTTACATCACAATCAGCTCTGTACTGTCATTAGATATGATGAACTTTGGGTTGGTAAAGCTATAGTGGGAAGTGAACTCACACGTCGGGGATTATTGTTGGTGGAGAAGATGCAAAGCAAGCTGGTAGTTTGTCAGACCTGCAATACGGTGAAGCTCCTTCATGCGATGTGTATAGGGTATGTGTAGAATTTCTGTTTCGTAGATACACCATCTGGCCATTAAAATGGTAGCCAATAGTGTACTGAACCTGTATGGTGTGTATATGGTAATGTATACCCCAAATGCTGAAATGAGGGTGGGTATGTCCAAAAATTTGGACATAAAAGTATTCATATATTCGTTTTATAAGGCCATCTACATGATTATTTCCAAAAGAATGTGCTCAAACATAAGAATTAAAAGTCTAGAGCTATGTAAATAGAAGATCTAAAAGTAATATTAACAACATTAAGAATTGTACCAACATTTTAAATTTTAAGACAAACAAAATCGAAAGAAACCAAAATTAAAATAAGAATAAATGAAACACTATACCATCAAATCATAACAAATAAAATAAAGCTGAGGTAAAAATCATCAAGAAACTAGATGATTTTAATGAAATACCTGAGCCAGCATAACTTGATACAGCGGCAACAGATGAGCCTTGTGCTGAATTAGCAGAAGAGCCTGAAGCACCTGATTGTGTTCCAGCTGATTGGTTTTCAGCTTGAGTTTTGGTGACAATTGCTGTTGAAGTTTCATCGTTTGAATCTGAACCTGAACCTGAACCTGAAGCTTGAGCTTGTGTAGTAGCTTCAGCTGGAGGAATAACAGTAGTTAAAGTTTCAGCAACACCATTTGAACTTTGGATAATGACGGCAGTTGCACTTGCGCTACCTTCACCGGCTGGAGTTGAAGCAGTTGATGTGTAGTAAACTTGTTGACCTTGGTTGTTGGTAGTAGTGTCAACAACGACATAACCTGTTGAACGAGCTGGAGAAACGTTGTCAGTTGATGCAACAACAGTGGTACCGACGGCTGGTGGAACATAAACTGATGAAATAGTAGTGACATCACCATTTGAACCAGTAGAAGTTGATTCAACAATTTGTCCAGTAACAACAGTAGTTTCACCATTTGAACCGGTTGAAGTGAAAGTGATTGGGATACCATTTGTTGGAGCTGAAGTTGCAATTGAAGATTGTTGAACATCGCTCAATGGACAATAAGTGGTAGTCAAAGTAACAATTTCATTATTTGTCTTGGTGGTAACTGTATATTCTTCACCAACAACAACTGTTGGTTTACCATCTGCACCAGTTGTGGTGAAGGTAACTGCTGAACCACCATGAGCTGGAGCGAAAGTAACAGTTGGAATAGCAGTGATAGCAGCACCAGTTGCAGCAGTTAATGGGCAATAAGTTGTAGTTAAAGTAACAACGTCACCATTGTTGTTTGTAACGGCTGTGGTGTATTCTTCACCAACATAGACAGTTGGTTTACCATCAGCACCTGTAGCGGTAAATGTGACAGCAGAACCACCATGAACTGGAGCAGCAGTGACAGTTGGAACTGAAGCAGCACCAGTTTCAGCGGTCAATGGACAATAAGTTGTGGTTAAAGTAACGACGCCACCATTGTTGTTTGTAACAACTGTGGTGTATTCCTCACCAACATAGACAGTTGGTTTACCATCAGCTCCAGTTGAAGTGAAAGTAACAGCAGAACCACCGTGGACTGGAGCAGCAGTGATAGTTGGAATAGAAGTGTCAGTCAATGGACAATAAGTGGTAGTTAAAGTAACCAAGTTACCGTTTGTGAAAGTGGTGGTTTCAATAACTTCACCAGTGACTGTTATTGAATGACCTTCTGAATCAGTGGTACCAAAAGTGACATAAGTCTTAACTGGAGCGCCGGCACCGTAAGTTGTAGTCAAAGTTGTTGGTTTACCATCAGCACCGGTTGTGGTTATAGTGGCAACTTCACCACTTGAGTGAGTAGTGGTGTAAGTTGTAGCTTGACCAGCAGAGTTTGTAGAAGTAACAACTTGTGTATTACCAGCACCAGAAGTTGGAGCACCTGTTTCAGTAACAACACCAGCGTTTGTTGAAGAACCACCACCGACTGGAATCAAAGTAGTGATAGTGGTGAATTCACCTGAAGAAATGGAGACGATAACTGAGGTTTCAACATAGGTTGCAGTAGTGGTGAAAGTGACTACTTGACCATCACTTGTTGTTGTAACAGTGGAAACACTGGTTAAAGTGTTGGTAGCAGCGGTGGAAGCAGAGGATGAAGCGACAGAGGAAGAAGAGGCATCAGCACCTTCAACAGAAGAAGATGCAATGACATCAGATCCTGCTGCTAATGATGCGACATTTGAAACAGCAACGATGTTGTAGTTATCTTCTAATGCGTAAACAGTATCTCTCTTTGATAATCCTGAAGCTGGAGCTAAACCAATAAGAGCCTCGTTTGGCCAGTAGACTAAGTCACCTGGTGCAGCGTAGTAGGTAATTCTCAAGTATGAACCATCAATAGCAGCACCTGTGTAACTCAAAACAATAGATTGGGAGTCAGCATTGACGACATAGTCTGCGGTACTAGCATCTGAAGAGAAAGATTTGTTGTTGAAGGCATCAAGTCCAGTTACGATTTCAACTTTGAGTAAATCTGGTAAGAATTGATAACCGGTTTGAGCTTCAGTGTTAAAATCAAAAGAACCATGGTACAATTGAGCTGGAATATCAACTGTCCACCAAACTTTTTCACCATCATTACCAGCGTTTTTACCAATAGTGGTCAAATCTCTTGGAACAAAGCTGATTTCACGTTCAAAAGAACCTGATGAAGATTCAAAAGTATAAGTTTTGCTTTGAGGTGAACCAACTGCAGAGATAGCTGAATCTGTGAGTAAGGCAGTGAATGAAACACTTGTATCAACAACTGCGTCATCATCGAAATTGAAAGTGAAATCGTTACCATCATGTGTTAAAGTACCGACAACAGCACCATTTTGTAAGACGTCGATATCGCCTTCTGGGAAACCTCTGAAGTCATCTGGTAAAGTGAATGTAATATCTGATGAAGATTCATCTCTTTTTTGAACACTTGATGATGAACCTTGTTTTTGAACGTCAATGTTGATGTTGAACCAATGGAATCTTGAGTCTGAACCTGAAGATCCTGTGTAAGCATCGGTAACTGAAATACCTGAGACACCATTTGATGTTGGTGAACTGCTTTCTGATGAAGAACTTGAGGATAGAGTAGATGATGAATCTGAAGAAGTTGGTGAATAAATGAATGAATCTGATTCACTTAATGAAGAAGAAGCATCTGATGAACTATTGAAGTATTGAGCACTGACTGAAGAAGCCAATACTGTTAAAGCTGTGAATGCTTTAATAGACACCATGATGACCTTTAAAAGTTTGTCGTGTGATGGAAAGTGGAACTAAAAAATAGGATTTACAAACACTAAATTAAAAGGGATTAGCGTGTCTTTATATACAACAAGTTGGAAGGAGTTGTTGAATGCTAGATTTATTGAAGATCTCATCGAGATTAAGTGCCAGACATAGCGGGAACCATTGAATACGCAGTAATGTTGACTCTATTTCCTAAAAGAGGTTATTAATAATTCATAATTGAATGCATCATGTAGATCTAGTACAGTGATATACATGATCATATCTACAACAACTGTGCGATTCTGACGCGCAAATATGCAAAGTGGTGTACGAAAAAAGAAATCAGTGTCGAATTGTATCTGGTTTTTTTCCCGAAAAAGAAACTACGCGCGCAATAAAAAGGAAGTTTGTGAACGTAATGGAGTAAACAGGACTTAAAGAAAAGAAAGAAAGGTGGTGACGAATCTAGTAAAGTAGGCTCGAGGTCTTCGCCACCACGCTCAGTTTCCTTTGAGTGACTCGCAGGTTACAAGATTTACGATATCATAACCAAAATGTAGCTGCACCCTTCAAGACGCGCTCAAATCTTTCAAGTTCCCATTTTTACCTGTAGAGATGTGGTCTGAGATTTAGACATACGAGATATAGACATTTAAAACGTTACTATCAAGCTTCAGCCCGCTTTTGCCTTTCAAGTAACCTAAGACTTTTACGGGGCTTGCTCACTTAAATAGGGGATTAATGCTGTTAAATTCCAGCCAGCATTCAATATATTTGAGATTGATTACGGTTTGGAGGTATTTGTGTTCTATGTTTTTTCAAAGTTGACAATATTTCTTTTGAAGAATCCTAGTTAATGACAAACCCTTTACCAAATCACGAGCTGTGATCTTCTTTTGGTACGTTCTCTCACTTATTGATCTACTATCATACCATGAGTTCTCCATCTCTATTATGTAACTAAGTATCAATTTTAAGATTTACGCTGTGAAGTCACCATACAAGATGTAGATGTGGTACCCTTTAGGTACCAGAGCTACCCTTTTCGGTACATTTGAAAATAAAACTTGAGATTGTTAATAATCGTGCCTTTGAAAGCTTGCTTAATATTAGTGTCACTGACGCGTATTTTGGATAGTAACCTTGGTAATTGGGATCAAATCTTAGAATAAATATTATTAAAAAAGATTTGCAATCGACAATAGTGTCCTCGAAAGCTTAATGTTGTTAGTTTGGGAGGAGTATGTGGAACTATGTTTACAAATGACTGTTTCTGTTTACGTTTCACATGGAAACGGGTGGTTTAGCTCCACCAAGATTATGGTAAACACTCAAGGAAAGTAGAAAGCTCAGTTCTCTGAATGAGCAAACAAAATTGTTTAAAAGGCTGGCTGGGGATGCTTCTTTCAATAACCTCAATAATGATTTTTGTCCCATGAGTTTGGTGAATGGATAGAATAGATATGTTTACGAATGAGGTAGACAGTAAGTCCGCAATAAACATACAACTAATACTATATATACCATACACCAAAGTCCAACACTATTAACAACCCTTTAATGAGTCCAATTCATCTATTCAAGTTCCTTATAGAAGCACCACCAAACAAATGATTCAACTACAGACGAAAAAAGTCCCCCTTCCCACCACTCAGTCATGAACTCTTGTTAAAAACAAATTCAGAACTTATGTTGAATGTTTTTTTCGTACAAGTTGAATTCTGGATCGTATAATAAACCATCTTCTGTATCAAAGTTTCGATATGCATGCATATCCTTGCATACTATATGCAAGAAAACTCCAACTTTGACAATTTCCACCAAACTGAAAATCCCCGTAAATGTATAAAGCCCAAGAAAAATCAGCCAACCGTTGAACAGATCAATTAATAGAGCCAGCCATCGGGGATCAGTTAATGATATTAGCTGTTACGTTCAATATTGTAAAGTAACCTCATTCTATGGTTAATGTAGATTAAAGCATCGTGGGTTAATTACGAACCACGTGAATCCCGAGATACCTATTTAACAAAATCTAATCTCAAGATTGAACCTCAAAATAATGTTACCTCCGCTGGAAATGCCTTGTAGGTGACACTTTGCAAGGCATAAAATAAAATCTATAAAGCATGCAGGTTTATGGAAACGTTGAGGTTACGATACTTGTTTGCTCAAGTAAATATGTATATGGAAGTATACACTTAGTGGGGTTCTACTTTGCAATTATATAGGTGAAATTATTTTTAATTTTCGTTTTAACTAAAACACATTCATATATATATTGTACACAAATAATATCCAAGATAACAAAACTGGTCTAGTAAAATTCTGTCTTTGGTGTTATTATATTATCTCTAGCAAATTGTGAACCTCCTTTAGTATCAATTGCATCTGGTAAATCTTCATCTTCATCCCCAAGGTCTTCAGCATCTCTTGGAACGTCATTTATTTGAACACTTGGAGCAAATTTAGTCTGTTCCAAGTTTGAAAAAATTTGTGTTAGAAGCTTATCAAGATATTCTGGACTATTTGCGTTATACATATTTGATGGCCTAACATCTAATTTATAATCAGGTGCGAAATATTCGTAATAATCATTGTAAGGCAAATCTTGATCCAAAATCTCATTATTTAAAATCCCAGTTTCAAAAGCCCAGGTTCTTGCAACGTTTCTCATTGTGTAACCACCACCACCAACAACCATTAATGGAACACCCAAGTTTTTACAAAAATTCACACAACTAGCATGACCTTTCATTGATAAATTAAAACAACCAAGACGATCACCCGATAAGGAGTCACCACCCGTCTGAAGAACAATTGCTGATGGTTGATACCATTCCATAATCTTAGTCATCAAAGGTTCAAAAATTGATTTATAAGTAGCGTCATCGATACCATCTCTTAATGGAACATTGATTGCGTAATTTTTACCTTTACCAACACCAATATCTCTTAAATCACCAGTACCTGGGAAAAACTCACCATATTTATGAAGTGAACAAGTCATAACACGATCTGTTGTATAAAAGGCCTCTTCAACACCATCACCATGATGCACATCAATATCAACATAGAGCACTCTTGGATGATATCTTAACAATTCAATTATACCCAAGACAATATCGTTCAAGTAACAAAACCCGGACGCTTCGGATTTCTTAGCATGATGTAACCCACCAGCATAGTTGATTGCAATATCACATTTCCCTCTATTTAATCTAGCAGCACCTTCCATGGACCCACCACCAGAGATACCACAGTATTCATAAAGACCATCAAAAACTGGACAGTCATCACCAACGTTAAATTTCACACTTTCCTTTTGAAACATGTTTAAATTATCTGGTGTGACTCTTGAAAGGAAATCAATATATTCGTCAGTGTGGAACTGACACATTTCTTGCTTTGTAGCTGGTTTAGCTCTCTTTAGATTTGTTAGTCAATGGAAAACTCGAAAAGATCTTGTTCCAGCAAAGTCATACATACGTAAATCTCCATCTTTTTGTATAAACCATAGTTCATAATCAAGGAATGTGCCATTCTTATTCTGTGTGGTTTCATAGGATGTCCAGCACCGTAAGCATAATTACCAACATCAGCTATCATCACTGTTAGTATAATTTTTCAGTAGACCATACCGCTTTATCAAGAAAAATACACACCATCATAGAAATAAGCAACTCCTAATTTCATACTTGTTAGTTCTCCAATCTATCAATATTCAAGATCAAAAATTTCTTATACTCACTCTTGTTATCATTTGGCTTGACCGTGATTTCATCAAACGGCTTCTGCGCGTAATTCGAAGTGACCATAATGTCTCAAATATATTATCAAACAATCAATCCAATCAAGAAAAACACCCTTGTTGAAACTAATCTCCAATATTCAACTTCCTTTAAAACAATGGTAAAATCAACTCAACATTTGAACTCGCCCTTTTGATTAAATGTGAGTGAAAACGGGCTTTTGAAATTTTCGCGAAACTTTCTCAAGAAGTCTCCCGGAAATTGGAAGGAGACACATTTCCGGTTTGGCCTTCTCTGTCATTTTGTATCGGTTAAATCCGTCTCGAGAGTTTATAAGTATTAGTTACAATTTTCCCATCTTTGGTGAAGTGGTCTCGGTTGTGAGGTGGTGATATGGGCTTGGCTATTGAGTGGTTGGATATCATAGGCCTGGAGAAGGACTCTGTAAAGCTTTATGACTTTTTTGAATCCATTGGGCTAGACAGAAGCACAGCTCAAGTGAGGGAATACACAGATTCAGTATTGTACAATTTTTATCAAAGTGGGATATCGTTCACCTTTGTACAAAACAAATTAGATTCGATAGAGTTTTTCGTAAAAGATAGAAACTTCAAAGAGATCGATAGCGAATTGTTACCATTTCAGATCACAAAGGGAACCACAGGTAAAGATTTTGTTGAAAAATTTGGTGAACCTCTTGAAAAAGGAGGAGGTACTAATTCAAAATTGGATATATGGTTAAGATGGGAGCATCTACAAGTTGAGATAGATGAACAAAATTGGGATTTCGCACAAAATGCTCTATGGAAATCGTTAACTATATTCTAGAATTTAATTTGGTTTCTTCCCACCTTCAAAATTTTCACGAACTCTACTGTAATGAGCTAATTCATCAGCTGAAACACTTGGTGTTAATTCACGTCTTGCCTTTTCAAAATCAGCTTCATTAACAAGAACCGTTATATCTTCCTTTGTTGCTATATTATCGAACCACCATCTAGTTGAAACTGGATCTTGTCTGTCCGCATTATATTTGGCAATCTTTCTATCAACATCATTGGCGACTCTTGTCATTGCATTTAACATTGCATCTGAACCTAAGGCATAGAAATCAGCACCGGTGAAGTTGAATGGACAACTTTCAGCAACTTTCTGTAATGAGATATTTGGATCCATTTTGAACTTTCTCGTTAGTGCTTCCAAAATTTTTTGTTGCTTTTCATGTGTATCAGAAACACCTAAATACAACATTTTGTCAAATCTACCAGGTCTCAACAATGCTTCGTCTAATAAATCTGGTCTATTTGTAGCACCGACAACGAAAACGCCATCACCACTATCACCGCCACTCATACCGTCTAACTCTGCTAGTAATTGGGAAACAATTCTGTCCATAACACCTCCCGAGTCACCTTGATTACCTCTTTTGGGTGCAACTGAATCTAATTCATCGAAAAACACAACACACGGTTTTGCATCTCTTGCTCTTTGGAAAACTTTACGCACATTAGCTTCAGATTCACCAATATACATATTTAACAATTCTGGGCCTTTAACACTAAAGAAATTTAATGAAAAATTCGTTGCAATAGCTTTTGCCAAAAGGGTTTTACCAGTACCTGGAGGTCCATAGAATAAGATACCACTTCTCTTTTTAACACCGTTACTAAATAGTTCTGGGTGTTTTAATGGCATATCTATTGTATCCAAAATTTCACCTTTAACCATATCTAATCCACCAATATCATCCCAAGTAACGTTTGGAATCCTTGGGGCACCAATAGCATCACTAAATTTATTTCTTGCATCATTGATAGATTTTTCAAAATCTTGTGGTATTAGTTTCATTGGATTATAATTCAACATGCTTGTTATATCAATATTATGTTCAATTGCTAAATTTTCGATACGATCAAATGCAAGTTTTGTAGCATTGTCAACAATTGATATCAAGTCCCGGGGTGTTAAACCTGCACTTTGTAAAGCTAGTGACCCAATGGATACATCATTCCTCAAAACATAGTTTTGGCGATTGCTATTGATTAAATATTTGAAAATTTGTTTACGTTCTTCTTCAGATGGGACTGGGACTTCAACTTCAAATCTGAAACTGGATCTAATTTCATCTGCAAGACTATCAGCATCGTTTGTGGAAGCAATAAATATAGCACCTTTTTCGGTATATTCTTTAATAAGTTTGGAAATACCAGTGGAAGCAGGACTTGGTTTAGGATCTTGTTGATCTTTTTTGAAATTCAAAGCCTCAATGTGTTTAACGAATATGATAACTTGGCCACAATTCTCAACATATTTATTCAATTTCCCTTGTAATGTACCTATAGTTTTCATTTCAGAACCTGGATTCAAAATATCGTAACCATCCACAACTGCCAAGGGGACGCCTAATTGCATTGCCAGATTTTCTACGATAAATGATTTCCCAACGTTTCTATTTAATGAACTTACCAATGCCGTTGTTCTTAAATTTGGGTTTGCCAATGAAGTCTTTATTAGTTTTGCCAATTTCTTAGCATATGAGAAGGTTTTGGTATCATTATTGATAAAATCAAAAGAATTTGTCAAACCAAGAAATGATAACCAATTCAATTCTTGAGTATTTGCCGGAGGTAAAAAATGTGAATTTATACCTCTAATACCCAATTCTGTGCTTGAGCTATCCAGAAGAAACTGTTTTGAGTCTACTTCATTTGATTCGTTGATTGAATTGACCCGATACCAAACAACAGAGTTTGGTTCACCCGTAGGTAAAATGGATTCATTGGTTAATGGTGTATCTGATAAAGATTCAGCCAATATCGAGTCTATGACAATTGGAATCAAATCACCAATTGAAACGAATCTTGTAACTGATTTAAAATAAGTCGTTAGCTCAGCTAAGATGAACTGTGAATAAATCTTGTTCAAAGTGAATTGTGATGAAATTGCTTCAAGTTCAACTTTTTCAGTTAAATCCACATCTGATAATTTTTTCCCGGTTTTTTTAATCTTAATTTTATCACAATACTCCAGGTTATTCATCAGGAAGATTGGTGAAAGATGTATAGTATTATCAGGATACGAATTTGGTTCAATGAATGTTAAAACTTTTAGTAACTTAACAGCAGTGGTTTTATCTGATTCAATTTCGATGAAATCTCCACTATGAACGCCAATCTTGGCCAAGTCTTTAGCCTTTAAAAAAGCCAGATAGTGTATATCATCTTTGGGATTCGGCGAAGGTATACTATGCATAACTTTATGATCCAATGCCACGACGTTATATTCATGTTCTCTAGGTTTTGTATTTGATATTGAAAGGTATGTGGAGATATCCAATTCTCCATCTAGTGGGGTGTGATTCTCCTCCAATCCTGCTTCTACTTCTTTAACCATTGTGATCACTGTATTTTCATCGATGAAACCTTGGTCTATTGGTTCACATAGCAAGACTTTACCATTAGCCAATGAATCACCTTCACGAATGATATCTAAATTCAACTTCCCCCTGAGGAAACTTAGGAAATCTTTACCAGAAAACCCTTTAACCAGTTCATATATCTCTTGTGGGAACGAAATTATAGCTTTCTGGATTGGTATTGGTTCCACTGAGGAGATCCAAGCTTGCTCAATAGTCAAGTTTGAACAATCTCTAAACCGCGAAGCATCATATATCTCAATTTGACTTGAATTGCCAATCAACTCATCATGGACTTTATATATGATGGACTCACTGAATATGTTTGAGCCTATAAGTTTCACCGATATAAATCTAGATTGATCCCTTGCCGCTGTGGCGAATAACTCATGATTCAAGTCATTTGATATCTTGACATAGGATGAGTAACCAAGATCTTCACCAAAGTCCACCTTGACGTTTATTGGACTTGACGATGGCCTTTGGCCTGCTTGTGATACTATTCCGGGCATACTCAACTGTTTTCAATAGAGTCTCACTCCCCAGTTTACTCGTTAGTGTGGTGTTGGTGGTTTGTTTTGGCTTTGTACAATGGAAAATCTGGAGAAGTTTCGGTGTTTTTTTTTCTAAGCGGCTTTGAATCCGAGGATCTTATCAAGAATTGGATCAATGATTGTTAACGGAATAGCAACAACATCATAGTGAGTCTACGGTGAATTCATACAGTTGTAGCAGTTTCCATCTTATTTCGTAGCTACTACACCGGCTTTTTATACGTTTTTCCTCCATTTCGATATCTTGAATATTTATACTATTGTGATGGAATCTATGTACGTCATTATCTATATACAACCAGCCCATTATGATACAACCAATACATCATTTTATTTTCTAAACATATAGCTCTTCTCCAGAATGTCTTTAGCCTCGTTAATCTTCATAGCTAGATACGGACTACCACCTCTATCTGGATGGTTTTGTATCATTAAGCTTCTATGTCTTTTTTTCAATAAATCTTTATTAAGATCCATGATTTCGTTACCTTGTATACCCAAGATTTCCAGAGCCTCACCTTCAGTCATCATTCTTTGGTTAAACCCACCGGGGAATTTTTTGAATCGTTCTCTCAAATGTGAATCAACTCTCATATTATTTTGGGTCTGATATTGAGAAATCGTTATACCATTCATCCTAGCTATCCTTATACTCGAGAGTGACTTGTACTTGGAGAATGCAGATATCAAATTTCTAGTCTAAATCCATCAATTAGTGAGCTTTCTTACAAAATAGTCTGGTTATAATCAGTTTTAACGTACTGTTAAGGCAATGAAGGTCACACCAACACCTAGTATTATGGGAAGCACCTATACCACGACCATGTTAGTATTGACTTGTATGATTAGTTTACAGCCTCTAAGAACACTCACCATTTCTATATGATTATCATTTAGACCGCTAACAGACTTGTCCAATGATTGGTGATGTTTGTGCTTTAATACTGATAGAATGAAATTTAGTATAAAGGGCAAAAACCAAGAATTCGCGAACTCTTACTGATGCTACAGTATAACTTCTATGCAGTTACGTTTTTAATTATACAAGTCTATCAGTGGCGTTACTATATGAGGAGTGTTGTAATTCTCGAAGCAATTGGTGCTGTAGTTTTGAATTGCTAACCAAAGCATCTTTTATTTGAGGATTCACTGGGAAATAAAGTCCTTGATCTTGGAAAAATTCACCTGTTGGTTTATTGTCAATTGGCAATAACCATTCAGACCATGTGTGACCTAATAACGATACTAAATTCTTAGACATTGAGCCCAGATTATATGCGTTACCCAAATCTTTGGCACTTGGCTTTTTGGAGTATCTATAATAACTATCATTAGCAATCTCTAGATTATTTCTATATCTATTATAATCATAGTATTCAATTGTTGTTAAATTTTGTGTAACAAAGTATATTGACAAAGCCGTGAATAGTCCAACTGCAACAGCTACCGTTAGCCCCAGTACTGCCAATATGATGATGTTCAAATTTATATATTCTTCTTTATAGTTTTCATGATAGAAAAACATATAGAGTTGTAACCCGCTAACCAACAGGGCAAACCAGCCTAATATTACAGTGTTCATCAAGAACTGAATAAAAGATTTTTGGTTCCTGAAGCCGATACAAGTTGCAAACCAAGGACAATGATGATCCATTTTTAACCAACATTTATTACAACTCGAACAATGATGACATCTATCAGGTTTCCAAACTTTACATTTATCGCAAAATCTAAACTTCCCATTCGATTTAATCATCAATGAGTTTTCAACAAGAAATTTTGGAGGCTCTGATGAATTTAGTTGATTTTCTAAATCATCATTCAAATTTATCCATAATTCATCATAATCTAATGGTGATCCAGCACCTAACTTGATAATCCTGAAATAGAGATATATCCCTTGCAATGCAAGATATAAACCTATTAGAGCCGCTATAAATCCCATGGTCCCACCAATAGTCTGAATACACAAATCATAACAAAGTGCATAAATTACCCAGATATAAAGCCCATTACTCAGCACTTTAGGGAATAACGACGCCAGTGCGCAACAGAATTTTTCTATTCTCCATATCATAGTGATACCGTCTTTATCCATTTGTATCAAGCCACTGTATAAAACCCTAAGACACGGTTCACTATGGATATAACAACATGGAGTAAATGTTTGGTATGTGATCTGTTAAAGTTTATTGGGAAAAGCAGGGACAGATTATGTAATACGCGCGTAATACAAAGGTATACAGAGGTTAAGGTATATATACAGAGGTTTATAGTGAGTTGATCAAGTCTAGTAGCGTAGTTGAATTATGGAGCAGTGCTATTTCGATCGATGGGGTATTCAGGTGTTGTTTGGTGCAATTCAGTCAATTAAGTATTATCGGGGGCCCCAGTGTCTTTTGCAGTATATAGTGTAGACCTACACTGTCTAAAGTGAATATAATCAGCTAAACCACTAAGTGTTGTAGATGAGATTGTTTGGATTATAGGGTAGAATCACTGACTGATAGATCAACTTCAAATGGGGATACAATACCAAAAAGTTGGAGATGCCTTAGATGATGTTTACAAATTACAAGTGGTTTGACAAACTGTGGAGTGCCATTAGCTTTCCAGTATTAGTAATTGATACTGAAATATGGCCACAATACTCCGTTTTCAACAATAAGATAAACATGGTATTGTTATTGATCTACAAGTATTGTTCACTCAGTGAATAGGTCTTCAAGGCAGAATACTAGAAACGTATAATTGCCCTTTTGTTCAAATGTATGGCGTATAAATCCACAATCGCGATACTCTCCAATGCTGCTTCTGCTGCTTCTGCTGCTTTCACAATAATCAAGTTTGACATATTGTACTGAAGCCACAATGGAGTAGAAGTTAACATCTGTATTCGTTACGATCAGTTTATCGGAATAGTTATCATGTTGTATAACTAAGCTCTCGGGTGACTTGGTGCTTTTCGTTTTCTTAATATGATTTATGTTTATGAATATGTGAGATTGATACTGACAAACGAGGATGCGGGTCCAACTACAATACACCATATATCATTAACTAAAAATTGTTAAACCTGGTAATCGTTTATTCCTCTCTGATGAAAATCTCTAGAGACTATAACTTACTTAAAAGCCATAGATCATCACAAATGTTATCTTGAGTTGTCCCCAACCAAATATATCATCAAACTATGGCGTTTCTTTCAAAAATGTTACAAACCAGGAAAACCACCACACTTTTCATATCATTCGATTGCATCAATTGGGTAATATATATACTGGAAAATGCTGTTTAATAGAAATTTTCACAATGAAGGGGAACAAATTGGTATACATTGTTAGCCTTTTGTTGTTAAACTTTTCGTTGTTAAGGCCATACTTAGTAGTGAATTAATACCCGAGATAATGACTGTTACGAAAATAAGTTCTGTTGGGATTATTGGTGGTGGTCCAAGTGGTGCTATATCGCTAGATTCACTCATTAGAGAAGACGTTTTCGATAAGATTGTTCTTTTCGAAAGAAAAGATAATTTTGGTGGTACTTGGAGAGCTGATCCACCAAAAAATCCTATAACAGTTATACCTGGTTCAAATGAAAAGCAAGTTGATCCACCAATCGAAATTCCCTTGGGGATTGAAAACGGTAACTATGATGATGAATATAAGCAAGATCATGCCATAGAGACGGGTCCAAGATGGGACGAATCTCCAGCTACTTATAAATCCTTGAGAACTAATGTTCCTGAGCGTATAATGACTTTTTCAGACTCTAAGAAATTCCCATATCTAGATGAGCCAGAAGATGATGAATTCACTACAAGAGAAGCTGTGGAGAAATACATTATTGACTATATTGATAACTTATCAGCTCACAATGAAAAAAATGTTGATATTTTCAAAAACACTAGTGTAGAGAGAGTTTTGAAAAAAAATGAACAGTGGGAAGTTGTTTACAAGACTCAACTCTCTAATGGCTCAACTATTTGGGGTAAAAAGTTGTTTGATGCTATCATTGTCGCAACGGGTCATTACAACGTTCCACAAATTCCAAATGTCGATGGTATAGATGAATTTATAAAAAAGTCTAAAGGCCAAGTTATCCACTCCAAAGGGCTTGTTGTTGATGAAAGATTTGCAAATAAAAAGATCATTGTTGTTGGCTCAAGATCATCTGCCTCTGATACAGTTAGAGAATTAAGTGTCTTCACAGATGATATAACATGGTCTGCCAAAGAGACTTCAAAAATGTATATAGCTAGTCAAAATTCGGAAGGGAAACCCAAGACTGAAAGAAAGCCTCCAATTTCTAAATACCAAATCAATGACGATGGTGATTCTACTTTACTTTTCCAAGATGGTTCCATTATTGAAAATCCTGATTATGTTATCTATGCAACTGGTTATTTCTATTCATATCCTTTCCTTAGAAAATTCAATCCTGATATAACTTTACAAGGCAAAGTTGTATCAAACCTATATCAGCATACTTTTTATATCCAAGATCCTTCGTTAATTTTCATTGGTACACCAATTGATGGTATGAGTTTCAGAGTCTTTGAGTATCAAGCAATCTTAGCTGCAAGATACCTAGCTGGTAAATTTAAATTGCCATCCGTACAAGAACAACTGGAATGGCATAAGGAGAGACTAGCAAAATACGGAATCACAAGATTATTCCATACAACAGGTCATGATCCTGCTTTACGTTATCTTGAACTGTTAACTGAAATCGGTGGTGGGTATGAACCAATCAACGGTAAAGGTAAAGCATTCCCAAGATTCTCCGAAAAGGATTTAGAAGTTTATAAAGCCACTGAGCAGAAACTAACAAAGAAATGGTCCGCATTATAACCTGTCTACCATTATAATACTAATATAAATTATAAATTAATCAAATTTGAGTATTCATCGTGTAGTTTATATACTAAATCTTTAATTTCGCGGAAGCCTCGTATGTTTCGGGTAAATAAACTGTGTAATCTTTGCTTTGTATTGTATACATTGGCTGTGCACTTTTTCCAGCTTTGTACTGCTATTATTACTGAAGCCTTTGAAAGAACAAGCGGGTGTTATTTGTCAGCTGTCAGTTGTTATAGAATTCTAAAATAGTCATGTCCAGAGGTGTTTTACACAAATATAACGAAGGTTTGGTTGCTTTTGAATTTGATAAGCCAAACGATAAGAATCAAGAGAATGCAATTATATTCATTGGTGGTTTAGGTGATGGATTACTCACTGTTCCATATGTTCCCAAAGTTGTTGAAGAAGCGTTGCCTTCTGGATGGGGGCTTTTCCAAATCTTGATTAGTTCTTCGTATATCGGATGGGGTACAGGTTCATTGGATCGTGATATTGAAGAGATTGGTGAACTAGTTGATTATTTACGTACAAAACTAGGGAAACGCAAAATTGTTTTATTTGGACACTCCACAGGTACACAGAACTCTATTCATTATGCGTTAAAGAATAAAACCCATGGTGGAATTGATGGAATCATTTTACAAGCACCTGTTAGCGATAGAGAGGCAATTGCTAAGAGTTTCCAAGAAACTGGATTGGATATAGACGAATACAATAAAGAAGCCAAGCAGATTTTGGATAGGGAAGGTGTGGATGCCCTTTTACCTAAAAAGTTCTCTGATACTTTCTTCGGAGCACCTTTAAATGCTTATAGATGGTTATCATTAGCCGATTTAGATGGTGATGATGATTATTTCTCCACTGATATATCAGATTCAAAACTAAGGGAAACTTTTGGTAAAGTGGATAAACCGCTACTAGTCTTGTATTCTGGTGAAGATCAATTTTTCCCAGATGGAATTGACCCATATGGTATTGTTAAACGTTGGGAGTCTTTTACCAAACCTGAAATCTGGTCAAACCATAGTACTGTTATCGAAGGGGCTACACACAACGTTGGACCTGATTCAAAGCCTGGTGCTGTTGAGACTTTAATCAAACATGTGAATGCATTTATCTCTAATCTATAGCTCTTTATATATGTATATATATTTATGAATATGCAAATATTTAATTCTTTTTAATCTTTGTATCTGCGGTTTTCTGTTGAAATTTCAAAAAAGCTTCAAATCCAATACCACCAAACACAAGAAATAAGCCTACCCATTGTGGTAAACTCAAGTCATGGCCGAAAAGGAACACACTCAATAACATTGATATCATTTTCCTTGTAACTGTTACGGTAACCAAGATTAACGAACCAAATTTCTCCAAAGTGACAAATATGAAAATTTGTCCAACTGCACCGAAAATGGCATACATTAGGATCTCTTTCAATATTAATGGATACTGTTTGATAAACTCACAAGCATAGTGTAATTGATTTGATAAGATTCCAGCGTATGCCAATGTGAAGAAAAATGACACCAAGTTTAGTCCACTCATCAGATGTGCACCTGTTAGTCTTTTATTAGATTTGAATAAATCATCTTGGGCAGAGTTTGTTAATCCATCAAGAATTAATGAAATTAAGATATACAAAACACCCAATGGGACATTACCACTCGTTATAGAAGAGGATGCCTTCTTGGAGGGGTTGCCCAATGTGAAAAGCACGACACCTGAAGTTACCACACTCGCAACAAAGTATTTATAATTGGGGAATCTTTTGTTATAAAGAACATATTGCACAAGCATCACAGGTATCAATTTACAACTCTTTGCCAATGTATATAGTAAGAAGTCAACATGTTCCACTGATGACAACCCGATTGGTGAAGATAATGACTGGGTCAATGCGACAAAACTCAGCGATTTCAAAAGCTGGAACTGGAATAGTGGGATCTTTTCATGAGTTTCATGACCTAATGTCTTATAACTTAAATACAAGTAACCAACAATGAAGCCAAACAAGTTTTGAACCAAGTTTATTACAAAAGGAGCATGGAACACTTGTCCCTCTGGTCCAAATTTTTGATTAGAGATTTCCTCTTGTAAGTACCCCCAAGTTAAAAAACTAGCATAGATCCCACCAACACATATCACTAGCGTTATAATGGTCTTTGTATGTGATTCGCTCATTATTATATCATTTGATGGTGTTTCCCGGCGATCTCTCTGTGTGCTTTCCCAATCTCCACAGCAGTAAACGATAGTAAGGAACTGAACCAGCCTGTATAACCTGTGATTCCAATATAAGGGAAATTAGTGGAAAGATCAACTGAAATGAGAAAACTTCGTGTTAGCTTATATCGTCCGGGCCCAAAGCGGAAATGGTTATGGTCGCTTGCGGTGTCTGGTTTTTCACTTTGGATTCAACGAAATTTGACGACTTCAACGAGAAACTGAGCTTCAAACGGTGTACTTGCGTAAGGGATAGGACTGTTAACAGAGACTCTAAAGATGTCTGAGAGTCCATTGGCACTGACTATCGGTGCTAGAAATAGCGCCTTTTTACAAACTTCGGAGGATTTCCATAAACAGAGAGTTAAAGTCACAAGAAGAATTCACAAGTTGAGAGGCTACTTGAACATTCAGAGTAAAGATACCAAAAATTTCAAAGCTAGAGAGATAACTTCTGATGATTATAATGCTGATCCTAAATACTATCTGTTGGCTATATTAGAAGCAGAGAGGGATTATCTATATGCCCTTGAGATTAAAGCATTGCTTGACTTGAACTCTAGTGTCAATGTCAAATCAAAACAAAAATTATTAACAACAAGATTGAAAAGAAGCTATAAATCGTCTTTAAAGTTGGTGGAATTATCAGCCAATGAGTCAGACGATACCAAGAGATTGGAGATTTTGGTATATAGCGATTTGATTGGTGGTTATTTGGCCATTGTTTCCAAAAAATGGAAAAGAGCTATAAATTCATATTCGCTAGCAAGAGTAGGATTGAAATTTTTGGAACAAAATGGAAATCAAGACCACAAGATCTTGTATAAGGATATAATTGAAGAATTGATTGATGAATCTTTCAAATTGGCAATTTATAGAGATACAAAATCGATTTCTAATGATTTGAATGAATATTCTAAAATCATTGCCAACGAAAACCAATCATCTTCATTGTACAAATTTATAAATTCCCGAGATGCAGCTTTCTTGAAAACGGATGGTGAAACTGAATTGGTTAAGGAAATCAACTGGAGAAGTTATACAGCTAGAATTAAAGATGAAACTACTTCAAGATTAATCTCAAGAGCATTAGTTGCATCGTTAACCGATTTGGAATCCTATGACCAGGCTTTGATCTTGTGGCAAGAAGCCCTTGAAAACCACTCATCCTACATTGCCAAGACTGATCAACTGGATGACGAAGAGCAAGATGATCAAATCTTGCTGGCTTATATCAAATACAGTTCATTGATTACGAGATTAAGAAGAGATCAAACGTTGATATCTGATAACAAAAAGGAATCTTTGAGAATTTTGGATACAATCTTAACCACCATCAAACAGATTGAAGAATTACCAGGTGTTTATTCAGATGATGAATTATTCCAAAATTTGGAACTTTTGAATAAATATTATCAAGCTACAAAGACCACTATAATCTCTGAAGTCTATTTCGATGATAAACAGTACAAAGAGTCGTTGCTATTGACTTCAAAATCACTAGAGTCGTTACAAAATTCCAAATTCACCGTGGAGTTCTCATTCATTTCAAATGACGATTTGGCCTCTTTACAAAACAAGATCAAAACTCTAAAGCAAAATAGTCATGTCTTAGCGCAAATTGAACAGGGCCTTTCTAAAGACTTAGCAGCTTCTGACGATATCTACAAATACGCCAATGATTACCACAAGATTGTCAATTTCCAAATCGAACCTGTCCCTGTTAAACCTGTGCTTTTCGATGTTGCATTCAACTATATCTCTTACAAGAAAGATGATGAGAAATCATTTTTCAACAAACCAACGAAAACTGTGGAAAATAAGATTGCATCTGAAGAGAAACAAACAGAAAAGAAGAAAGGGTTCTTTGGACTATTTGGCCGTTGAATTCTCGTTCTCTCTAATGAATTATTGATCTAAGACTTTGTCACATTCTCTATTGTAGCTGCTGTTCAATTGTATAACTGTGGACCTTCGCGAATCTCTTAACATCAAAATTTTGTAGCGGTTGTTTGTGTGTTGAACTACTTACAACTGTTTGTAATGAACTTAGACCAAAGTTTCTAATCAGTCAGAAGAGTGGAAGAATGTCTGAGGAAGCGGATCGTTGCTATATCTGTTTGGGAACAGCTGATGAGTTGCCGCCGTTATCAAACCCTTCGGATTCCAAGGATTTGATACGGGTTTGTCCATGTTCACTAAGAGCTCATAAGAGATGTTTAACAGATTGGGCATCAGATTTTGAATTCAAGAAACTGAGAGACGATGATGATTTAAACAATGTCTCTGGACAGCATGGGAGCTATAAGTTTGGGATACCCATTGGGACCCTCTCAAAAGGTCGTTATACGTTGATTCAAAGTAAAGTTAAATGTCCTCAATGTTCAGCTCCGTTACTAATGTTTATGAAACCAAGTAAACTATTGAGTCTTAATGGGTTGATAAATTCAAGTGTTAACGATTTGGCAAAGACCGGTGCGCTTGCTATATTCGGTACTGCTGGTGCTTTCACCCTTTCTGTTACTGTTATGGGGATTTTCGTTTCTGCTGGGTTGAAAATGTTTAGTTCAGTGGCACCAGATAGCGTCTTGACTAAAATTTTGGGGTTTAAGAACAAGAATATCGATAGGGCTTTCAAAAATGAAGATGTCTCATTCAAGCAATTGGGACTATTAGGAGCGTTCCCAATTTTCCTTTTCGCTTTGAGAACTGATAATATGTATATGGATTTATTTGCAACAATGTACCCAACATTGTTTTACCAATTCCCAATCACGGATGTTTTGAAATCAGGGCCTAAATTGTTTTTGTTATTAACCCAGCCTTTGAAAAGAATCTATGGAATTATATACGCTTTAACTTTGAACAGAATTTACTATCGCTGGACCAGATATGTTAAGCCAATTTTCATGGCTGATAGAATTTCATTGAGAGAATTGGAAGAAATTGAAGAAGAAAATTCTGATTTGAAAGAGCTTAAAGACGCAGAGTTTCTACAACAACAAAAAACAAAACCAAATTCATTTAAAAAGTTTATAAATAATGCCTTTGGTTCTTCTGCTAAAGAGAGAGCTATAATACAAAAAAGAAGAATAAGAGAATTGAAATCAATCTTCGCAAGAGATTATGGTTTAGTATTCCAGAAAAAATCCTTTTTCTTGAAAGCATTAACCACTTTTATTTGGCCATTCCTTGGTTCAGCAATGGGGAAGGTATTGTTGAAAATCCCAGAATTTAATCGTTTCTGCAATAGGCTCACTTCAACACCTGATGAGTCTACTTATTTAGCAAACTTACTAGGAAGCTTGACGTTGGTTTTGATAAAGGATCTGTATAATGTATTTGTTGCATACAAAGAAGTTCAACAGCTGTCAAACATTGGTGTTGTGGAACATGAATCAGATGATGAGAGTGAAGCATCAAGAACTCCACAGGCACCTGCGGCAGAGGAAGCAAACCACCAAGATCAAGGACTCAATAGAACTTTTGAAGATTTCAATATTTCAGATGGAGTATTACCAACTGGTTTCAATCTACCAGGAAGCTATCCTAATTTGAATCTTTTTGATTTCGAAGCAGAAGTAAGAGCTATCGGTGACAATCATAATTTTTAATGGTGTGGGACCAATAGAGATCCCTAAGACGATATACCAGGCTTTAGCTGGTAGACCAGAACAACCAGTCAAGAGAGCTTATTGTCGGGTACAAGCAATACTTTAGACAAACTGAATACACCACTGATGAAGATGAAACTCCCTGGTGATTGTACTCCTTGACTGCCCCGCTACAAATGTATATAATGCTCATACATAGAGCCAGACCTATGTAAAGATAAGTAATGAATGAATGTGATTGATAATATAAAATTTGTACTATGGAAATCACCGCGAAATCGTTTTCTATAATTTTAATCTCAAAACAGAAATACAAATGTTAGATCAGCATAAACATCAAAACGGTGTGTACAAGAAGGTGACTTTTGACACATTCCTCGAGAAACTATGTCTTCGAATCATAATAGGCATGGCTCTGAAGATTCCACTAGGGATCATCACCATAATGAGAATCAAACTACACAGCTGGGACATAATCTGAACTCCTATATCCGAAATTTGGATGTTGCTAACGTGCTAGCTGCTGATCTTGCATCGATAAACCAAAGTTATATTGATCCTTCAATAGCTGCTGCTGCTTATAAGAGAGCCACAAGTGAGGTCAATACAAGAGATGAAGAACCTGTGGGTGATAAAAACGGGTACGAGCAAGGCGACGATAGTGAAGATGACGATGATTTAGATCAGTTGATACCTCCTCTACCCCCTGGTGCTGATCCGAAAAAGATGTGTCCATTTTGTCAACGAACTTTTTCACACCCTGGGTCTATGGGACGTCATCTTGATTTGAAAAAGGGTAGTGACAATCATCCAGCGCATTTGATTGTTAAAATGAGAGCTGATGTTAAAAGACGTGGTGATGTTGAAAAAGTTCGTGAAAGAAGAAGAATACGAGCCAAGAAATATAATTCTAGAATTGATGTTAAAGAACGATCTAAAGTTAAAAGAAGAGTTAGGGAACGAGTTCAAAGAGCTAGAAAAATTGCAATTAATAAATTCACCGTCAATTTAAACAAGCCCGAACTCTCATTCCAACCAACTTTCCCACGATTAGTATTATATTTTCTTCCACCAAACCAATGGCCTCATGATCCACCAACTTTAGAAACTTATAGATCGTTATGTGAATACCTCAATGCTAAATTCCTCAATAATCCAGAAACTTCACAAGAGTTGAACATTGCCAATACTCAGTACTACGACGATATAATGCAAAAAGTTCATAATGCCTCGGAGAATTGGTTAACTTTATCTGATGATTCTAAAAATGATATATGGTTAAGAGAAATAAGGAAAGCCGCAGAAGATGCCTTGACAAATACCTCTCTATTCGATTTAGCAAACAGAGAAAATTGGATAACGGAACAAGCCAAGAAAACTATACAAAATGAGTTTAAAGGTGAAGACGATGAAGCTAGTGGGAGCGATGGTGATGAAGAACAGAATAACTCTCAAAGCATTGGACCAACAAATGGCAATAATGATACAAATGAAAGGCAGAGAAATTCAACAAACTTTTATAACCACGACGATTTGACAGCAGTGGCTGAAGCTGTCATAAATAATCATGGTCAATCAAGTTGATTGATAAAATAGCTACACCTCTTGTTACATTAAATGAAAATCATAACATACTGTCAGTAAAATAGTACATAAATGGGTATTTAAGGTAAACACGAACGTTACTATCTGAATGTGAATAAAAATTTCATCTTTCTTCACTGAAGTGATAAAATTTTTTGAAAATAAAATTAATCAAACAATTTGTATCAAATTTAACCATACCATCAAATAATGAAATTGATGGATTATTCTCAAATTGATATTCCAGCAACTCATCAATCGTTAAAGTTGCTAATGATCCGTTAACAGCTAATGTACCACTTTTACTTGAAATTGTGAAAACTCCAGCTTCATCACAGTTAAACATAAAATCAATTTTCGGGAAATTAAATCCACCAAAGAATGAGGTACCTGATGATCCCAAATTTTGATCAAGCCCGCGCAATTCCACTAATATACCTTTTTCATACAATCTCTTGGATGAATATTTATATGCACCAAATTTAGGTAATTTACCAGTTTTCTTCAATTCTCTCTCATAGAAAAATTGCTTTGTAAATGGTAAAATTCTCTTCTGTTTAGTTGGTCTTAATTGTAATTCTTCCATTGATTTATCAATATGTGAATTATACGCATTCAATTGATCTTGTAAAAATTTCTCCTTTTCATCTAATCTGATCAAGGTGTTTTCTGCAATCGATAATTGTTTTTTACGTGAAATTCTTTGATCGTATTTGGTTCTGATATCATATGCAATATCATTAACCAAGATTTGGAATGAATCCTTTCTCGTAACACGACCCATAGCCTCCAGTTCCAAAATTCTCTCCAGTGACAATTGCTTCAATTTATGATATGTTACATTACTCAAATCACCAAGGAAACCTTGTCCATCATTAACGTATTCACTCACACGATTCATTTGAATGTTTTGCTTTTCATTGTTAATGATTTGTCTGAATTTGATTTCGTGGATGTTATCAATACTTGATCTAAGTAAATCAAATAAATCATTTTGATCTTGTTGTACTTGAATCATATATAAGACACATCTCTTTGCTTGCATGAACAAAGCTTTAATTTTAGTTTCTTCAGGTGATGATCTAATAATTGATGGATTCAAACTCAAAGTATAGAACCCACTTATTCTTGAAATGTCATTTGCATTATTTGATTTTAGTTCATGAATAACCTCCCTCAATGAATCATCCTTATACGGCGCCACGACGCCAATTTCTTGTTTAATAAGCTCATCTATCGATAACATATCAGATATTCTAAGTGTTAATTTTGGTCTGTTACGAGCTGTCATATCATCATAAACCGTCATGTTGTAAACAGTATCGATCTCACCAACGTCAATAATACTTTTGATTAAAGAACGAACACCATCAACTGATGAGTTGATAAATTTGTTTAATGGTTGCAAATAAACATCTTCAGATCCAAATGGTTTCATCGTGAAAAGCTGAGATAGCAATTTCAAAATTGCATTTAAATTTTTCTTGGAGTTTTGTGAAATGTTAATTGGTTTAATCTTGAAGAAATCTGGTGACTCAAAAATAGAACCAACAAAGCCCTTAATTATGACATGACCTGCATTAGCTAAATGTTCTTGCTCTAGGTGATTAGGATATTTCTTAACAGAAGCCTTATAAGCTGTATTACCCAATACTCTAATATGAATTGGTAATTTTTCAAACTCATCGCTCAAAATACGGAAAATCTGGGATCCAAACTCTCTCAAATGTTGCAGGTTTGTGATGAAAGTAGCTTTGGTGTCAGGATCTTCAATCGCTTTATCGACGGCAATAGGTCTAGGTGTATTTTGGATATACTTGTATATGATAACAGGATCACTTTCAATATCCAATTGTGAATCACTCATTATATTTTCAATCATTTCTCCAAATAAATCAGTCAATGGCTTTCTTTGAGTTTCGTTGAAAGTTTTCAACAATCTTTGCCAGCCTGCAGCTGCGTCACTTTTTTGGAGAGCATCAATTGAGCTAGATTTGGTTACAAAATCCTTAATACACGACTCAACCAAACTAATGAACAAATATTCCTCTCTTGTTGGTAGTTCTTCAGATCTCAAGTTGTTGAAGATCTTCAAAGCAATGTCAACACCACGATAATCATGATGAACTAGCCTTGTTAAATACGAAGGTTGGGTTTGCAACAGATAGAAAAGTTTTTCGTATAACTCCATTCTTGTCTTGGCTTTTCTATTTAATGAACTAACATCGATAGTGGAATGATGCTGACCAGTATTTGATAAATCTGTATTTTTCTGTAGAAGTAATTCATCCAATGTGATCTTGTTTTTCTGCAACAGGGCAATTTTCAAGTCTAATTGACCAATGTGTTTTTCCAATTTTTCATTTGAGGAAGTTTTTTCATTGATAGATTCCTTGATTCTTGTCAAGCTGACCTCTTCTTCAAAATCCACATCACTGTTGTTTAATAAATGAGCAAATTTCTTGATGACTGATAAAGGAGGATTTTCCATGGAAATTAAAGACTTATAAGCATTTCCGAGATATTTACCTCTGATGAAACTTTGAATCTTGACAATTGCAGGTAAATGCTGCTTATAGTATTCCATCACTTCATTTTTGGCTCTTCTATGTAGATAACCACGGATAGAAGCTTGTAATCCCGTAGTTTCTTCAGCATATGTATCCAAAGTATCCAAGAACAAATCGAAACCATATCTTGATAGTACACCACGAACAGTTGATTGAACACAAATCACTGAATGGGTTGAATATTCCAATTTTTGCTTTATACGTGCCACCCTTCCTCTCAGGACTTTACCTTTACCAATGGCGACCAATTTTCTCAATTGTAAATCCTCATAATCAATAACATCCAAAATGTTGTTCAGTTTATTTCTACCATATCCACCTCTGGCAATTGATTGCAGTTCGACAAGTTTTGGTGTGAAATCCCCCAAGACTGTGAATTTCTCATCAACACGGCGCCTTATTGTATTTGCACGAATAACAGACTGTAAAATCAATATAACGTCCTCTGAAGAATGTGCCTCACTAACTGCTGTTTTAATTTTCTTAGTATATAAAACACGACGTGCTTGTGATTGGAACTTGGTTATACTGTCCTTAGCTAGCTGTGAATTTTCGAATTTATCACGTGCGATTTTTTTCCTAGAAGCAGACTGGATATCAATTATATTGAATTCATTTTTCAACAATGCCATCTTTATTTCAAGAACGTGATCTCTTATCTTTTTACCACGGCAAACACTTTGCAATTCAATAGTCTTGGAATCTGGTTGTGCACTAGTGACGCTTGAGATTCTCCTTTTCTGTAATTTAGCTCTAATTGTCGATTGTAAATCAATAATTTCTGGAACATAAGTGACAATTGATGAGGTATCTTTGAAATAACGTCTTTTGATGATAGCTCTTCTAACCAATGATTGTAACTCCACGACTTCTTCAGTCATGGATCTTAACATGATACGATCAACAAACATGCTATATCTGAAGATAGAACCCCTTGAGATCGATTGAAATTTGATGATCGTCTTCAGATAATCTGACTCTGACATTTTTTGAGTCTTTGTTGGCGACAAATTGTATCCGCTCCTCAATGAACTTTCGAACTCTGGCCCAGTTTCGATTTCAGGTTCAGATTCGACATATTTTGGTCTTGGAATTTCAATTGTATTAGTTTTAATTGAGTTCTGATTAAGTTTCTTCAAGCCGAATGTTGGTGGCTTCCAATCCGAATTATTGCCAGTTTCTAAAAATGGGTTATCACCAAACTTACTCATCAATTTTGATGGGGAGTTTGTAGATCTTGGTGGTGGTGAAGGAGGTTGTTTTGTATTTAGTGATAAAGGTTCTTGTTCCAGTGCCGTATCTTTTAACGATGGAATTGACAATTTTTTTGGTGATTTTGGAATCTCACGACCAAATTGCTTATTCATTGAGTCAAAATTTGGTAAACTAACCCCAGATAAACTATGTTCCGATTGTTTAATGTCTTCATCTGTAAAATTCAATTTACCATCCAATTTTTCGATCAATGGTGCTTGAGAGTCCTGTGATAACATGAAGCTGAGCGCATGGATACAGAAAATAACCCTTGGTATGTTTTTCTTATCGTACAAATCCGTCAACTCAAATCTGAAAAGATCTGGCATCTTGACAAAGTCTAAGAAATGAAAAAACACGTTGATGTTTTCGGTATGTTTGAATTGTAATCTTGAGCCTGAAGGTGTTATTCTTCTAACCAGCTCTGGTTTGAATGATCTGACCAACTTTGCCAATATCACACCATCTCTCAGGGCATTTGTAGCTAATTGTGAAGCAGGTGGTATCTCTTCACCAATACATTTTTCAATCCATTCCTTAGCTTCACCAATTCTGCATAGATAGTCATAACCTTTCTTGTCTTTCCCAGAGAAAGAAGATGCAGCATTGACATGGCTGTCCTGTTTAGCTTCGACTGGTTTGAAAGTTGTCCTCTTCAATGGTGATGGACTGTCTAATTTCAGATTTGCCATAGATTGTTGAACTCTTTGAGTATTCGGGGTTGCAGGAGTTAAATCATCGCCTGTGTTCTTTCTTTCCTTTTCGAAAACCAATCTCTTCACAGGTGACAGCTTCTCTTTATAGCTTGGTTCATAACTTGATTCAGCATTCTTCGTTGGAGTCTTGGGACCAGAAGATGAAACTTGAGCATTTAGCTTAACCGAAGGCTGCAATGGCCCACCAATGGTCTCCAGATAACGCGACGCGACGTGTTTCTTTGGCGGAGACGAACCACTGGACATAGTAATCGACCTTCAACAAATCTCTATGAGCGTTTCCAGCACTGTCAGTTCTTTTAACAAATTTCACAGTAAAGAAACCAACTACGTTATTCGTTTTCTTATTTGTTTTGGTTTTTCTCTGAAAAGTAAACAAACAATTTTAAAACCAATTCGCGGAAAAGGTTCTTTGTCATGACTTACATAATCAAGATGTTTTAAAGGTTCTTAAAATTAAGTGAAAGCACCAAACAAAGGCAAAATTATTGGAATAGTTAAAAGAGAAGAGAAGGGTGGCGCTGTTTTAATAGGAAGCTGTTAATTCGGATAGAGGCATTTGTGGTATAAGATTTGACTGTGGAAGAGGAACTTACTCAATTTATAGCGACCGGGCTGTTTTGTATTATTACTAGTGAGGTAGATGCTTGGAAAGGCTCAATATCTGAATAATCAAAGAGGCCAATAGATACAATGGAGACGCTAATACAGACTTTAACACGGAGGGCCGAAAGGGTTAATTTCCATTTGAATCATTCAGATAAATATCTCGAGCAGTTCAAAACTGATGAGTATTACACCAAGATTGGGAACAGACTAGACGATCTATTAAGAATATCATATTTTCTAGCAAAGTTTATGATATCACAACCGCCAAAATATCAAAAGAATGAGGCTGACCATAAGAGCAGTGAGGAACTGGCAGATTATGGTGACGAAAAACTTGAGACGCCTGCACCTCTGGAGTATATCAACGAAGACTTTACTTTGTTCAACCTTGATGACCTCCCCACTGAAATTGAATCTGAATTTGATTTTAATTATTTTGCATTCTACTCATTCCTATCATATCTAAAACCGTCATTCTATTTCATTCATGATCACGAAATTGTGCCATTAGGCCGTTCAGAGACCAAGAAGGAAAAAGTTACAAGGGTATTGGCAAATATCGTTCAATTGTTGACTTTCACACGTTCAATTCAACTAGATAATGATAACCACTTTAATAAAAAAGATGTACAGATCATAATATCAAGCTTATTCTTCAGATTTGAAAAATTATTTGCAATCAAGCACGAAGACAGCTTATATGACAATTATATTTTTTTCCAAGAATATCCAAGTTATGCTGCAAAATTCACATTACACAGCTTACTTTATGATGAAGGACCGATAGAAGATATCAAAAATAACGTTGATATGATATTTACTCTATATTCTCAAATTCCTGAGTGTGATGATTACAATGTGTTTTTACAAGGCTACAAATTTACAATTGAAAAAGCACTTGAAACAAGTGAAACAACTCCGGATTTCCATTCAAAGTTGAAGGACTCGATCACTTTGGAAGAGTTCAAAGACTCGTTACTGAAATTGTCTAAAACATTAGCGAATAAAGCCATTAGGGAAGCTTTGGAAATTCAACCAATTGATTTAAATAAATCCTTTTTGTCAATCAATTATGATCATGAAATACAGTCTCGCGAAGGCAAAATGGCCAAGATCGAGGTGACAACTAAGGAAGCCGTAGAGGTAGAACAGTCAAACTTGAGAAAAAATTTGGTGGATGAGTTAGAATCGAAAAATCGTGAAATTGACATACTGAAAACTGAACAAGAGCTTAAAGATGAGACAATTGAACAGTTAAATTCGCAATTACAAAAAGAGATTAATAATAAATCTAGCAATTCGAGATCTTTTCAAAATATCGAAGATTTCAAAAAAACTTATCCGCAAATCTACAAAGATATCGCTTTACAAAGCTTTAAAGTTGCATCACAAAAATTCCAGTCAAATTTACTCGAATTAGAAGCTGAATTATCGAATTTAAAGGTTGCAGAACGGAAACTGAAAAAAAGAGAACAGGAATTGGAGAATCAGTTGAAAGAATTTCAGCAATCACATGGTAATATGGATGATAATGATGATGATTTGGTCGAAACATCGCAATGGAATGTACGACAACAACCGCAACCACAGCCTCAGCCTCAACCTCAACCTCAACCATACACACTCCATCAGCATCCATCGCAACCATCATCACAACCGGGAAGTGTTAGAGGGAGTGTCGGTGAAGACTACGGCTCTGCCAGTGGTGGTAACGGATTCCATCATGGTGGACCAAGAGGATACGATGATAGATCTAGAGGAACAGGAACAAATTATATACCACAACCTAAATATAACGGATATCCAGGTGGTAGCCCCGGTGAAAATGGGGGGTATAGATATCAAAGATATAGAGAAGATTATATTTGAAGCTGAAAATGAAGTATCGAAAGGGCTAGAAAAAAAAGTGTCATTTGAACGCTATAAATCTGCTCATCAAATTAGCTTTATTATTTATCGCACCGCTAATGAAAACGTGCAAGTAATGAATTGATCTATAGAACCCACACAAGTAGGATTTTTCTTATACTTTAGTCTTTGCTATTATATTCTGTACGTTACCTATGAACGCTTCAAAATCTCCTTCCTCTCCATTTTCCAAGCTTTTCTTTAAACTCAAATCATCTTGGGTCACAATTTTCTTAACATAACTTGGACTTCCATTATTCATACTTGGATGATCAAAATCACTAACAACGATTTCTTCACCATCTGGCAAACTCTTGAAAACCAGCCCAGAGCTTTTTTCAATAATCCCATTCCCGATATCTTGGGTCAAAATTACTGTGTTTTGGGTATCGTGTATTCTTAGCTGATGTGATCTAACAAAGATGCATGAGTTATTAATCTTTCGTAAAAACGCAGGGCCTGACGAATGTATGTATACTATAGAATTTGTAACGTTTTTCAGTGTGATTGATTCTGTTTCGGGTATTATCACTATCGAGTTCTGGATGTCTAGGATCAAATGCTTAGACAGCCCTGTGATTTTACAAACTCTTGAGTCCACGTTTTGTAACGTTGGCTGTTCCTCATACTTTTCCTTTGCAGCATTATGAGCTATGGAAGTATTTTGTAGGTTGTTTTGTGACTTTGCAGGACGTTTAGAAAACTTGAATCGCCGCGGTGGTACTTTTTTATTTTCAACCTGATCAAATAATGATCGTATTTGCTAATTAACTTGTTAGTGACGGTAAGATACAAAACGCTTCACGGCACACTCACCTCGCTATAAGATAATTGCTGATATGTAGGTAATAGATGAGCAACTTGTTCGATTTCTTTCTTCAATTTGTTGATATTTGATTTTGATACAGTTGCATCAGTTGTGTCGATCGAGGTTTGTAACTCTACTTAATTAGTCAATGTTGAGCTAAAACAGTGCCTAGAGTTATACATACCTTTCACTTTCTTACTAAAGTCATCGTGTATCTTGTTGAGATCTACTTTATCTGTCATTCTCGTGCCTTCCTCTCTATTGATTAGATGAAAGGTAAACAGTTCAAACGGTCTTATTAAACCTCATGAAAATTCGCGGATATAATTGAATAAAGATATCAATCAGCACTTCACTTACAAAGGAGAAAACATATAACGAATTAATATACTATATTAAACCAAAAAGAGCTATTTATGAAAACTATATCCAATTAATAAACAGGGTAGTAGTAAAAAAAAAAACTGTGAAAAGATAATTTATAAGCAAGTACAGGGTCATAGAGACAGCAATAAAAGAGAATTAAATCTAATCAACTTCTTCCATTTCAGTTTCAGCAACTTTTTCTTCAGATGGAGCTTCAGTTGTTGATTCTGGTTCGGTGGTTTCAGTTGATTCATCTTCATCAATGTTCAAACCTAAAGAGATCAATCTGTTAATTCTTGAAGCAAATGAAGTTGGTTCTTCTAAAGTGAAACCAGAAGTTAATAAAGCGGTTTCATATAATAAAGTAGTTAAATCTTTAACGGTACGATCTTGAGCACCATCGGATTCAACTTTTTTCTTCAATTCCTTAATAATTGAAGATTTTGGAGAAATTTCAAAGATTTTTTTGGAAGACATGTATGAAGACATTGAAGTATCTCTTAAAGCTTGAGCTTTCATGATTCTTTCCATGTTTGCTGACCAACCAAATTGTGCAGTTCTAATAGCGGCTGGAGCATCAACTAATTTATGAGAAACAACAACTTTTTCAACTTGATCACCCAAGACTTCTTTCAAAGCTTTAGCCAAGTTATCAAATTCAGCTTCTTCTTTTTCTCTTTGAGCTTTTTCTTCTTCAGTTTCTTCCAATTCGAAATCTTTAGTGATATCAACTAATTTTTTATCTTCGAATTCTTTCAATTGAGTGAATGCATATTCATCAATTGGGTCAACAAGGAATAAAACTTCGAAATTTTTAGCTTTTAAGATATCCAAGAATGGAGATTTTTCAACAGCTTTTAATGATTCACCAGTGATGTAGTAAATATTTTTTTGATGTTCTTGCATTCTGGTGACATAATCAGATAATGAAGTTAATTCTTCAGTTGATTTGGTAGAGTTGTAACGTAATAATTTAGCTAAAGCGTTTCTGTTTTGAGAATCTTCATGGATACCTAATTTCAAGTTTTTACCAAAAGCGGAATAAAATTTATCAAATTGTTCGGCATCTTCAGCAATTTCGTTAAAAGTTTCAATTAATTTTTTGACAATGTTTTTTCTGATAACTTTCAAGATTTTATTTTGTTGTAAAGTTTCTCTTGATAAGTTTAATGGTAAATCTTCAGAATCAACAACACCTCTAACAAAAGATAACCATTCTGGGATTAATTCTTCAGCTTCATCAGTAATGAAGACACGACGAACGTATAATTTGATGTTATTCTTCTTCTTTTTAGAATCGAATAAATCAAATGGAGCTCTTTTTGGAATAAACAAGATAGCTTTGAATTCCAATTGACCTTCAACAGAGAAATGTTTAACAGCCAATGGATCTTCCCAATCGTTAGAGATTGATTTATAGAATGCATTGTATTCTTCTTGAGTAACATCACTTGGGTTTCTAGTCCATAATGGTTTAGTTTTGTTTAATTCTTCCAATTCAGTAACTTGCTCTTTAATTTTTTTGGTTTCTTTTTCCTTTTTATCTTCATCTTCTTCAACTTCTTCTAATTTTGGTTTTTTATCATCTTCAGTTGATTCTTCTTCATCTTTTTTCTCTTCAGTTTCTGGAGCATCTTTTTCAACTTCTTTAGTAACAAGTAATTGAATTGGATAAGAAACAAATTCAGAATGACGTTTAATAACTTCTTTGATTCTTTTTTCTTCCAAATATTCCAATTGATCTTCTTTTAAAAACAATCTCAAAATGGTACCACGTTTAATTTTTTCATTAGTTTCATCTAAAGTAACGGTAAATTTACCGCCGGCATTTGATTCCCAAACGTATTGTTCATCAGCATTGTTTTTAGAGATAACTTGAACTCTATCAGCGACAAGGAATAAAGAGTAGAAACCAACACCGAATTGACCAATCATGGAAACATCAGCACCAGCACTTAAGGCTTCCATAAATGATTTAGTACCAGATTTAGCAATAGTACCTAAATTATTAACTAAATCTTCTTTAGTCATACCAATACCGGTATCCCTAATTTCCAAAACTTTTTGTTCTGGTTTTGGAGTGATTCTAATGAATAATTCAGGTTCGGTTTCTAATTGAGATTTATCAGATAAAGCTTGATATCTAATTTTATCTAAGGCATCAGAAGCATTTGAAATTAATTCTCTAAGGAAAATTTCTTTATTTGAATAAACGGTGTTGATGATCAAACTCATCAATTGAGTGATCTCCGCTTGAAACTCGAATGATTCAGCTTTGGACATTGTGGATATTTATCTTATAATGTGATTTGGCAATGATATTCAATGAAGAACTTTAAAAATTGTAATCCTTTGATGGCAAAAATGGACGACATTTGTTGAATTTATATTGTTTCCAATTTTCATGCAACGTTGGATTTTTTTAATGAATTTTTCAATTCGCGATTTTCTCTAGAACATTCTATGAATCAATAAAAGGAACAATTAAAGAGAATAACACAGTAATAGGGAATATATTGGGTTAATTGAGGATGTTATTGGTTATGTACTATTGATTGCAATGTTATTGATCTAAATTTTTTAACTGCATCTGTGGAATTTACTAGAATCAGTTTAATCAACATTATATAGCTTTTCAAATTTATTATATCTTTATACGGTTATTATATAATCAGTTACCCTTATATTAATGAATTCTTCAACTAACAATGCAGCTGACTATTGATTTAATGACAACTCTTCTTATATTGTACTATCCTGGGTGATTGTCTCTCTCTCTCTCTATGACCTATAGGTGAGCTGTTGATACCGGGGTATCGATACTCAATTGTTTGATCCGAAATACATGGTTAATGTTTCAGGGTGTTGTAGAGACTATATAGTCAATAAACGCATATCAACGGAATTCCTTTCACCTGTTTATTCATCAATTGGTTCTCTTTATACTATAAATATATTCACTTTTTGAACCGTTATTGACTTATTATATGAAGAATTCGCCAAATGGCCTTTTCATCATGAAACAGTGCTAATATATAGCATTGATGATTACTCACCACCTAAGTCCCTTAGCTAATAAGAGAATGTGGTTTTATGTCAATTTCCACCGATAGTTTATTACAACTGTTACCAAACATGTGAATCTTAGTACATTTCTAACATCACAGTAATTAATTATTAAAATTCTTAGTATACACTTATATTCATGATCTAAATTTACCTCTAACCCAATCGAAAATTGAATCATCATTTTTCTCTTTATCACTCAATTCCACATCTTCAATTGCAACAACACTTTGTAATTGATGATCTTTTAACAAGACTGCGAAAAAGATCAACAGTATACAAAAACATGTACCAACGATACACAAGATTTTTTGAATATGTCTATAAGCCTGAACAACTGCTTGTCTCTCCACAGTGTCCCATGTATATGTGGCAATAAATGTAAAAGGTGATCCATATGCTGTTGTAACCAATTCGGGATCATCTAATCTTTTGGATAATTCATTTGGTAAGATATTTGTCCAAAGACCCCCTGACACAGCAGAACCAATACTTGTACCAATACTGTAAGATGCTAAATAAGTTGCCAATACACCAGCCATATGTTGATGATTGACACAAGTTTGAATTGAACATTGAACAGTATAAGTTGATAACCCAGCTGCAAAACCCAAGAGACATAAGGAACCAATAATACCAGAATGAGAAATTGTATCACCACCTCTAAATCTAATTAATAATCCCATAGCTAATAACCACATTGATGAACCAAACAAGATGAAAATTTTCAAACGACGAACATATGATATGATGACACCAACCACGAACCCAACGATAACTGAAACAAATGAATACAATTGTGTCATTCTTGTTGCTGATTTAACAGATTCGTTATTTGCCACAACTAAAACTGTATACATATAATCACCTTGTTGATACCAAATGAAATTGATCAATACCGCCATGGCTAAAGCTGCAAATATACCACGATCTTTGAAAAGGTAACCTGGGAAAATAGGAACTCTTGCAAATTTGGCTTCCCAAGTTATAAACAAAGGTAATGCAACACACCAACCAAGAACTTCTGGAACAATGATCTTTGCGTGTTGCCATTCAGATTTTAATCCACCACCAAGTGTAAAAGGAACCAATATTAAACCAAATGTTAAGATTGTCAAGATGATTCCAACAAGATCCAAATCCCAAAAAAAAGTCTCCACAAGGAATTTTGACCAACCAAGTTCTTCCCATTGAGATTTTGTTTCTTGTTTAATCTTTGCCAAATCACCATTTTTTCTAGCTAAATATTGCATATGTAACATACACAACACTAATGGGATGCATGCCAATGGTAAAATGAAAGCCCACATTCCAATACCAAATTTCCAATTCATACCTCCAACAGCGGTTTGAACGTTACCTGAAACCCAAGTATTTATGATAAAAGGTGATGCAACAACAAAACTTGCTACGACCCTCCAGTTTAAATTTGAAAAATCTGATGAGATAACTTCAAGCATTAATGATAGTGAAGTTAATCCCAGTGAATAGAAAACTGCACCTGCTGCAAATTTTTGCACATTTGTAGCTTGAGATTCAATAACTGTCCCCATCACGTATAATATAACAGTGATGAAGATCAATGTTAAACGACCGAAAACATCACTAATTCTGGCAAATGCTAATTGACCCGCTGCGGCAATAACAGCTTGGATACAATTAACAGTGGATAATAAAGAATGTGTTGAGTATGAGGATTGAGCATATGCTAAATTAACTGAACGAACCGAGGAATCTAATCCATAGGCATATGCAATTAAAAAAATGGAAAAATATAAGATCAATCTGTATACAGGATGTTTATAGTATTTGGAGTATGCCTCGATTTTTAAGACACCTCTTGTTTTTTGCTTCTTGGTGGAGACTTTAGAAGGTAATTCCTTAGCACCTAAAGTATCATAGTTTGAATGATCATCTGAATGCTTTGATTCTTCCAAATCATTTGTGACTTGATCATTAATGTATTTAGTTCCATCCATGATCTATAAACAATCACTTGATTCAAATTGTTTCAAGATTCTTAACTTTTTTCCAACGGTTAACTGATCAATCAGATAAGATTGAGTACTGATAAAAGATGAATTAAAATTTTAAGGACAAATACTGCCGGTTTTATAATAAAGTTCAACATGCTTCACAGCAATAAGAAATTTTTGACTCAACTGTTATGTTCATCGGTGTTCCAAGGATTTTGCATTCAACAAATCACCGCTTAGAACAATACAACCAATTTTTGTTAATTACCTGTATAAGGGACTCTGTTGTTAGAATGATCGGGGTTTCTTTTTTAAGCTTAATTAAATAACTGAGCATTGAAAACGGCAAATCCTGGCAATAACCTGCGTTTGCGCTGACTCAATGCTTATGTTCTCACCTTATGATTATGCGGTTTGTATAATGCCTCTGTTTATGTCTAGAACAGCCATTCCATCGGTTTTTGTCATTAAAGTCTGGTGAAAACTTTGCTGGAATCACAGAAACTTCCACATTGAACTGGTATGAGTCTATTACTCTGTATATGCTCTAGTTATTCATTAACGATATAGATACTACTCTCTCCATCAAGAAAAATGGGTGTTTTCTCGTAAAAATTAAACGTAAAACTTATCTGGGCGGACATTTTCCTCAAGGGCCGCCGTTTAATTGAACAGAAAAAAAAAAAAAATATTACATGTAAAGCTGATGATCTTTTACTGCCAATGGGGTGCTTTAATTTTGAGATGCAAAGGCCCAATTTGATATACAAAAGTTCAAATTTTTTTTTCTTTTTTGGAGTTTGTCTCATGGTGCTGCCTTCAAATTACCATCTCCGGATCCAAACAGTATTAAAGTGAAATGTATGGAAAAGTAATTCGTAATTATCTGGCTTTAAGATACACAGGTGGATCTGGAATTTTATTAAAGATGCTATTGCAGATTCCAATAGGCCGGATTCATCCATAAACAACACTGAATGGTCAATGTATTATTCCTTTTGTCAACTTTTCATACAATTGAAAAACAAGCAATTGGGAAACTGGTAAATTAAGAGTTTTCCCGTTGTTTTCAGTTAACTCATTACTCACATTATTTTATACATCCCACTTCCATGTAGAAGCGCAGGCTGGGTGAATAAATCTATGTAGAGCTCAAGATTTTCACATTTTACCTATTTCTTCTAGTACTGTGAAATACAACGCTACGCTAATTTTAACAAAGCGTTTCAGCAAGTCAAAGTTCATTGAGGATTATTCAGTCTAACCGCTGTGTAGGCTGAACTGCGTTGATGTTGGTGTACCTATTGAGATGGACTTGAAATATATAAAAGTTCACAGTGGCGTGTACCTCATAGTCTAAGTACAGTCGCTTCAAACCTTCCACCGGGTATATAAAAATAAGAATAGATTCCTATTTGAGCAAGCCATATATTGCTTTCCAAATACACCGACTGGCACACTGACACATTGACTAACTGAAGCATACCATATCAATATCCCATATACTTCCAATACAATCAATCCATGGATCAGTTATCAATCATTGTTGTCTGTTGATGTGTTAACAAAGAAGAATCGCGAATTGTTAATTTTCGCGCATTTCTCGTACAAACAACTCGTTTAACGTTTTTTTCATATGATCACTCGAAAAAGACAAAAATTTAGAAATCAAGTCTTGTATGATTTAATCAAAACAAATCAAACCCGGTTGATTAGTAGTGTGATAGAGATTGTTAACAATGGGGAAAGTGGCACAACTTGTTTTGCATCCACTGGAGCTTAGAGCTGCTCTTCAATTGTATGTATTTGCCGTTTTCAGATTGGTTCAATGGGATGAGGGAATATATGGGTTGGAAGGGAAATTCGACTGGGTATCATTGATTTGACTATTGATTGGGGGTATGGTTAAAGCGTGGAGTTTCAAATTCAGTGTCAAATGTGTCTTGTCGTAGGATCCCTTATACCACCCACTGGATCCATCCAAGTATCAAACCGTTACTTTATACTAATATATACATATATATAGAAAATTTTTCAGAAAAAATCTACATCCAAGAAATCCATCACAAGAAGAGCCATCATTGCAAAGATGTTGGAAATTGTTGAAATTGACATCTAGATCATTCGCAGCAGTGATTGAAGAATTGCATCCAGAATTGAGAAATGCAATCATGTTATTTTATCTAATTCTCAGAGCTCTTGATACAGTTGAAGACGATATGACTATTGATAAATCTATAAAGATTCCACTTTTACGTTCATTCCATGAAAAATTATTAACAAAAGATTTCACATTTGATGGTAACGCACCAACTGAAAAAGATCGTTGTGTGCTGGTTGAATTTGATCAAGTACTAATCGAGTATCATAAATTAAAAGAAGAATATCAAGACGTTATCAAAGATATTACATTACAAATGGGTAATGGTATGGCTGATTACATTGAAAATGAAGAATTCAATGCTAAGGGGTTAATAACAATCAAAGACTATGATCTTTACTGTTATTATGTTGCTGGATTAGTTGGTGATGGGTTAACAAGGCTAATTGTCTTAGCTAAATTTGGTGATGCAAAACTATATGAAAATAGAGATCACTTGATTGGTATGGGTCTTTTCTTACAAAAGACAAATATCATCAGAGATTACGAAGAAGATCAAAGAGATGGACGTTCATTTTGGCCAAAGGAAATATGGGGTAACTATACAGATGATCTAAGTTCATTTTTAAACACCAAGAACGAACAACAAGGTTTGAATTGTATTAGTGAGCTAGTTGTTAACGCCTTGGAACATGTTATTGATGTTTTACAATATTTATCACTAATTGAAGACCAATCAAGTTTTAATTTTTGTGCTATACCTCAAGTTATGGCAATTGCAACTTTGGAACTAGTTTATCAAAATCCAAAAGTTTTAACTGAACATGTCAAGATTAGAAAAGGTACAACATGTTGGTTAATTGTAAATTCACGTAAATTTGATGATGTCGTAGCTATCTTTAGATCATATATCAGAAAAATTCATCACAAATCAACACCAAATGATCCAAATTATTTGAAAATCGGTCAATCATGTGGTAAAATTGAACAATTTATTGAATCAATGTATCCACATGACGTTCCAGAAGGTGTCACTTTGAAAAATAATGAAGTTTATAATCAAGTATTGAAAAGAAGTAAATGTGATGAAAAGATTAAACCAGCTATCGATAAAGAGAATTTACAATTGAATTTGGTACTTGGTGTCGTCGGATTAGGTGTATTGGTTTTGGTGTCCAAATTGTTATATTAAAGACATTTGTATAGTGGATTAATAAATTTTATTGTTGAGATAAAATCATCGTATATAATCGGGTATATACTTATTTAGCCACCACTCACTATTTACACGGAAAGCACAACGCAGGAACTTCACTCGGAAAAAGGCAAAAGAAAATCCACAGCTTCCTTAATTCTTTCGCTGACACGGCTTATTAATATATATATATATATATATATTACTGTGTAAATATTGATAAGCAAACATTAACTTACTCAGCTCTTCGATCGCAAAGTCAAACATGTGTATATTTGGGTATTCCCGTGTTTAGTTTCCGAAAATGGAAAGAAACTCCAGTACAGAAAAAACGGTTATTTCAACTATTATACCTAAAGCTATAACTTTATGGGTGAATTGAAAGCACTATACTAGTACTAAGAAGTGTAAACAACTACATAGTTATTCTCGGATTGTCTCATAGAGTATAATCCAGTTTTCCATTTCTCAATACCTCATAATGTCATTAGTTTATCCCAGTAATAAGTGGCTTGTTGAATTGTTTAAATGCCCGGACATAATTTACCTTAAACGGAAATCAAATGAACTGTACAACGAATATTTTTTTTTTAGTCAAACAGTAAACAAAAAAGAACTGTGTGTACTGATAAACGGTTATAAGGCTTTTAAGCCATGATGTATTTATTTAAGCATTGACGTTTCCTTTCATTCTTTGTTTACTTGGATATAGTTGATCAAGTATCATTGATCAATTCGCCATGTCACAAGAAGAGGCAAGTGTGGAACAATTCCATCCTGTCGCTAATCATAGCCATGACCAAGCTGATGACAACAATGACTATGAAGAAATTGCAAGAATAGTTACAAATTCACAAAATGATCCAGATGGTGGTGTCTTAACAAAATTGGAAACTTTATCCAAACAATTGTCAAATAAAAACTTAAAGCATCAGGATCCTTATGATATAGACCCGGAAGATTTCGATTTCCAAAGAATCTTGTCATCTTTTTTGAGAAGCGCCGATGAACAAGGTATCCATCTAAGATCAACTGGTGTTGTTTTCAAAGATGTAACTACTCTAGGTGTTGATGCCGCTACGTCTTACGCTCCAACCGTACAAGATATGCTATTAGCCCCAGTGACCATTTATAACGCTATAAAATCTGCCAAAAATAACAAACAACATCGTAAAATTATACAAAATGTAACAGGTGTGGTTAAACCTGGTGAAATGTGTTTGGTATTGGGGAGACCTGGAGCGGGATGCTCAACTTTTTTAAAGACGATTGCTGGTGAACATGATCAATTCGTGAATGTTTCAGGTGACATTCATTATGATCAAATTGATCAATCGGAAATGATTAAAAAATATAAATCAGAAATTATATATAACGGTGAATTGGATATTCATTTCCCTCATTTAACAGTTGATCAAACACTAAGATTCGCAATTGCCTGTAAAACTCCACACACAAGAGTTAACAACACTACAAGGGAACAATACATCACTGCAAATAGAGATCTATTGGCTACAATTTTCGGTCTTAGACATACTTACAACACTAAAGTTGGTAACGATTTTGTCAGAGGTGTTTCAGGTGGTGAAAGGAAGAGAGTATCCATTGCTGAAGCTTTGGCAACGAAAGCAACTGTTTATTGTTGGGATAATGCTACAAGAGGTTTAGATGCTTCGACAGCGTTAGAGTATGCTCAAGCAATTAGAACTTCAACTTCGTTGTCTAAAAACGTTGCTTTCATCACATTATATCAAGCTGGTGAAAACATTTATGAGACTTTTGATAAAGTCACCATTCTCTATGATGGTCGTCAAATTTATTTCGGTCCCGTGGAAGAGGCTAGATCATATTTTGAAAAAATGGGGTTCGAAGCTCCTGCCAGACAATCAACTGCTGAATTCTTAACTGCCGTTACAGATCCAGCAGGTCGTTTCCCTAAACCTGGGTTTGAAAGAAAAGTCCCAAAAAATGCCGATGAATTCGAACAAATTTGGTTGAATTCACCAGAGTACAAGAGTTTACTAAATGAAATTCATGAGTATGAATCAACAACCGATGCTTCCAAAACGAGAGAAATCTATGATAAATCGTTATCACAGGAAAAAACTAAGTCTCATCATCGTTACACCTTGACTTATCTACAGCAATTGAAACTAGTCACCAAGAGAGGATTTGACAGAATTTATGGTGATAAGGCATACACAATCGTTACATGTGTTGCTGCTACATTACAAGCTTTGATTGTTGGGTCGCTATATTGGAATACCCCAAACACTACATCTGGTTCATTTTCAAGATCAGGTATTTTGTTTTTCATGGTTTTATACTATTCCTTAATGGGTCTTGCTGAAATTTCTGGTCAATTTGCTGAACGTCCAATTTTGTTAAAGCAAAAATCGTACTCTTTATTCCATCCATCAACTGAGACTTTTGCATCAGCTATAACCAAATTCCCTTTCAAATTGTTATCATTAACAATTTTTTACCTTTTGATCTATTTCCTATCGAATTTATCAAGAGATGCCGGTAAATTCTTCCTAAGTTATCTATTCTTAATTTTATCAGCTGAATCAATTTCTGCTTGTTTCCAAGCAGTTGCTGCATTGTCACAAAACGTTGCAGGTGCTAATGCAGTTTCAGGTATCTTGATGTTGGCAATTTCAATTTACACATGTTATATGATTCAGTTGAAATCGATGCATCCTTGGTTTAAATGGATTTCTTATATCAATCCGATCAGATATGGGTTCGAAAATATGTTATCGGTGGAATTCCATGGTAGACAAATGAGTTGCGGTGGCTCTTTGGTTCCAAGTGGCCCAGGTTATGAATCCGTTTCTTCTGAAAATCAAGTTTGTGCATTTGTTGGTTCCAAGACTGGTGTTCCTTATGTTGAAGGTGATGACTATATTAAAATCTCTTACGCCTTCAACTATAATCACATTTGGAGAAATTTTGGTATTTTAATCGCCTTCCTTGTTGCATTTATCGCTGTCAATGCTATCTCCACTGAATTCAAAAGACCAGTTGCCGGTGGTGGTGATCATTTATATTTCAAACGTGGTGGGAAACCATCAGATGAAGTCATCTTAGATGAAGATGAAAAATCACCAAGAGATCTTGAATCTGGTGGTATTCCAAATGCCCATGAACAAGATATTAAAGAACAATCATCAAGTGAAAATGAAGTCTTTGAAGGTTTGGGTTCAACTTCCATTTTTTCATGGCAGAATGTTGATTATGTGATTCCATATAAAGGTGGTCAAAGAAAATTGCTAGATAACGTTCAAGGTTATGTTAAACCTGGTACTTTAACTGCACTTATGGGTGAGTCCGGTGCAGGTAAAACCACATTGTTGAATACATTGGCTCAACGTATTGACATGGGTACTGTTACTGGTGACATGTTAGTCAATGGCCGCCCATTAGATACAAGTTTCCAAAGATCAACTGGTTATGTTCAACAACAGGATCTACATATTGCTGAAATGACTGTCAGAGAATCTTTGCAATTCGCAGCTAGATTACGTCGTCCAAAATCAGTTTCTGATGAAGAGAAACTAGACTATGTTGAAAAAATTATCAAGATTTTACAAATGGAAGCTTACTCGGAAGCTCTTGTTGGTACTCTTGGATCAGGTTTGAATGTGGAACAACGTAAGAAATTATCTATTGGTACAGAACTTGTCGCTAAACCATCATTGCTATTGTTTTTGGATGAACCTACTTCAGGTTTAGATTCTCAATCATCATGGGCTATTATCAATTTACTAAGAAAATTAGCAGAAGCTGGACAATCTATTTTATGTACCATTCACCAGCCTTCCGCAACTTTATTCGAAGCTTTTGATCGTTTGTTGTTGTTAAGAAAAGGTGGTCAAACAGTTTATTTTGGTGATATTGGTAAAAACTCTGAAATTTTATTGAGTTATTTTGAAAGAAATGGAGCTAGACATTGTGAAAAACATGAAAATCCTGCAGAGTATATCCTTGAAGCTATCGGAGCTGGTGCTACTGCTGCAGTTCAAGAAAACTGGTATGAAAAATGGTGTGCTTCTGAAGAATATCATAATACTACTAAAGAGATTGAATTGTTGGTTAAACAAGGAACTGAAAAACATGTTGAGCACGATAAAGAATTGTTGAGAACCTATGCATTGCCTTATTGGGATCAACTATACTATGTTACAAAGAGAACTGCAACTCAATTTTGGAGAGATCCTCAATATATTAGTGCCAAAACATTTTTGATCATTATTGCAGGGTTATTTATTGGGTTTACCTTTTGGAATTTGAATGATTCGATTATTGGTATGCAAAACGGTATGTTTGTTGTGTTTTTATCGATTGTTGTTTCAGCTCCTGCTATCAATCAAATTCAAGAACGTGCTATTGCATCTAGAGAATTATTCGAAGTTAGAGAATCCAAATCAAATACATTCCATTGGTCAGCTCTTTTAATTGCTCAATACCTAAATGAAATCCCATACCATATTGTTATCAATGCGGTTTATTTCTGTTGTGTTTATTTCCCATTGAAAATCAATAATGCTGCTGAAAGAGCCGGTGTGTGGTATTTGAACTACTCGATCATGTATCAATTATACTATGTCTCTTTAGGTTTGATGATTGTTTACATGGCTCCTGATTTAGCATCTGCTTCAGTGTTGACAGGTTTGTTTTTCGCTTTTATGATTTCTTTCTGTGGTGTTGTTCAACCTGCTTCTTTGATGCCAGGGTTTTGGACATTTATGTACAAAGCTTCACCTTTAACATATGTTGTTCAAACGTTGATGGGTTTAATTTTACACGAGAAGAAGGTCGTTTGCAGTAAAGATGAATACAGTTATTTCGAACCACCACAAGGTATGACATGTCAGCAATTTGCTGGTCCATTTGTTGAGAATGTTAGTGGATATTTGAAAAATCCAAATGATACCTCAAACTGTGGTTATTGTCAATACTCTGTTGCCGATGAATATATGGCAACCGTTGGTGTTAAATACAGTTACAGATGGAGAAATTTTGGATTTATGTGGGTTTATATTATTTTCAATTTGACTGCCATGTGTGTAATTTATTACTCTTTAAGAGTTGCCAAAGTTGATCCAATTGGTGCAATTAAAGGTAAAATTGAAGCTTATAAACTGAAGAAGGAAGCTGCTAAAAAAAGTTCCAAATAGAGCATTTGGATGGTTATAGATCATGTACATTAGTAACACAATAGAATATATTATTCGCTTTTATTTAATAATTTTATTTAATAGTTTTATTTAATACCAATTAATCTTTTTGTTTTTCATATATACATACATAGTTATATAATATCAATAAAATTTAATAGATTATATTAGCAAATGTAAAGACTCGTGTAGCTTGTCTCAATCTCATTCACAGATAGTCTCAAATATAGTATAGTAGAATAAACAGGTCCTAGATACCAGAATGAGCATATACGGCTGTTGAAGTATGATTTTCGTATTTTTAACCTTATTTCCAAAAGTGGAAATTGCGCTTTATGGAGATCCGCACTGTTGATGATGACAGAGGTTACGATTTACTTGGGGCTTACCGGGGATTAAGTATGTATGAGCGCGCTAAAACAATTGCACTTTTAGCACAGCAAACAGAACAAAAATGTAGGGCATTGGGTATCATCGTCTTTAAAGAGTTATTTTAGCAACGAAAAATCAGAGACTGAAATTCTGGTAAAGCGCTTGGAAAACCATTTGATAATCAATTCAAGTATACTTAAATAATAATGTTTGCTCTTCACGCTTATGTAATAAGACGTTGGGATACTTCATTTACTAAAATACCCTTCGGGTTCTATCATTTGTAAGAGTTTCGAGATGAGAGTAGTATAGTATGATAGAGATTCATTTTCTCTATAATATCCGTCTGTCTTATTGGGACACTTTCATACTAATTTTTCTACTTTTTTCCCACAAGATTTGCTTATTACCGTTACTGACAAAGTGATTGATGTGCAGCGAAGTTCAAATTTACCTAAAAGCGGAATTAAAGCAAAAACTGAAAAACCTTAACTGAATACTAATAAAAGGCTAAAGAAACTTCGGTGGCCAAATTTGATATCTGATTGGGAAGATATATAAACAAAGTTCATTTCTCTATTTCTTATACTTAGACTGCTAAGCTGTGCTTATATAAAGTGAACAATACTCACAAGTGTTCATAGTTGAGAGATCAGTCTTGCGTTTGCTCCCGCTGAGTGTTTACTGCATATTGGGGGAGATTAGATAATGTCGTCCCATCAAGCTCAAGATGTGCAGCCATTACAACCCACGCCATCACAGACTGCTGGGTTAGGGTCTACTAGGACATCAACTCCGTATCAAGATGCCGAATCGGAATATGAAGAAATTGCAAGAATTGTGTCAAAGTCTCATACAGAAACAGATGGTGGTGTTTTAGCTAAATTGGAAACATTGTCTAAAAGATTATCCAAAAGAAGCAATAGACAAGGTCCTTATGAAATAGACCCGGAAGATTTTGACTTCCAACGAGTCTTATCTATATTCTTGAAATCAGCAGATGAACAAGGTATCCATCTGAGATCAACAGGTGTGGTTTTCAAAGATGTCACCACTACTGGTGTTGATTCAGCAACCTCGTACGCTCCAACAGTTAAAGATATGTTGATGATGCCCGTCACGATCTATAATGGTATAAAAGAAGCCAGATCAAATAAAAAGCGTAAAATCATCAGTAACGTTACAGGTGTGGTGAAACCTGGTGAAATGTGTTTGGTATTGGGTAGACCTGGGGCCGGTTGCTCTACACTTTTGAAAACAATTGCTGGTGAACATGATCAGTTTGTTGATGTTTCAGGTAACATACATTATGACCAAATCTTACAAGATGAGATGATGAAGAAATACAAGAGCGATGTCATTTATAATGGTGAGTTAGATATTCATTTTCCTCATTTGACCGTTGATAAAACTTTAAGATTTGCAATTGCTTGTAAAACACCACACATCAGAGTCAACAATGCTACAAGGGAACAATACATCACTGCAAATAGAGATCTATTGGCTACAATTTTCGGTCTTAGACACACTTACAACACTAAAGTTGGTAATGATTTCGTTAGAGGTATTTCAGGTGGTGAAAGGAAAAGAGTATCCATTGCTGAAGCTTTGGCAACGAAAGCAACTGTTTATTGCTGGGATAATGCTACAAGAGGTTTAGATGCTTCAACAGCGTTAGAGTATGCTCAAGCAATTAGAACTTCCACTTCTCTGTCCAAGAATGTCGCATTTGTCACATTATATCAAGCTGGTGAAAACATTTATGAAACTTTTGATAAAGTCACCATTCTTTATGATGGTCGTCAAGTGTATTTCGGCCCTGTTGAAGAAGCTAAAGGTTACTTTGAAAAAATGGGATTTGAAGCACCAGCTAGACAATCAACTGCTGAATTCCTAACTGCAGTTACAGATCCAGCAGGTCGTTATCCAAGAGCAGGTTTTGAAAAAACTGTTCCGAAAAATGTCGACGATTTTGAACGTTACTGGTTAAATTCTCCAGAATATGAGAGACTTTTGAAGGAAATCAACGAATATGAGTCAGTGACCGATGCTTCCAAAACAAGAGAACTCTATGATAAATCATTGTCTCAGGAAAAGACAAAATCTCATCACCGCTACACTTTATCCTATTTTCAACAACTAAGACTGGTTGTAAGAAGAGGCTTTGATAGAATCTATGGTGACAAAGCATATACAATCGTCACATGCGTTGCCGCAACATTACAATCATTGATTGTGGGTTCACTATATTGGAATACACCAGATTCCACAAATGGTTCATTTTCAAGATCAGGGGCCTTGTTTTTCATGATTTTGTATTACTCTCTTATGGCATTGGCTGAAGTTGCAGGTCAATTCTCAGAACGTCCAATATTATTAAAGCAAAAATCATATTCCTTGTTCCATCCATCAACTGAAACGTTCGCCTCAGCATTTACAAAATTTCCCTTCAAATTGTTATCATTAACAATCTTCTACATTGTGATTTACTTCTTATCAAACATGAATCGTGATGCTGGTAAGTTTTTCTTGACATATTTGTTTCTTGCCTTATCTGCTGAAACCATCGCTGCTTTGTTTCAGGCTGTTGCTGCTGTATCACAAAATGTAGCAGGTGCTAACGCTGTCTCTGGTATTTTAATGTTGGCCATCTCCATTTATACATGTTATATGATTCAACTGAAGTCGATGCATCCTTGGTTTAAATGGATATCATATATCAACCCAATCAGATATGGTTTCGAAAATATGCTCGTTGATGAGTTTCATGGAAGAAAAATGGACTGTGGTGGGACTTTGGTTCCAAGTGGCCCAGGTTATGAATCCATTTCTACTGAAAATCAAGTCTGTGCTTTTGTCGGTTCTAAACCAGGTGTTCCATACGTTAGCGGTGACGATTATATGAGAGTTCAATACGGATTCAGTTATAGTCATATCTGGAGAAATTTTGGTATATTAATCGCATTTCTCGTTGCCTTCTTAGCTGTCAATGCTGTTTGTACTGAATACAAGAGACCAGTTAAAGGCGGTGGTGACCATTTATATTTCAAACGTGGTAAAAAACCGCCAGACGAAATCCTGTTATCTTCTGATGCCGCTGCTGCTGCTGTTGGGTCAGGTCCAATGGCTTCAGATGATTTGGAAGCTGGTGGTCCTAAAGTTGGTTCTAATCGAGATCAAGATCTTAAATCCTCATCGAGTGAAAATGAAGTTTTCGAAGGTTTGGGTTCAACTTCCATCTTCACATGGCAAAATGTTGATTATGTGATTCCATATAAAGGTGGTCAAAGAAAATTGTTAGATAACGTTCAAGGTTATGTTAAACCTGGTACTTTAACTGCACTTATGGGTGAGTCTGGTGCAGGTAAAACCACATTGTTGAACACATTGGCTCAACGTATTGACATGGGTACTGTTACCGGTGACATGTTAGTCAATGGCCGCCCATTAGATACAAGTTTTCAAAGATCAACTGGTTATGTTCAACAGCAGGATCTACATATTGCTGAGCTAACTGTTAGGGAGTCTTTACAATTTGCAGCTAGACTACGTCGTCCAAAAACGGTTACTGATGAAGAGAAATTAGATTACGTTGAAAAAATTATCAAGATTTTACAAATGGAAGCCTATTCAGAAGCTCTTGTTGGTACTCTTGGATCAGGTTTGAATGTGGAACAACGTAAGAAATTATCTATTGGTACAGAACTTGTTGCTAAACCATCATTGCTATTGTTTTTGGATGAGCCTACTTCAGGTCTAGATTCTCAATCATCATGGGCTATCATCAACTTACTAAGAAAATTGGCAGAAGCTGGACAATCTATTTTATGTACTATTCACCAACCTTCCGCAACTTTATTTGAAGCTTTTGATCGTTTGTTGTTGTTAAGAAAAGGTGGTCAGACAGTTTATTTTGGTGACATTGGTAAAAACTCAAGAATCTTGCTAGATTATTTTGAAAGAAATGGTGCCAGACGCTGTGAAAAGCATGAAAATCCAGCTGAGTATATTTTAGAATCTATCGGTGCAGGGGCTACTGCTCATGTTCATGAAGATTGGTATGAGAAATGGTGTGCTTCAGCCGAGTATGAATCTACAACTCGTGAAATTGAAAAGCTGGTGTCAGATGGATCTTCCAAACCAGTTGAGCACAACAAAGAGCTTCAAAGAACTTATGCTCTACCTTATTGGGATCAACTTTTTTATGTTACAAGACGTACAGGTACACAATTTTGGAGAGATCCACAATATATTAGTGCTAAATTCTTTTTAATTATCATTGGTGGTCTTTTCATTGGATTCACGTTTTGGAACATGAATGATTCCATTATTGGCATGCAAAATGGTATGTTTGTCGTTTTCTTGTCCATCATTGTTTCTGCTCCAGCAATGAATCAGATTCAAGAGCGTGCTATTGCATCAAGAGAACTGTTCGAGGTCAGAGAGTCTAAGTCCAACACTTATCACTGGTCAACATTGTTATTGGCACAATATTTCAATGAGATACCATATCACATCGTTATAAACGCCTTGTACTTTTGCTGCTTGTACTTCCCATTGAAGATTAATAATAGTGCAGAAAGAGCTGGTGTGTGGTACTTGAATTATTCAGTTGTGTTTCAATTTTATTATATATCATTGGCTCTGATGATTGTTTACATGGCTCCAGATTTAGCATCTGCTTCCGTGTTGACTGGTTTATTCTTTTCATTCATGGTTTCATTCTGTGGTGTTGTTCAGCCTGCTTCATTAATGCCTGGGTTCTGGACATTTATGTATAAAGTTTCGCCATTAACTTATATCATTCAGACATTGATGAGTTTAATTTTACACGAGAAGAAAGTTATTTGCAGTGATGATGAATATAGCTATTTCGAACCACCACAAGGTATGACATGTCAAAAATACGCAGGTCCGTTTGTTGAACATGTAAGTGGTTATCTGAAGAATCCAAATGATAGCTCAAACTGTGGTTATTGTCAATACTCTGTTGCTGATGAATACATGGCAACCGTTGGTGTTAAATACAGTTATAGATGGAGAAACTTTGGATTCATGTGGGTCTATATTTTGTTCAATTTAACAGCTATGTGCACGCTCTATTATATCTTGAGGGTTTCATCATTTTCACCTTTCGGTATTATTAAAAATAAGCTAGAGGCCTATAAGACCAAAAAAGAAGCTCAAAAGGCTGGTGGTGCCTCAAAATCTGAAACCTCACTCGAAAAATCAGATTAGTTCAATTCATTTGTGTGTTTTTCCAAAAATAAAAAATAAAAATACAATTTAATTTTGTTACGAAGTTTTCGTTGAAGTCATATAAATACTTTATTTTAATACTCTAATCTTACAATACGTCGTTTATGTTCATGAGCTTAATTAAATCTCATAAGGTGCTTGTAAGTCTACGCTCAATATCATTTGATTTTTATTCTTATTCGATTGATGTTGAAAATTTGTACAACGCGCTACCTGTCTATTTTCCGTTAAAATTGATTATTTCACAAAAATTCATGAGACCTCAAAAGACGCAGAATACACCCACAACCTTCAAAACATATGATGATATTCAGTCTCCGCCTAATGCTTTCTAGTTTATAGCTGCCAGAGCTCTCTTATGATGGGGACTTTTGAATGAGGCCCTATGTGAATGAAAAAACTCCTCACAAAAGGCTCCAATTCTTAAAAACACTTGTAGATCAAAAAAAAAAGTCTATAGGCTTTTTAATGTAACTAGACCCCTCACAGAAGGCTTTGTTTGTATATTACTACATAGCTATAATGGTGATCTTAAAAATCTTCAACAAAAGAATTTCAATAAATTAAAATGCAATTCAAGGTCATAAAAATAAAATTATATGTTCTAATTTGGTGATTTCGATTCTCACAAAGTTGGTAAAAGCATCAACTGAAGATGTGGCAAAAGCTAAGAATCAGCTATTCATTTACAGACTTTGAGTGAAGACTATACAACACAAGGCCCGAACTTATATGACTTGAAAAATTCACGTCATAGCTGAAAAAAGATGTACGTTCACGTTTGCCATAAATTTCGGTAAATTATGCAAGGTTTTTCCGATTCTAATTTTTTTCTTTCAAGTTTTTCCGAACAATACAAGAAAAAGTTTTTCCAGATTTCAAAATAACGAATTATAACAGGCCGATTCTCATCGCCATGCATGGTTAATCCACTGAACATTACAACATAGGACATATGATTATATGTTTTGAAAAAGAACGGATCAATTTTCAGTTGGAGAAACATAGTCTAATTTGGTTTTAATAATTGTACGATCGATATTAAAGCTGGGTCTAAGAGCTTCAATTCCATAATACTTGGTGGCTTTACTTAGGGAACTAGATATTTTAATAAATTATCACCTATTTACCATCGAATACTCGGTATGGCTCCCCTTACCATTTCACCATCAAAGGCATCGTTTTTGTTATCGTTAGAAGATCGATCAAGCTTATAAAAGTAAGTATACTATGATGAATAATCATCCTATTGAATTAATCTGTGTTAGCGCCACCTCGTCATCTATAGGCTGTAACATCAGGATCATGCGCTTCTCAAGTATAGCTAGTAGATACACTAAATTGATTATCCTGCTTGTAGCCTTTCTCCGTACAACATAGAAACGTAAACGACCCTGAGGCTTCGAAGCAAGTGACTAAAAGGAGCTATAACGTGTGAATCACGTTGAAAACATATAAAATATATAGCTATGCTTCACTCCAAAATATCTTCAAAGTATTCCACCAAGCTTATATGCTCCTTTCCTTCCCTGCTATGAAACTTCATGATTTGTTCAAACTTGACATGGACGATTATGCAAACTACTGCATTTATCCTACATACAAAAGTCGCGAATTGTTTTTCCTTTTAAAGTTTGAGCCGTTAAAATTCTTAAAAACCTTATTTCCCGTAATACTTTAATTTAGCAATAGTTTCAATGATGATATAGTAACAAGTTTAACTCATGTGTTGCTATTTGTCATGAGACTTAATAATATCATTTCTTTATAACCAGATACTGATTTCAGTTGAAACATGGTGAATTCCGCTGCCTGGTTATTTGGAGAGTAACCTTTTTAAACACGATATGTAGCTTGGAAATCGATGTTGAAATGCGTTTGCTATCCTTTCGAGTTCAAATACTGAAAACGTTTCACTAGGGCAATATCAAGCTTAGATGTAGTGTGTTGTATGAGAAGTCAAATGCATTATCCACGGTGGGGCGTTCTGGAGTTGAGAGTTTCCTGCTGCCTTCGATATTTGCTTGAAATTACTGCTTCTGTAATTTATAAGCCAATCGTTTTGAGTCAAGTATACATTTCATGAAAGAGGGTCTAAAGACCTGGGTGTAAGCTGATGTTTACATACATATGGAATATATCTCAACAATTATTTTAGTATTTTTCAATGAATTATAGTTTATGAGATCAACTGACATTCGTAAGTCTTTTTCTTTTTCATATATATACTGCATTTCGGACAGTCCTAAAGTCTTGATGATGTTTTGATGTTGCGGGCAGACCCATGCAGTAGAGACTATAATTTGTCAAAATTGTTTGGAAAAGGGAACCGTACCATACTGTTAGCAGAATCTGAATTTGAATTTATAAAATGCTCTGAAATTCCACTTATATGAGATATGTTTGAGATCATTTTTTGTATAAGTATTATAGTACTTTTTAGTACAAAAGTGAGCCATAAATACACAATAAATACACTTGAATCAAACTTGAGAAGAAAACACTCAATATACAGATAAAACACAATGGGTCTTTTCAAAAGAAAGCATTCCATAAGTCATGAAGAATACGATATGGATTCAAATAAACCAACAAATCATCAAACTGAAAATTTAGGACAAAACACTTCTGATAATTCATCAGGTATAAATCAACTAGGTAAAAGCCCCGAAGATGGTAATTCGGTTGTTGAAGATAGAGGAGGATTAGGTGACCAATCGTTTTGGCAATTAAGAGCTGTTATATTGTTATTAGTTGCAAACACATTTACAGGATTTTTATTTGGTTGGGATACAGGTACGATTGGTGGTATAACTAATATGGATGGGTTTAAGAAAAATTTTGCCCCATATAATTCTTCTAGTGGTAAATATGAATTCAGTACTATAACTCAAGGTTTAATCGTTTCATTATTTAATGTTGGTTGCGCAGTCGGTTCGTATATCTTATCCAAGATGGGTGATTGGAAAGGTAGAAGATTTGCCATTTTTGCCAGTATGATTATTTACATTATCGGTTGTGTTGTTCAAATGTCAGCTGCTCCTTCCAAGAAATGGTATCAATATATGGTTGGTAGAATTATCACAGGTTTAGCAGTTGGTGCTACCTCAGTTTTAACACCAATGTTTATTTCTGAATCATCACCTTTGAAAATTAGAGGTGCTATGGTTTGTGTTTATCAACTGATGAACACTTTAGGGATTCTATTTGGTAATGTTGCTGATTATGGTTGTAAAACGTATCATCCAAATACAAATACTGAATGGTTAATTCCAATTGGTCTTGGTTATGTTTGGGCGGCATTGGCAATTTTAGGTACTGCAATGATGCCAGAATCACCATTTTACCTAGCATTCAAGAATGATAAACAAGGTGCTATCAACTCAGTTGCTAAGTTAAACAGATTATCAAATGATGACCCTGCAGTTTTACATGAAGTTAATGATTTCATGGCAAAATCTGAAGCTATGAAGGAAGAAACTGAAAATGTCTCATGGCATGAATTTTTAACAGGTCATCCAATGCTAGGTTGGAGATTATGTATTGGTATGTTTATTATGGCTATGCAACAACTATCAGGTGCAAATTATTTCTTCTACTATGGTACTTCGTTATTTACCTCTGTGGGTCTACAAGATACTTATATTACATCCATTATCTTAGCTACAGTTAATTGTGCACCAACATTTTTCAGTGCATATTTAGTGGAAAGGTTTGGTAGAAAACAATGCTTAATGGCTGGCTCCATCGCAATGATGACATGTATGTATATTTATGCTTCTGTTGGTGGATTTGGACTTTATGATTCCAATGGTAATGCAAGTTATTCTGCGGGTTGCGCTATGATTATCTTTTCGTGTTTCTCCATTGTTGGATTTGCTACAACATGGGGGCCAGTTGCCTATGTTATGGTTTCAGAATTATATCCAATTCGTGTTAGAGGTACTTCAATGGCTTTAGCTACAGCTTGTAACTGGATTTGGAATTTTTTGATTTCATTATTTACGCCATTGATTACCAAGGCTATTAGCTTCAAATTTGGTTACGTCTTTGCTGGTTGTTTAACTGCAGCTATATTTATTGTTTATATTTTCGTTCCAGAAACTAAAGGTTTAACCAGTAAACAAATTGATGAAATCTATGCTGAAGGTCATTTCTTCCAATTTAAAAGACATGCTAAACCTCAAGACGATAAAGAGAAGGATGTTGTCGCATAGAATGATTTTCACCATGTACAACGCATAATAGATTCATGAAGACTATACAACATATCTAAACACTAAAGAGCATGAGGAGCTCTTGTATTATAGAAACTATTGCCATACGATATATAAACATTGTGAAAGGAATGTGAATTATGTTTAGTGAAGTGAATTGTAGATCATGTGATATTGGGATACGAGCCCTAAACATGTACACCTTCGCGGGAAAGACCTCATTTCTTTTCCAATGCAAAACCGTTTAAATATGAAATTGATTGCCAAAAGCAAATGAATCCCAGCTTATCAAACTGATATTATTGGATTTAAACTTGCTGTCAACTTTTGTTTGTGAGTATCAATCAAAAGAAAACCAGTGTAGAGACTTTCCTGAGACTAAAAATAAGCAATGATCCATGAACCTGGCTCAACATGCTGATGGAGGGTACTAATTAGCTTTGGAAAGTGTTTTAGCAGCACTTTGACAGGTGAAGTTTTCCACTTTATAAAATGTATATGTAAATTGGAAAATAGACATCGATTCAAGTGAAATTACACTCTTGCTCACTTTTATATATCCTTATTTGACCGTTGTTTTACTCTGCATAATCTGGGGAAATCTATTTTGTACCACAATACCTGAATACTTCCACCGAAAAGCAAACCAAGAATGCACTATTGCACCATTACCTGTGAACCACGATAACCACTATAACCAACTACACCCTTCCCATCATAGTAATTAACTCTAAAACTTCACCAAATCAACGCGCATTTTTGTCCAAAAGCCGATAAAAGTAAGATCAAAATTCGCGGGTGCATTTCCCATATAAACTCAAACGTGTCAAATTTATAATCAACTTTCACAAACTTCAACATCAGCAATAAAAGAACCATACGAATTATAATGAAGCTTTCATCGTTTGCCGTGATAACTGCATTGGTTACCGCTGTTTCAGCTGCCTCCCAGGTCATTCAAGCCACTGACAAGACTTTTGATGAAATTGTTTATAAGTCAGGCAAGAATTCATTAGTGGATTTCTATGCCTCATGGTGTGGTCATTGTAAGAAATTATCACCAATTTATGATGAATTAGCTGAAGTTTATAAAAACACTAAAGATGTGCAAATTGTTAAGATTGAATGTGATGAAAATAAGGCAACATGTCAACAATTTGGTATTAAAGGGTTCCCAACTTTGAAATTTTTCAAAAATGGTCAAGATGAACCAATTGAATACGATGATGGTAGAGATGTTGAATCATTTATAAAATTTATTGGTAAAAATTCAGATTCTTATGTCTATATCCCAAAGATACAATCTAATATTGTCCAGGTTTCAGATTTTGATTTTGATAAGATTTTGTTAGAGAGTGGTAAAAACGTTTTCGTTGTCTTCACAGCTTCATGGTGTGGTCATTGTAAGAATTTACATCCAACCTGGGAAAAATTAGCTGAATTGTACAAGGATGATGAGAACGTTATCATTGCAGAAGTTTCAACAACTGATGCACCAAGTGAAGAAATCACTCAAAGATATGGTATAACTGGATTCCCAACAATCTTAACATTTGAAGCTAATTCCAAAAACCATATCCCATTTGATTCTTCAAGAAATCTAGAAGGGTTAGTCACCTGGGTCAACCAATACTCTGGGTTACATAGATCTCCAGATGGTGGATTGTTACCTTCAGCTGGTAGAAAATCTGATATTGATGCCAAGATTTCTAAATTATTTAGATCTGCTCCACAACAAGCTAATGAAATAGCTACAAATATCTTGAGTGAACTAAGCGATGTCTCCGATAGATCAACTGAATATTATAGAAAATTATTGAATAAGATTATAAACGGTGAAGAAGCATTTTTCAATAAAGAATTCAAAAGAATTTCAAAAATCTTGGAAAATACAAAATCTTTACCAAAGGAAAAATCCGATTATTTACAAGAAAGACTAAACATTTTAAAAGTTTTCAAAAATTAACGTATAGTTTAAAAATTTATGAATCTGTTTGAATATGTGTAGATATGAATTCCTGAAATTTATCTCTATATACATGCAATTGAATAAATATATATGCTAGCCACCTATAACGCCCCCATACCTCCATTGAAAAATTTACCACTCTACACCTTTATTCTTTTGAACAACCCTCACAAGGTCGCCCCAAACTTTACCACCACCTAGTACAGTTTCATCAATTATAGGAACAGCATTTGCAGGATTACATTTTGCTAACCATATGATCTCTCCTGATTTCATATATATTATGACATTAGCTGCAAATTTGTGTCCACCAACATGATTTATATAGCATACATTCACACCATTGGGTCTATCATCTCCTATATCTCTATAAAGTTGTAAATTTCGAAGATGATGATCCATCTCTTTTTTCATCAATGGTGCTGTGATACCACATCTTTTATCCCTTGTTCTATGTGAACATAAGAACACAAATGCTTGCTCTGTAGCCGGTGTTATCTTAAAGCCTTGGATCTCTGTTGGTGGTGATAATTGCTCATCTCTTGATTTTATCAAACTTGGTATCAACTCATTCAATACTGGGAAAACATTATCCAGATCTAATTTTTTAATCCATACGAAAAACGGTAATACCAAAACGTCATTAACTTCACCTTTATAACATCTTGGATCCATGCTATCGAACGGTAAAGACGAAGTGGAAACTTTAACCGCACCATCTTTAATTACATCTTCACCATGTTTCCCGATCCAATGCGAGATTTCATTCTCTATAGTATGTTCCGTTGATGTAGCATCATGGGCCCAATCAGATTTGGAAGTCGGTACTATGAAATGTAGCCCTGTTGGCTTAGCACTATTATAGATATCACCTTGATCAATCTTAACACTTGATGGGAATTTGATTGAGCAACTTTCACACTCTGAATTACATGAAGATAATGGTACAATCTGTGAAATTTCCTCTTCTCTTTTCGATGACGATTGACCCAACAAATTTTTTATTGCAAACATTCAAACCTTTCTCTCTCTGTATTGCCTCTATTCCGCCACTACTTAGATCCAAAATCTACTATCGATTGTCAGATCAGCCAAATTACGTGATTAAATCTGTTTCTTTATATACATTTTTTACAAAACCACATGAAAAAAATCAAAAGACGGCGATGACTTCCTAAAACAGGCAAAAGCGGCCGTGGGGCAAACCCGGTTAAATGAAAAGAATTTTGTTAGTGTGTCCGGGTATTTAAAAAACCCAAGTACTATATTCAACCGGAGAAGTTTGAACTTTTCGGTTTTACGAGATTTTAACAATAGTTTAAAGAAGTTTAGTGAAGTTAGTGGTGATTTCATAGTCTTGCTGTTAGTTATAATGGATTTATCAGTATCTGGGTGTGACTGCTGAAGTTGCAATTGGTATAGGGAACTGATAAACGCTTACATGTTGGTGTGTGATGATGTTTACGATGTTTATACTATAACTTGTATTCTCACTCTGCGAAAGTATGGGATAAATGTATATAGAATTTATATGGCGCTAGGTTGCCATAGGTATACCTTTAGTTGGTATTCCTCCATACAAGAATGTACCATTCTCAGAGATGTGAGGATGAGCTGTTTTTGCAAGAGTTATTGTATGAGAGTAAAAGTGAGTTGTTTAATTGACTCAATATAACGGATTATATATAAATCAAGCAAATCATCTACTCAGTAGCTGCTAAAGATTTTGAAAACACTATAAGCAAAAAAATAAATATTAGTAATAATTAAAAATGAAAAAATCAACAGTCCTAACAATCTTATCAGTGGTTGCACAATGCACCAATGCAATGTTCATTCCTGTCACCGATGCATCAGGCATCACTACCAATGAAGAAGTTTCTCAAACAATATGTGTGCCAATTGGAGATGAACCATTTGAAGCATGTTACACATATACAAGAGAAGAGATAACTATACCAAATGGCGAATCTGGTGTACGTCACCGTTATCTTCGTCAAGGTTTCAATGCTGATGAAGAAGGTGAAGATTTTGAAAATTACTATGATGGCGATGGGTATGAAGAAGTATTGGAACATCAAGAATATAATGTCTAGGGTATAAACATATATTGGAGATGACTATACGTATAATTCTATTGATATAACACTCTGTAGAAATTGTAAGCTTTAGTATTGTGGATAACTGCTCTTTCTACTTTTCAGTGCAGTCATGTTTATTTGAAATGTATATGAGCTAGTTACGCGGTTTTAGCAAGGTATACATTACAATAGACACAAGATCAACAATCACTAATCTTTAATAAGAATTTATTTGCCTTATTAGCCGTCAATTTTTTGAATGTACATTCTTAATATTTAAGATTCAGCTTAGAGTTGATGTACGCTTTCAATTCATAGGTTCATCACCTGGGGTGGTAGTTTTACACACTGATATATGTAATAGCTACATGAGTCCTTCCCTTTTCACACAAAATTACTGATATTAATACAAACAACATACACAACTTGAATTGGTTTGGTTTCAGTTTGTCTTGATTAAAACTTTACCTCTTGCCTTATGAGTAGCCAATTTTTTATAAGCAATTTGATAATCTTCCAATGGGAATTCTGAATCAATATATGGTTTTAATAAACCTTGTTCAAATAAACTTGTAGCTAATGGATAAAAATCTTTACATGTTGAAACGAATCCATAGTTATAACTTCTCAAGAATGGAATCATTTTAACCACAATGGACCATGAGAAATATTTGAAAAGAGACTTGTTATAATCGGCAACTTTATCACCAACGATGGTAACATAACCTGATTCAGTGTGTTTTGGTTTCAATACATCATTCATGACTGGGAATAAATCGTTACTACCAACACAATCAACAATCAAATCAAATTTCTCACCTTGGAACTCGTTAGCAACAATTGATTTAACACTTGATGCAACGTCGCCTTTGGTATAATCAACAACGATATCAGCACCAGCATCTTTGACTGTTGGTTCCGATGAAGCTGAATTGATACTGACAATTTTATCAATGTGATAGTGATTTTTTAACAACTGGATAGTATAATAACCAACAGCAGTTGCCCCACCAATAATCAAAATTTTGGATTTTTCATTTGGTTTATGGAATGATCTCAATAGATTCAAAGCTGTTGCAAAGACAAGTGGGAACGAAGCAGCTTCAGCCATGGTTAAATTTTTTGGAACTACACCACATGGAGATACTGATGGTTTCACAATTAGGTATTGAGAAACAGTACCTTGTGTGGAATAGATTGGTTCAAAAATACCTGAAATGTTATCACCAATTTTAAAATCTGTAATTTTGGAACCAACTTGCTCAACAGTACCTGAATAGTCACGTCCAATACCCTTTTGATGTGAATTCCAAAATAAAATCCATGATGAATGATGTAATAGTAAATCAACGGGGTTCAATCCAGCATAGCTAATCTTGACTAAAACTTCATCATCTTTCAACGTTGAAGTATCATATTTGATTTCACTCAATTGTAATGGTTTCCCATTGAAATAGTTTAATCTTTTGAAATTGATAACTGACATTTTAATCCTTTAAATAATCCCTTTTGAATTTAACTTCTCGTACTTTTATAAACTTGTATGGGAAACCTCATTTGTTTTTTGACACCATTGAAAATTTTAAATATTTGATGGGAGGTTGGTGATATTGAATGGAGATCTACAGGAATGAAGATTTAAATTTTGCTTCATTCCTTGTATATGATGATGAAGCGGTTATGGCTATAGTACTGTTTGAATTGCTCTTGTGGCTTGAGCAGGTGATTGAAGAGTAGATCATGTTTGTGAGTTGTGTACAGTATCATCAATTAACTAAAGAACGAAAAACCAAATCAATGTGAATAAAACCATGCAACGAAAATGGAAACCAAACATTATGATATGAAAATTGTCTTGTAAAGAAAGATTTTCTGATAAATCCAGGTGAGTGTAGTAGTGAAGTTGGCTTTCCAAATGGCTTCTTAGTGGCAATTTATAGCACTTCTTGAGTGATATCAATGAGCTCAATACATGAGCGCATATTAACAAGTTTAGTCACACCACACCTTGTTGAATGAGGCTTTCCCTCAACTCAATGAGAATTTAATACACCATAGATAGACACTCTTGTCTAAACTATTTCAATCCACAACCTTGTAAACTCACTCTAAACATATTACAATACACACATAGCTATATATCTTACTAATATCTTACATAATCCACACTAATACGCTATTTTTCGTAAAACGCCATCACAAAAAAGAAAAATGTGAGTTCAAAACTGTTGATACGACAACAAAGTTGATAAGATAGTGTACTGAACAGTGGTGTATTTGATTCATTATCACTAAGTATAGTAGAGATAGTTTGAAAAGTTATCCGCTGCTGTGTTAACACTATTGCTTACCAGAAGGGGCTAGAAAGGACATGAGTACTCTAAATTCTGTGTCACATAAACGCGATAATAATGTCAAGAGGTTTAAGCAAAATGATTATACAAATGCTGATGTTATAGATTTGACAAATGATGATGACGATGTTTTCGAAGAAGTGCTGAGCGATACACAGGATAGCAGCGATGAAGATGATGTGACGATTACTGGGTTTAGACATTTATCGAAACCGGCTAACACAACGCGAGGAAATAATAGAAATACAGATGGTGGTGCTAAAAGTGCTCATCTGAACAGCTCTCCTCCTCCTCCCGCTCATCGTGCTGCTGTTGCGTCTTTTAGTGGTAATCCTCGTCCAACAGGAGAGTCGACGAGTCGGTTGATGAGTTTGCAGGGTGATAATACTACAAATCGTTCACCAAGCTCTTTAGTAAGGCCTAGCAGCAAAAGTGCTCCAATACAAAATAATGATCCATTCCGCCAAACGCCAGTAACGCGCAATGCGAATATTATCAATGCTGAAGATCTGGAGTCTGTATACTCACCCCTTATGCCCTCAGTTTTGGCTCACTTGCAAACTTTGTCCCGTGAAGAAAAATTAAAGGAACTCAAGAGACCAGGTATTAAAGACTCTGTCCACAGTTATTTGATTGATAAACTAAATCTAAAATTGAACTTAGAAACTATTCTACAACAAAATCAACAGAATCAAAATTCCAACACTCAACAAACATCATCATCTTTTCTCAACCAAGGTATTTCTTGGGGTAATAAAATTTTCAAAACTCCTGCAGACATTAACAACATGCAAAATAAATACAGAGACGAGTTGAACAGAGCCCAAAAACAATACAATTTCTATAACGAGCGTAAAATAAAACTTCGTCAAGAGAAGAATCTATATATCAGGGCTCAGGCTGAATTAGAACAAGCTGGTAAAGGTATGACTACAGAATATTTGGCTTTAAATAATTCCAAAAATCTACTATTAACAAAAATTAATGATGATGTTAATATGACCAATAAATTGAATAAAAAAATTCAGAAAGATACAAGAAATTTATTGCATTTTACAAACACCGTTAAACCAATATTATTGAATAATTTGCAAAAATCGCAGTATACACTAAGTGCAGAACAAAGAGCTTTTATTCATTCAGGACGCGATGAAATAATTTCTAAGTATAAAGCAGAGCGTCGATTACTTAATGGCTCTTCAACAGAGTTTGATTTTGTTGATGAGATCGTGGGACAATACGCTAAAGAAAATCCTCATCTATACGAAGAATTCAAAGAGGATGAATTTGAAGATGAGGACGAATATGAAGATGTAACTCTTCAATTCCCAGCGGCAGGTCAGCATTATTTGGGAAGAGATTCTATGAATTCATATTCATATCCATATTTCGAAGATGAATTTGAGGAAGATGTTGATTTAGAGTACAATAATCAACGTCCAAATCTCTATACAGATAATGAAGATGAATTGAGATCCTTTTTAGAATCTTTTAAAACTATTGAAGAAGATATTGAAGGTGAATCAAACACACCAGATGCATTAACTGTTAACTTATTGAAACATCAAAGAATTGGTCTTCATTGGCTAGAATTGAATGAAGATGATCCGAAAAAGAAAGGTGGGATATTAGCAGATGCTATGGGACTTGGGAAAACTGTTCAAGCAATTTCCATAATGTTGAGTCGTCGTTCTCAAGATGAAACTAAAAAGACAAATCTAGTTGTTTGTCCAGTGGCAATGATGCGTCAATGGGAATCTGAAATTAATACCAAGATTAAAGAATCTGCAAAATTTTCAGTTTTCGTTTATCATCCAAGTTCAAATGGTAAAAGAGCTTCAAATTTCAAGCAATTGGCTAAATATGATGCTATTTTAATATCTTATCAAACTTTAGCTTCTGAAATGAAAAAACATATCAAAGGTTATGAATTGAAAGAAATGGGATTACCAAGAATTAATGTTAAAAAGGCAAATGACAAGCACACATATTGGAGTCCATTTTACAGTCCAGATTCAATTTTCCATCGTGTTATATTGGATGAAGCCCATTGGATCAAGAATAAATTGGCTAAAAATTCAATAGCATGTTGGTTATTAAATTCAAAAACTAGATGGTGTTTAACAGGTACACCAATGCAAAACAATATTGCTGAACTTTTCCCATTGATTAGATTTTTAAAAATTAGACCTTATTGTATTGAAGAAAATTTCAGTACTGATATTTTAATACCATTAAAGGATAAAAAAAACCTTTATGATGATATGGATAAAGAAAGATCAATGAAAAAATTAAGAATTTTAATTAAAGCAATTTTATTGCGTCGTACAAAAGATTCCAAAATTGATGGGAAACCAATTTTGGAATTACCACCAAAAGAAGTTGTATATGATGATATTGTTATGGAAGATGATCCTCAAGAATCAAATTTTTATCGTCATTTAGAAGGTAAATCACAAGTTGAAGTGGAAAAATTGATGAGTTCAAGTAAATATGCTAGAGGTAATTACAGTTCCATTTTAACATTATTGCTTAGACTAAGGCAAGCATGTTTACACTCAGAATTGGTTCGTATTGGTGAAAGAAAACAAGGTATCACGTATGATGATGAAGGTAATGCCAAAGCTAATACTACATGGCAAATGATGTATGATTATTGTACATCATTAAAGCCCGAAGTTATTAGAAGAATCAATAATCAAGAACAAGGTACCAATGATGATAATGAGAATAATGATAATGATAATGATAATGATGGGGATGGGGATGCAAATGTTGGCCGTTTCACATGTTCAATATGTTTGGATACCCCACCAGATGAAGAATGGACAATGTTTTACCCTTGTGGTCACGGGTTGTGTAAGAAATGTATTGGAGATTTTTTTGAAAAGTTTCAAACTGGTGAAATCCAAGGTGTTAAGATTGCAAGTTGTACCCAATGTAGAATGGAGATTAAAGAGAATCAAATTTTCACGTTCCAAATTTTTAATGATGTTGTTAATAAAAATTTTAGTAAAGCAGTTTTATCAATAAAGCAAGAACAAGCTAAAAAGGAATTAGCTAAAGTCAATAACGATATTAAAGATGAACTGAAAAAATTGGGGCTATCACCAAAATTCAAGAGAGCTTTAACCTTGATTGAACAAATTTTCAGTGAAAATCCAAATGAAAAAATTATTTTATTTTCACAATTTACTTCATTATTTGATGTTTTCGAAAAATTTTTAAAAGATAAGAAAATTGACTCGTTACGTTACGATGGATCCATGACAGCTGATGAAAGAAACAATGTTGTTAAGGCTTTTTATAAAATGACTGATAAGAGATTATTATTAATTTCATTAAAAGCTGGTAACGTTGGATTAACATTAACTTGTGCAAATCATGTTATTTTGATGGATCCATTTTGGAACCCCTATGTCGAAGAACAAGCCCAGGATAGAGCTCATAGAATTGGTCAAGAGAAACCTGTTAAAGTCTATAGATTATTGACAAAAGGTACAGTTGAAGATCGTATTATGGAATTACAAAAACAGAAGAAAGAGTTAGTTGAAGGTGCACTAGATGAGCAAGGTATGAAGAGTGCTGGTGGGTTAAGCCGTAATGAGCTTATGTACCTTTTCAAGCTTAATGACCGTCCACGCTGATGAGATTATGGTTTTCATTTAGGAACTGTTTAGTTTTGATTACTTCCAATTTGATATAATTTCATTTCAATATCAAGTGTATTTCCTAATTAGGCAATCGAGCTACTGAACTTATTAATTCGCGAATTTTGGTGATGTTTTTTTTTTTTCCATTGAAAGCAAAAAAGTCAGAATATTGAAATTTCAATGCCGAAGGGATTTTTGTCATTGATAACAGTTTTCGTTATAGAAGAGAAAAAAGACATTAAGTACTGTTCAGTATGAGTGGTGAAACTATTTTATTTATCCTTTCAGTTATTTTGAATGCACTTGGATTGTTTTTCCAAGTTTATTTCACCATTATGTATTCAGATTTAGAATGTGACTATATCAATCCTGTTGAATTATGTAACAAGTTGAATGTCTATATCATTCCAGAAGCCGGATTGCACGCCTTCTTGACTGCTTTGTTTTTGGTTAATGGATACTGGTTTGTGTTTTTGTTGAATGCTCCATTATTAGCATTCAACGTTAACAAAGTGTTGAACAAGACTTATCTATTGGATGCTACTGAGATCTTTAGAACTTTGAGTAAGCATAAAAAGGAATCATTTGTTAAATTAGGGTTCTACTTGTTCCTATTCTTCTTCTATTTGTATAGAATGATTATGGCTTTGATTGCTGAAGATTAGGATCTGATATGGATGAGAAGTGGAAGGGTGAAGAAGCAGGGTGAATAAATTGAAATTTTTCAGTTAAAATTCATTGATATGCTGAAGATGATATGGGTGAAGATGTGAAGATTTAACATATAAAGTATTTAGCATTGTATAATAATGTGTTTTTTTATAAACAAGTGATTTTTAATAGCAATTAAGGTTGACACTGTGCTACAAGTAGGTATATATGACACTATTAACATTTATTCCCCGTTTAAGATTCTTCCAGTTCATAAAATTTTTCATTCAGTTGTTTTACTTTTTCCAAAAATCCATAATTTGGATCAATTATATCGTTTATACTGTTGATCTTTGTCAATATTGAATCATTAAATTTTACATTTTGGGGTAAATTTTCTAAAAGTTCATTAGTTTTTTTAGTCTTGTTGATTTTCCTCTTTGCTTCATTATACTTCATCCTAACTTGTTCTAATTTCCTTAATTTTTCGTTAACCTTTTGTCTTGTATCGAATAAATTCTTCCTTAGTTGAACCTTATCCGATTTGATATCTTTTAAAGTGGAAATATTTCGATTATTCGTTAGATTTAAATCAAGAGTCTTTTCAAAATATGATCTATTCAAGTTTTTGAAGTGAATGAAATGTTTTTCATTCTCATTTTCTAACGATTCATTCAAACTTTGTAATACAAGATCAATTGAAGTTAATCTTGCAACTGATGTTGGTAATCTTGATATTTTAATTTCTTTTGATCCCAGAGAATATGTATCATCGATATCTTCATCTTGAGACTCATCGTACGGTAAATTCGCCTGGAACCGTTCTCCATAGTTTTCATTTAGATCATCATCTTCTTCTTCTACTTCATCATCATCTTTGTTTTCAAATCGTTCATAATATTCAGTCTTGGGTTCTTTACTTTTACTCTTGGGTAGTTTTTGTCCCTGTGACTTGGATTTTGTCTTTGTTGCCCTTTTAGGCTTCTTTATCTTAGCTTTCGACCTTGGTTCGAGCTCCTGAGTTCTTCCACTTGGTTCGTATTCTTCAATGATATTACTTTTGGGTGTCACAGGTTGTGATCTTTGTGTTGTAGATTGTTTGATAGCGATTTGAGGACTATGAGCCAAGGATAATTCTTCTGTTATCAAAGCACCGGAGTCTTGAGAAACAGGAATCCGTTTGGGAGTCTGTCTACGACTTGAATGAGAACTTGATCTTGTGCTTCTTCTTTTGGGGGTTTTGATAACTATATTATCTCCAGTAGTTAACTGGCGAGACCTATATATTGGTTAATACCGTGGTACTCCCCGAAACAGATGAACTCATACATACGCAGCACCTCTTTTCCTTATTTCCCTTTTCTCTTTACGATCCATTATTCTACCTCTATTCTATGCCCACTCAAGAGACAATTTCAACAAGTATAGCAATAGCATCAACCATCAAGACAATTCCCACTAATGACCGAACCGAACGCGTCTCTCGTGTTTTTTAGGAAACTCGAAACCCACCAAAAAAACTTGTTATCTAAGCTGATTTAAATAATGACTTCATATAAGTTTATGATATTCGTTTCAATACTTTGAATTTAATTTGTTATTCGTACGAGGAGAGTAGTCAAAGGTATATATGATGGTTAAGTTCAATAGAAAATACTCAATTATTGGGTTGGCAGCAGTTGCAGTTGTTGGTGGTGCTTATCTAGTTTTAAAGACATTTCCACATTTAACAGAACAAGAACAAGAAGAGAAACCAAATTTTGAACAATTAAGTGATGAAGAGTTGAAAAAATGGTTATCAAAAGTAAGTTCCCATGTTAACACCATTCTCGTATCGTTTTGGTAAAATACTAACGTTGTGTGTTTCTACTTTTAGAGCAAAATATCAGTTCCTGAAGATGCTACAAGAGAGAATTTGATCTCATTAGCAAAATCTATATAGAATGCTATACCCACAATTTTTATATTTAATTAAACAGTTCTAATATTCGGTCCCTGTGGTTCCTTTGGTTGTAGGTAATCTATCGTTATATTTCTTCATTGCACTGTTGAAGATTTGTCTTGTTAGACCAAGATCTTCATCAAATATATGAGCAAACTGAACACCAATAGTCTCAACATCTTTATTTCTTAGCTCATCGTCAAATAACACAACGTGTTTCAATTCAATATCATTGGGTAAATTAGCCATTGCATTCTTGATATGACCTTTTTTCGATCCAGTACCAAATTGTAAGTCATCAAAATAATTTACTGCCGGTTGACCATTCAAGTGTAATGACTTTAAAATTTTTCTAGCAAGTGCTATACTTTGGGTTAGTTGTCGTAGGAGAAAGAGATTCACTAACCACACTCACCTGGTGCTGAAGTCCTACTTGCAGCCACTATATAAACATTGTTCAATTTCAATTCTTGTATTATCTCTGCAACATCTTTATAAAAAGTTAAAGTGAATCCATGTCTATAGAAATTGATATTAGCAGTGATATAGATTTATTCAGTCCGCAAGTTTTGTAACTTACTTATCCACAATGGAATTATTCTTTTGGACTTTAATAGGTGGAGAGATATGAGTATCACACCAACACTAAAATCTCAAATTAGCTACTACTTCCTTCTTCCCATTTGATATAGATTTATACTCACAGCTTATGATATTAGTATATATAATACCCATACAAAAAGAGTAGACAATACTCACGCCATAATGTATAGTCCAAATCAAATACAACAACTTTAGGATACGACATGGTTACACTGACTATACCCACACTCTTATCTCTAACCAAAATAACACATATTCCCAACCTTTTGCAATGAATTTCATTAACCAAATTGTAATATCAGCCACACAGATCCCCCAATACGGAAACCCACTTACTAGCCATATTACATGTCACGTGCTCCCAGCCATAGTTTCCACCAAAGAGGAAATATCTGTGGCTTGAACTGATTTGTCGTCGATTTTTAAGGAAAAAAAACAAAAAGGCCAACAAATTCCTTTCATCATGGACGTCTTCCTCTTCTTCTTCTTCTTCTTCCTTCTTTATAACCTCATTTGAAGATTTTATAATTTAGGTAATAGCCTCAATTACTCAATTGCACAGATATGGTTTACACTGCTAGACAAATTGGTGCTAAAAACACCTTGGACTACAAAGTTTACGTTGAACAAGATGGTAAACCAATTTCTCCATTTCACGATATCCCATTATACGCTGATGAAAGTAAAAAAATTTTAAATTTTGTTGTTGAAATTCCAAGATGGTCAAATGCTAAATTAGAAATTTCTAAAGAGCAAAAATTGAATCCAATTATTCAAGATACTAAAAAGGGTAAATTAAGATTTGTTAGAAATGTTTTCCCTCATCATGGTTATATTCATAATTATGGTGCATTCCCACAAACTTGGGAAGATCCAAATCAAACCCATCCAGAAACCAAGGCAAAAGGTGATAACGATCCTTTAGATGTTTGTGAAATTGGTGAAGCTGTTGGTTACACCGGTCAAGTCAAACAAGTTAAAGTTTTAGGTGTCATGGCTTTATTAGATGAAGGTGAAACCGATTGGAAAGTTATTGTTATTGATATTAACGATCCTTTAGCTCCAAAATTAAACGATATCGAAGATGTTGAACGTCATTTACCAGGTTTATTAAGAGCTACTAATGAATGGTTTAGAGTTTATAAAATTCCTGATGGAAAACCAGAAAATCAATTTGCATTCTCTGGTGAAGCTAAAAATAAAAAATACGCTGAAGAAGTTATTAGAGAAACAAATGAAGCTTGGGAAAACTTAATCCAAGGTAAAACTCAACCAGATGGTATCTCCTTAACTTCATCTGCTTTACCAAACGTTGCTTCTTTTGATGAATCCGCTGCTAAAGAAATCCCAGCTGGTGGTGAAGATTTAAGAGATGCTCCAATTGATAAATCAATTGATAAATGGTTCTTCATCTCTGGTGCTTCTGCTTAACTACAAGGCCATCTTTAACTTCAACCAATAAATGAATATATAAATATATAAACATATATTTACCCCTTTATAATATTATGCTTTAGCACTTTGTACAAAATTTATAATCTTTGTATGATCTTTCACACCATCGGTTTCAACACCTCCGGAAACATCAACACCAATAACACCTGACAATGCTTTAGCTTCTGAAACGTTTTCTGGTGTCAATCCACCTGCGAGTATATATTTTGCCCTGTTGGAATCAGCCCATTTATCAAGTTTCCCCCAATTTAACTTTACACCTTCACCGCCTGCTTCACTATCAAATAGTGATAGGATTTGTCTATTTGGTTTCAAGCTATCAGAAACTGAAGCTTCATCTGGTACAAATCTTGTGATTACGGGTACTTTCAAATTTGGAATATATTCATCACGATTCTCTTTACCATGTAGTTGAACAAAATCTAATTCTAATTCATCAACTAGTTTATTAATCTCTTCAATACTTTGATCTTTGAAAACACCAACACTAAATGGACCTTTCTCCTTAATGGCATCGGCAACTTCGCTAAACCACTCTGGCGAGTCGCCACGGCCTCCAAACGATCTATACAATTCATTAGAGCTTATTTGAAATCTTTTAGATTTAACAAGTCTTGTTATATCTCTAGCTATACTATGCTCAATAGTACGAGATCTTCCAGGCACTAAAATCATACCAATCAAGTTTGCACCTGCATCTAGGGCAACTTGTGCACTTGAGACGTCTTTGATACCACAAATCTTGACTAAAACCATGATGCTATAGACACTTTTGTTTATATCTCTTGAAGAATGAAAAGTTAGTAAGTAATTGAATTGAGCGGAATATGTTATTCGGAAAAATTAATAATCTGTCAATTTTGCCACTGTTCAATATGGGAAACCTATGAAGAGAAAAAAAGTTCAGAGTTTATATGAGAGTTGGAGGGTTTGCTTTGTAGAGTCAGTTTACTGAGGTTGTATAGCGAGATAGGACGATTTGGTAGAAGAGTGAGATGTCATTGGAACAAGAGAGGAATGCACTGGAAGAGTTACAGACTTTGGAACAGGAGATCTCGTTACGAGTTCAGAGAAACCCGGAGTTATATCCAAAGTTTAACGATGATGTAAATTCAAACTTACAGAATAAGAAGAAGAGATCTTTTAGAGAGGTGCTATTACAGCAGCATGAGATTAATAGGTTCTTGATACAGTATAAGAAGCAAAAGGTGATGCTACAACAACGATGGGCCGAGGAAAACGAGGATAGAATTCAATCAATAAATGAATTAAAAGATCCAACATTAGAATTGATAAAATTTGATGAAATATATCAAAATTTGAAAACCCAAGATGATAAAAACGTTGCTAAACCGTCGAGTTCGATTTACGGTATGAAAACATCCAAGATAAATATCTTGAGTGAATTTTCCTCGGATATTGAGTTAGGGTTGATGTTTTCAGGTGAAGAGTATTTTGGTAAGTATTTAGATTTATTCGAGTTTTTCGAAAAATGGATCAATATCGTTGAGGACTCGAGTATAAGTTATGTTAAATACCTTGGTGAGTTTTTAAAATTTCAAGGTGTCAAAAGAAGAAACGATGATTACTTGAAATATTTACAAGGTCTTGCTACATATTTGATAAATTTTATTAAGAAATCCTTACCACTATACGAAATTGATGAGCTATTGAAGCAGATCGATAATGAGTGGGATGCTCAAAATCAAACAAATGAACTATACTGTGAATATTGTGGGAAGGAGTTTGCTAAGAAGACTGTTTATGATGGCCATTTGAATGGTAAAAAGCATTTGAAAAATGTTGAAAAGCAGCAAAAGCCCAAATCACAGCTTTCTGCTAGAAAACCACATGAGTATTATGAATTCCAAATACAAAGACTTATTGATCCACTCAAATCCAAGCTACAAGATACAAAATTGAATACCGAGAGAAGAAAAGCACTTACAGAGCGTGAAAGAGTCATAGAGTTATCACAATTAGAAAAAGATGAGAATTTATCCTCATCCGATGACGAAGATGATCACAGTGGGAAAGGCGGTGAAAACCAAGATTTTGTTAATGGAGTGTACAATCCCTTGAATTTACCTATAGACTTTGATGGTCAGCCGATTCCGTATTGGTTATGGAAACTACAAGGTTTAGGTAAACAATATAACTGTGAGATTTGTGGAGACTACACATACCAGGGCCGTAAGGCTTTTGAAAAGCATTTCTTGGAACCAAGACATATCCACGGGTTGAAATGCTTGGGTATTGAACCTTCAAACATTTTCAAAGATATTACAAATATCGAACAAGCTAGGAAACTATGGAGTGGGCTGAAGAAAGAGAAAAGAAAAGAAGAAGGTGAAAAGGAACACGCTGTTGAAGTGGAAGATGAAGAAGGAAACGTTATGAGTGAGAAAGTCTATAATGATTTGAAGAAACAAGGCTTGATATAATAATCTAATCTAATGAAATGAGAGACGCAATGACTTTGTATACGTATTGGTGATGTAGTGGCCATAACCGCAAATTTAATGTCAATGGGCTTTCAAGAAAAAAAAGTAAACATATCGAAATCCAATAAGCAGATTGTATATAGACAGAGTAGCAAATTCGAGGGAAGACTAAACTGTAATTTAAATGTCATTGTTTCTATTCACGTTCAATTGTGCCAAATTACCACAAACTCAGTTCAAAAAGTTAACTACAGTATTACCTTCAACACCACCTGAACTGTTGATATTTGGGTTTCAAGAACTAGTGCCCATTTTGGAGTCAACGATTCCACATAAAGTTAACAAGGAACTGCTGTCTATTAATGATCATATTCATTTAGTGTTAGCTGAGAAGTATGGTGATGTGATACATACGGTGGAGATCAATCATTTGGGAGGCATTGGGATGATCTTGATGAGTTTAAAACCAACGGATGTTAAGGCTGTTAAAAAGGGTTATGCATCTTGTGGGATCTTGTGTTCAAGTTTAAAAGGTGGTGTTGGGATAAGATTTGGGTTTAAAGGTCAAGAGTACACAGTTGTCAATGCGCATCTAAGTGCAAATGAAGGGCAAGTTGAAAGAAGAAACCAGGATTCATGGAGACTGTTACAGTGTATTGAGTTCAATGATGGTTGGAGTGTGTTGAAACCTGGGGTTCATACAATCTTCATGGGTGATTTAAACTATAGGAAGGCTATATATGGCGATGAATTGGCCAAACAGCTGAGAGATGGTGATGCGTTCCCTGGGTTCACAGAGCAATCTATTGAGTTTGAACCGAGTTATAAATTTGTTGTTGGTAGTCAAGAATATAATACCAAGAGAGTAAGTTCATGGTGTGATAGGATTTTATATTTGAAGTATGAAGAGGCCATCAAGGGGAAATATGATACTTTACCAATTCTGAGTTCAGATCATTTACCAGTATATCTTTCCGTTGACTTGCCTAAAGCTGGTCCAATAGATGTTATAGATTCGAGAGGGTACCTGATCAATAGTGATATTTATTTGAAATCGACATCATGGACCAAAGTTAATAATTATTTAATGATTATAGCAGATACGGTATTCGGGACAAGTTTAACACTTGTACAGACACCAATGGGGAATGTGGTATTGGTGATTATAATTTTGGGTTTGTTATATTTAATTTTTTGAAGTTGCTCCATTGAAGTTGCTCCATTGAATCAGTGCCATTCAGCCTTATGAACGGTTTTCCTTGAATACGGATGTAATAATATAAATGGCATCCTGGTGTTATTGTACTCATGGTAGTTGGAATGGGGAAATTGAGTTCCTTTGATTCGGACTCCATTCCACCCACATGAAATTTCTAATAATTTCATATAGTTTTAAATTGTTCATAGGGAGTTCCATATGGGCGTACATAGGCGTCATATTATCCATAACCCCGTTCTAATTGAGCAGAAATAACTACAATGTTGTTTTTTTGCAAATTCTAAATACATGACTATTGAATATCTAATTAATTCTTAAACAAAATTCGTATTATAACACATTAATAAATGACTGGCGTTAAAAAAAAAAAAAGGCAAGAAAATGGTTAACAAACCGAACATTTCCCACTTTCTCTATGACTATTGTAAACCCTGTGTGTGTACTTTGAGGGATAAGATTGCAAGTGCTTATAATTCTTTGAAAGCATCTCTACCAAAGAATGAAATTTTCATCCAATCTGCAACGACTTTAAATCTTGATCTAACAGATAAAATCATTGAAACGTATAGTACTCTCCAGACGAAGAAAGTGAAGATCCCACCACCGGAGTAGAAAGATCTTGAGCCATAAGTGATATTAGCGATAGCCTTTTCTGCACCCAAGTAAGCCAAGGCACCTAGATGGATATATTTGAAAGGTTTGATACCGTGTTCTTGGAAAAGCAAATCAACTTTTTCAGTAGTTGTTGATAATTTTTCATGGAAACCTGGAGTTTTAGCAATTTTGGAGAAGACTTTACACAAGTATTCAGCTTCTTGATGAGCGACTTGAGCGGTTGGAGGTAATTTAGCGAAAGCGTTATCACCAATGGCGAAGATTGAGTTTGTACCTTCGACTAATAAATTTTCGTTAACGATTAATCCACGGTTTGCGTGGTTTTGTTCTGGGATTTTTTTAAACAGATTTGTAATTAGAGGTCTTGGTTTATTACCAGTTGCCCAGACTAAGACACCGTAAGGGATATTAGTTTCTTGGATTGAACCGTCTTCATTTTTAGTTTTGGCGATTAAATATTCTTCTTCAACTTTTGAAACTGCAGTTCTTGTTTTCAAATCGATTGAAGTTTCTTTCAAGACTTTTTCAGCATACGAAGTTAATTTTGATTCAAACATATTTAAAACAACAGGTAATGCTTCGATCAAGACGATTTGAACTTCGTCAACAATGTTTGGCATGAAAGTTTTCAAATCTTGATCGATATAATCTTGTAATTCACCAGCTGTTTCCACACCTGTTGGTCCACCACCAACAACAACAAGAGTTAATAATCTTTTTCTTTCTGGGTCATCTTTTGGTAGTAAATTAGCTCTTTCCACAGCTTCGATAAATCTGTGTCTAATTTTTCTTGAATCGCTAATCTCTTTCAAGAAGCAACCGTGTTGTTCAACACCTGGGATACCAAAAGTGTTTGGTTCAGCACCAACGGCGGTAACCAAGTAATCGTATTTAATTTGAGCAATCTCGTTAGCTTCTAATCCAATGTTCAAACCAACACCTTCTTGAGTAGTTGCAGTGGTGTTAATATTTGAGAATGATTTTATGGTAACAGTTTTATCATTTGGGTTTATATCAGTTGCTTCAGCTTCATAATAAGTGACATCACCTTTTTTCTTATTTGCAAATGAGACAACTGGTTCCATAATTGATTTTTCATCAACTGTACCAACGGGGCATGAAGGTAACAAAGGAGTGAATAGGAAATAATTTCTTGGTGAGATGATTATAACGTTATATCTTGTTGAATCTATATGTTTTAAAAATGAAATTGCACCCCAACCTGAACCTAATATAACAATTGAAGGTCTATCTGTATGATTTGAGATAATCTTTGGTGCTTTATGGAATGAAGCAGAACCGGAACTAACTTTTGAATCGGACTGGTTTAAAGCTGATGCGTTAAGATTTGTCGTGTGAGTGAGTGATCTTTTACCCAGGGCGGCACTTGGTAAAAGAGATGAACATCTTGTAGATTTCAATCCATTGAGAGTACTAGCATTGGCATTGACTCTAGCTCTTAAGCTTCTAACAACACTTCTACTCAACATTATATTGTATTGATAGTGGGATGGAAGTGGTAATATATATTTTTGTATAATAAACTTTTTCGGAAATTTCCAATATTTATAAATGTGTGGTTTTTTTTTTTTTCTCTTCACTTCTTTCTTCACTGCTTTATTTCTTTCTTTCTTTTTCGGTACTTTTTCAATTTTATCTTATTGGTTAATAAAATTTTCATCGGTTTTAACAACAATTTAAAATTTAGTGGGAGACATAAACAGATGTATATACCAGTACCGCTACCACTACCACTCATATATATATAATTGATTGGTGAGTATATTAGTGGTAGTAGAGTACTTGTAGAGTGATTGTCTAGTACTTGTTAACCAATTGTAGAGTTGTTGTAGAGTTGTTGTATAGTACTGGTTGTACAAGTAGTCATTCCCTCACAATCTCCTACAATATCACAATCTCACAATCTCAATCGGATTCCACTAAATATGGTGTCCGGCAAAGTGGAATAGTGGAAAGAGTGATTGTGGATTTTAGATACTTGAACTGGGTTCAATGGTTGGTACGGATGAATGAGTACCGTATACTAGTACGTAGTACGTAGTACTAGTACGTAGTAGCGGTACTAGCGCCACTAACGGTACCAGTACTATTACTAGTAGTAGATTAGTCAATGACTCCTGATTCCATATCAAATATGGGGTTAAGTACATTTAAACTACAACGTTGCCCAATATTGACCATAAATTGACCCAATACTGCCCAGTTTTGCCCACATTATACCATTTATTAAACCGTTTTATGTATGTTGTATGTTAACGACTAATCATCCTTATCATTTTATAACCCCCACTAATTACTCCTCCAACAATTAAAACAAAATATAAACAAATATCAATCAGCCCTGTACAGTATTGAATCATCTCGATCCATTCATTTGTGATAATTTCACCATTTTCAATCAATGCCTGTTGTAACAAGATATTTAAAGATATTATTGCCAATGTCAATCCTGTTGTTTGCACAAATCCAATAAATTGATAGTTTAATATCTTGAAGAGTATATTTGTCTTGACATTTGTTTGGAAAATTTTAAATCCGATGTAACATCTTGTTATAAAATTAACAAGTGTTAAATATGTTATTAATTTACCAATAGTTATCAATATAAAATTGCAAATTGGTTGAATATTATTAAAATCTATATTTATTATACTTATAAGTGTAAATTCACATATAACAAATAATGTGAATAAATAAATAAATATATTTAATATCTTATTTTCAATATTCATAAAATGTTGATTTTCTAATATCTTATTTGGTGCAATATTTAAATTTTTCGTTTCTCTAGTTATTAGTTTTAATTTATATTGTGATAATTCTTCATTTTTCAATTCTAATGCACTTTCCATTTCAAATTCAGAATTTCTTCTAATTACTTGTTCTTCATCTTGTTTGGACATTGTTATTAATTATAAGTTATCTCTTTACGCAAGTACTAATATTATCACTGCTATTCCCATCTTGTGACATGTTACTTGAATACAATTTTGTGGATGAAAACTTGTATAAATATCAATTCTCAATAAACTTAAGCGATAAAATTTTAATCAATTCATATAATTACTATTTAATTACTGTTATAACTATTAAAACGTGCTTTAAATTAAAATTGAATTGAAATCTTGGTAGAGGACTAGGACTAGTCTCAGTCCCAGTCCCACTTCTCTTTTCCAATTGTGGTAACACTTTTTTCCCATTTTAAAAATGTTTCCACCTGTATTTTGTAATCATTGTGGACACTTAGGACTAGTACCACTATAAACTGTAAAATAAAACACACCTAGTCCAAGTCCCAATCATTACTTATTAACAAACAAACAATTAAACGAACCCACATGGTTTGTAATTAGCGAATAATAAATTAACTGGAAATTTTAAACTTTTCTTTAAGCGAATTGTATTGTTTATTAGTCTTAACCATGTGGGATACGTTTACTCATTATTATCATTATTATTATTATTATTGTTCATTACTGGTTGTTTTAAACTACTGTTATTACATTTTACTCACTGGTTGTAATTTATTACCGTTATTTTACTTATTTACCCGTGATAAATTGTCACATTATGTAATGGGTTATGTAATAGATTATTTATATTAAAGTATATGTTACCAATATGATATATATTATAAATATGGTTCAATTTCACCATTTGCCCAATTCCAAAATTTTGTTGAAGTACCATCTTGGAACCCTTTAGCAATATCATCTCTAACAACTCTAAATTTACCCCATGGTCCAATATATGAACCATTTTGTGCCAATGTAACTTCTGGACTTAGTGCACCAAATAATTCAGTATACGAACCATAAACTGCATCGTATAAAAATGAATCAAGAATATATCTTTGCCATGCGGTATACACTCTTTGTAAATCGGTTTTCAAATACCCTGGATGAACAGCAACACTGATGATCCCCTTCTCACCATATCTTTGTGCATACTCATATGCCTGATAAATATTACCAACTTTGGACTGTCCATAGCTTTCAAATTTATCAGATTCATCACCATTACGGAACGAATCCCAATCAATACCTCCATTAGGATACGAATATAAATGCGCACTTGATGAAACCCAAATAACTCTTGGTTGATACTGTTCAGAAATTGCATTGATAATTAAAGGTTGAATTAAAGTTTGCAATAACTGATGTCCAAGTACATTGGTACCAATATGTAATTCATATCCTTGTACAGTTTTAGATCCCTTTGGTGGTTGCATAACACCTGCATTCAAGATTGTAATATGGATTTTATCAATTCCATATTTATTTGTCAATTCTTCAATTGCAGGTTTTATACTTGATAAATCACTTAAATCTGCCTTAATTGAAACAATTTGTTTATTTAAATTTTCAATACCTAACTCTGTTTCCAATTTAGCAATTGCTGCTTCAGTCTTAACAACATTTCTATTAACAAATATAACTTTACAATTTTGCTTAAGTAAAGCTTTTGTACTTTGATATCCAACTCCACTATTAGAACCAGTAACTAGTGCAATTTTACCAGTTAAATCTGGATAATCTTTTGGTAAATATTCAGCTACAGGTGGCTTAAAATCTTTAAACAGTTCAACTATTGGATAAACCATTTTATACTAACTACCTTAAAACAATCGCTTTTTTTCTTCATAAAACTTTACAGCTTGTAGTTTAACATTTTAAACTCAAAACTACAAGAGATTAAGATGATTTTTAAATACTTAAATACTTAATTTAAGCTTATCTTAATGGTAAATCTCACTCCCTCTTCGTCACTCAAAAGTTGTGGGCTTACTTTTTTTTTTTTTTTTTTT